>VWZD01001522.1:241452-455181 GCA_013396695.1 Sakesphorus luctuosus | reverse complement strand
GCGAAACCTCCTGGCCCCGCCCCCGCGCGCGCCCCCGGCGGGCCGGCAGCTCCCGCCCCCATTGGCTGAGAGCTGAGGGGCGCGGCCCNGGCCCTCTCCCCGCCGCGCTAGTCCCCTCACCGCCGGCCCCTGTGTCCGCAGTGCCCGAGTACCAGGGGGAGCCGGACGAGATCTCCGTGCAGAAGTGCCGCGAAGCCGCCCGACAGGTCGCTCTCTTGCTCTCTCGCCTTTCCCACAGGGACCCAAGGCAGGGACACTGGGGCATCCAGACCGGCCCCTAGGGAAGCTGGGGACACATCCAGCCTGGCCTGCCCTCTCTGCACTCCCATCACCATGGTTTGTGCCGAGTGGTGGTGAATTCTCACTGGTGATACAGTGCAGCCCCACTGCGGCTCCTCTGACCTCTTGTGTCCCTCAAGCATAAGGACAGGACGTGGCAGCTCCTTCAGTCCAGCCTCAGTAGCTGTGGGACACAGAGTTTGCTGTCAGCTGGAGTCTCCAGAGCTGTCTGTGGGATGAGTGTCTTAAAAGAGCCAAGGGAGGCCTGGGACTCAGCAGAAATGCAGGCTTGCCTGCAGGACACAGGCCTTCCCTTTCCTTGTCCTGTCATTCCCATCCCCCAGGAGGATAGGGGGTGTTTGGCTCAGCTTGTTTTCCTCCATCTGAAACCTTCCTGCTGTTCTTCAGCCACTCTGACCTGCCTGGGGAGATCTTGGGTTTGATTGTGTCTGTCTGGTGTGGGTTGCCTTTGAGGTCAAGGTTGTAGTTGATGTCAGGTGGAAATTTGAGGATATGACAGAGCAGGGAAATGGGTTTGGGAGCAGTGACTTTCCTCCAGTGCTGATGTTTTCTCCTCTTGGGCTTTTGCTGTAGGTTCAGGGACCTGTCATAGTAGAGGACACCTGCTTGTGCTTCAATGCCCTGGGGGGCCTTCCAGGGCCCTACATGTAAGTAGGAGGGAAGTTGTTTCCCCTTTTGTGTGCCAGAGTTAGGAGCACAGGCTGGCAGGGTGGGCTCAGTGGGGGATTCTCTGTGTGCCAGGAGCAGGAGGGTCAGGGCGCTGATTACTGGTCTGTGTCCTGATCCTTGTCCTGCACCCAAGGGATTGGACTGCACTCCTTGATCCCTGCTGTAAGTCATGGAGCAGGATGAGACAGACAGACCTGGACTGCTGGCTCTGGCTCCACATCTGTGGTGCCTGCACTGGCAGCCAGCTTGGGAACCTGTCCATGCAGTGGGCTCTGTGTAGTGAAAGCACCAAGCCTTTCAGCAGGAGTCTGGGATGAGTGTCCTGTCATAGCAGTCATAGCAATTGCTCTAATCCATCAGATAACAAAGATATTACATTTCAGTGTAACTCCTCTAATAAAATACTGCCTTAGCTCCTGGAATTAACTTTTAGTGTGATTAATTCTTCCAAACTATCTCTGCTGTGCCAAGCAGATATGAAAGCTTTATATTATAGAATAGAATCATACAATATCCTGAGTTGGAAGGGTCATTGAGTCCAACTCCTGGCCCTGCACAGGACAACTCCAGGAATCCCATCATGTATGTGAGAGCCTTGTTCAAACACTTCTTGAACTCTGGCAGTCTTAAGGCTGTGACCAAGTCAGCACTACAGCTGGGTGTAAAATGTGAACAATTTGTGTTGAGAAATGTATTTTGGTGTGTCAGTTCTCAGGAGTGAGAACTGGGTCATTTACATGGACCCAGGACTGCTTTAAATTAAATACCCCACTGCTGTTCTTACTTTCAAGAGCTAAGTCTGTCCCTAGTGGTAAATAGTCATGAGGTGATCTGACAGAATATTGAAGAGGCATTCAAAGGGCCATGAAAATGTAGGCAACAATGTCTCAAGGATGCCTGTATTTCTGAGAGATAATATCAAAAATTAATCTTCCCTCTCTCCTTCCTCTTCAGAAAATGGTTCCTGGAGAAACTCAAGCCAGAAGGTACTGTTCTTATGTTACTGCTCTGCACATAACTCTCTCCTTTCCCCCTGAAATGGATCCCCTGTCCATGCTGAGTTCTGTGCCTGCCTGCCCCACACTGCCTGTTTCATAGCTGGTTCCCTTTCCTGCCTGTCTATCTCTGTTTCTTCACATTCTCTCCTTGCGCCTGTTCTCTGCCCTCCTTCCTGGGGTGTTGTTTTCCTTGGATTCCCAGACTCCTGCCTCTGCAGGCTGGTGACAGGGCTTGTGGGAACTCCTTGTTTGTTGTCAGTGTGACCTGGCAGACCTGCTGCTCCCTTTGGCTCCAGTGCAAACCCCTCTGCACTAGTGCTCTCTGGGTATGCAGTGACTGCCTTGATCCCATGGTTCAGAGTGACTGCAAATCCAGCACTGATTTTGTTAGCACAAGCATTAATCATTCTAATTAAGCATGTCTTTAGCCCTCCCTGGTGCTGCACGTTCGTTTGCTTCCTCTCCCAAATTCACAGCTGTGAGAACCGAGGCTCTGGCTTCAGTCTCAGGAGGGATCCCGCCCAGAGCACCCTCATGCCTGAGCTTTGTCACCTCCTGCAGTTCATCCTCCCGGCGGAGGCTGGGAATGCTGTGCAGTGCGGTGCGGATGCTCCCTCCATCCGTCCCTAGGGGGTGTGTTGGCTCCGAGGGAGCGGCGCTGACGCCGGGATCCTTTGTGTGTCTCTCAGGCCTGTACAAGCTGCTGGCTGGGTTTGAAGACAAGTCTGCCTACGCGCTCTGTACCTTTGCCTTCAGCAGTGGGAACCCCGAGGAGCCCGTGAGGCTGTTCAAAGGCCAGACCCATGTAGGTGGTGTGCTTGGGGAAGGGTACATGTGAGGGAGGAGGGCTGTGGTGTGACGTGTGACACCACTGGCTGTGCTGAGGACACTTCTAGTGGCCCCTGGTCACTGAACACCCTCGGGGCTTCTCGGCCTTGGGAACAGGCTGAGGGAGAGTGCAGCTGGTGGGTGTTGGTGCTGCAGCCCTTTTCCCAGTGGTACTTACTGAACTCTGCACATCACCTTGGTCTCTTCAGCCCCTCATCTGCCTCTGACAGGGCTGTATTCAAGTGTAGTTGTTAGCTCTGCCAATTGGAGGGGTAAAGGCCCTGCCAGCATAGGGCAGTGTGAATCTGGGTCTGCTGATTTTGGTCAGCCCCTGGGGAAGTCCTGGGGAGGAGCACAGCTCTGTGCAGATCCTGTGGGGGCTGTGCCTGCATGCAGCTCCTCAGCCTGTCTGAAATGTGACTGCAGGGAATTGCTGTGAAACCACAAGTTCAGGGGCCTTTTTGCTTTCCCTTGGCAGGGGCTGATCGTGGAGCCCAGAGGCCCCCGGGATTTTGGCTGGGATCCCTGCTTTCAGCCAGATGGATACAGCCAGACGTAAGTGGTGTTCTCCTGCAGCTCTTCATGTAAGGCAAGGTCGAGGGTGTCAAGAGCAACTTGCTTACAAGGGCATCAGGGAAAAACACCCTCCTGGATCTGAACGTGGTGGGTTATAGGGAACCCCTGGATCGGGATGGGGGTTGTTGGCCGTGCCAGTGTGTCACTACAGGTACCCTGCTGAGCAGAGGGGGAGCTCTCCGTGGCTGGAGCACACGTGCTGTAGTGTCTCTGCTGCTGAGACTGTTTTCTCTGCCCTGCAGCTATGCCGAGCTGCCCAAGGCAGTGAAGAACTCCATCTCCCACCGATACAGGGCGCTGAGCGAGCTCTCTGCCTTCTTTCTTCAGAGCAACTCGACAGAGCCCTGCTCCGGTCCCAGCTAGTGCCCGGGCTGAGGGCACCCGTGTTCCCGGTCACAGAGTGGCTGGGGCTGGAAGGGACCGCTGGAGATCGCCCATCCACCGCCTGTGCCCAGGCAGGTGCTGTCCGTGTCACACCCAGCCCCGGCAGCGCTTTGTTCTGCTGCGGCTGCCATTAAAGCTGCTCCTCTGGAACCCACTGGTGCTTTTTCCCCACTCTGTTTGTGCCACTTGGGCGGCGCGGCGGAGCCGGGCGGGGATGGGCTCCTCAAGGGAGCTGTGCCTCGGGGCGGCGCGGGCAGTCCCTGCCGCCCTTGCTGACCGGAGAGCTGGAGCAGTGCCGCGTCCCGGGGCTGCCCGTGCGCCACAGGGAACTGGGATGGGAATGGGGAATGGGAATGGGGAACGGGCGCGGGCGGTCCCTGCTGCCCTTGCTGACCGGAGAGCTGAAGCAGTGCCGCGTCCTGGGGCTGCCCGTGCGCCACAGGGAACCGTGATGGGAATGGGGAACGGGATCGGGAACGGCCGGGGCGCGCCGGGGCCGCCGCTGGCCAATGGGGAGCGTCCGAGGCAGCCAATGGGCGGTGAGTCCGCCGCGGCGCGCGCCGCGCACCCGGAAGCGGTCACGGGGGACACGTGGGGCCGCAGCGGGAGCGGGGCCGGAGCGGACCCCGCCATGGAGCTGCTGCCCCGCAGCCCCGCCGAGTTCGGCTCCGCACGCTACTGGGACCGCTTCTTCCGGCAGCGCGGGCAGCGCCCCTTCGAGTGGTACGGGGCCTTTCCGGAGCTCTGCCCCGTCCTGCACAAGTACGTGCGGCCCCGCGACAAGGTGAGCCCCGCGAGTACCCAGCGCCGTGCGCCCGGGCCCAGTGTCCCCGGGACTCCTCCGGGAGTTGTTTGGCCTGGAGAAGAGGACGCTCAAGGGTCAGCTTATCCCTCTACAACTGCGTGAAAGGAGAGTGTAGCCAGGTGCGGGTCGACCTCTTCTCCCGGGCAACCAGCGACAGTGCGAGAGGACACAATCTTAAGCTGCGGCAGGGAACGTTTAGGTTGGACGTTTGGAGGAATTTCTTCACACAAACGGTGGTTAGACATTGGAATGGGCTGCCCAGGGAGGTGGTGGAGTCACCGTCCCTGTGGGTGTTAGAGGAGAGACTGGACATGGTACTTAGTGCCAGGGTCTAGTTGATGTGGTGGTGTTGGGTCACAGGTTGGACTCGATGATCTCAGAGGTCTTTTCCAACCTCTCTGATTCTGTGTGTGAGTTCTGCACTGCCATGTCCTGCCATAAACTACTATTGTGTATTGACAGGGACGATGTGAAGCCCCCAGTGTGACACAGCAGGAGGACAGGAGAGACCCCTGGGTTGCCCTCGTCTGGGGAGCTCTGAGGTTTAACACTCAGATCATTCCCAAAGGAGATGCAGCAGATCCATTGCTTGTGTGCCCATGTGACTTTTCTCTATGGAAATGTTGTAGGCCCAGAGGGCAGGTTTGCAGGTGCTGTGGGTGTGGCTTTCACAGAGGGCTTGTAGCTGTGGCTATTTGCTAATAAAGTGCTTTGGGGCACGTTCCCAGGGGGTTCTCACCATCCCACTGCTCTTGTGCCTGCCCCAGGTTCTCGTGGTGGGCTGTGGGAACTCGGAGCTGAGTGAGCAGATGTACGACATGGGAATGTGTGAGGACATCGTGAACATCGACGTCAGCGACGCCGTGATCCGCCAGATGCAGGAGCGGAGCGGGAGCAAGAGGCCCAAGATGAGCTACCTGCTCATGGACATGCTTCAGATGGACTTCCCTGATGCCCACTTCCAGGTGGTCCTGGACAAGGGCACACTGGATGCCCTCCTCACCGATGAAGAGGAGGCCACTCTGGCCAAGGTGGACCAGATGTTTGCCGAGATCAGCCGGGTCCTGCAGGTGGGAGGGCGCTACCTCTGCGTCTCCTTGGCTCAGGCCCACGTGCTGAAGAAAGCAGTGGAATACTTCTCCCAGGAAGGCTGGGTCGTGCGTGTCCATCAGGTGGCTGGCAGCGGGGACAAGCAGCAGTTTGTCCTACCAGTCTTTGTCTATGTCATGACAAAGTTCAGGAAGATCCCTGGCTCGGCACCACAGATCCTGGAGATCTGCCCCGAGGAGCAGGACAAGCCGATGCGGGTGGAGAGCGCGGAGCGGCTGGTGGCAGCGGTGAAGGACAGGCAGCACTACGCCCTGCTCTGCAGCCAGCTGAGCAAAACCCCCTGCAGGGAACAGGTTTCCCTGGATCTGTGTGACAAAGAAAGTGGGAAGCCTCGCTACACGCTGAATGTGGTCGACAGCCCCTCTGTGAGACCTTCCCGGGACAATCACTTTGCCATCTTCATCAGTGAGTACAGCCTGTCCTGCCTGCAGTGAGAGGGTGCTCTGGCCAGGAGCTGCAAAATGGCCAGCCCTTTGGGTCCTGTTGAGTTTGGGGCTGGAGAGGGAAACAACTCACCTGTGTGAGGCTCAGTTGATGGCTTAGTCCTGGCTTTGTGGTGGGATGTGGGTTTGCCTGGTGGTGCAAGCAGGAATCTGGCACAGATCTTGCTGGCTGCACCTCACAGCAGAGGGGCCCTGCCNGGTACGGGGCCTTTCCGGAGCTCTGCCCCGTCCTGCACAAGTACGTGCGGCCCCGCGACAAGGTGAGCCCCGCGAGTACCCAGCGCCGTGCGCCCGGGCCCAGTGTCCCCGGGACTCCTCCGGGAGTTGTTTGGCCTGGAGAAGAGGACGCTCAAGGGTCAGCTTATCCCTCTACAACTGCGTGAAAGGAGAGTGTAGCCAGGTGCGGGTCGACCTCTTCTCCCGGGCAACCAGCGACAGTGCGAGAGGACACAAGCTGCGGCAGGGAACGTTTAGGTTGGACGTTTGGAGGAATTTCTTCACACAAACGGTGGTTAGACATTGGAATGGGCTGCCCAGGGAGGTGGTGGAGTCACCGTCCCTGTGGGTGTTAGAGGAGAGACTGGACATGGTACTTAGTGCCAGGGTCTAGTTGATGTGGTGGTGTTGGGTCACAGGTTGGACTCGATGATCTCAGAGGTCTTTTCCAACCTCTCTGATTCTGTGTGTGAGTTCTGCACTGCCATGTCCTGCCATAAACTACTATTGTGTATTGACAGGGACGATGTGAAGCCCCCAGTGTGACACAGCAGGAGGACAGGAGAGACCCCTGGGTTGCCCTCGTCTGGGGAGCTCTGAGGTTTAACACTCAGATCATTCCCAAAGGAGATGCAGCAGATCCATTGCTTGTGTGCCCATGTGACTTTTCTCTATGGAAATGTTGTAGGCCCAGAGGGCAGGTTTGCAGGTGCTGTGGGTGTGGCTTTCACAGAGGGCTTGTAGCTGTGGCTATTTGCTAATAAAGTGCTTTGGGGCACGTTCCCAGGGGGTTCTCACCATCCCACTGCTCTTGTGCCTGCCCCAGGTTCTCGTGGTGGGCTGTGGGAACTCGGAGCTGAGTGAGCAGATGTACGACATGGGAATGTGTGAGGACATCGTGAACATCGACGTCAGCGACGCCGTGATCCGCCAGATGCAGGAGCGGAGCGGGAGCAAGAGGCCCAAGATGAGCTACCTGCTCATGGACATGCTTCAGATGGACTTCCCTGATGCCCACTTCCAGGTGGTCCTGGACAAGGGCACACTGGATGCCCTCCTCACCGATGAAGAGGAGGCCACTCTGGCCAAGGTGGACCAGATGTTTGCCGAGATCAGCCGGGTCCTGCAGGTGGGAGGGCGCTACCTCTGCGTCTCCTTGGCTCAGGCCCACGTGCTGAAGAAAGCAGTGGAATACTTCTCCCAGGAAGGCTGGGTCGTGCGTGTCCATCAGGTGGCTGGCAGCGGGGACAAGCAGCAGTTTGTCCTACCAGTCTTTGTCTATGTCATGACAAAGTTCAGGAAGATCCCTGGCTCGGCACCACAGATCCTGGAGATCTGCCCCGAGGAGCAGGACAAGCCGATGCGGGTGGAGAGCGCGGAGCGGCTGGTGGCAGCGGTGAAGGACAGGCAGCACTACGCCCTGCTCTGCAGCCAGCTGAGCAAAACCCCCTGCAGGGAACAGGTTTCCCTGGATCTGTGTGACAAAGAAAGTGGGAAGCCTCGCTACACGCTGAATGTGGTCGACAGCCCCTCTGTGAGACCTTCCCGGGACAATCACTTTGCCATCTTCATCAGTGAGTACAGCCTGTCCTGCCTGCAGTGAGAGGGTGCTCTGGCCAGGAGCTGCAAAATGGCCAGCCCTTTGGGTCCTGTTGAGTTTGGGGCTGGAGAGGGAAACAACTCACCTGTGTGAGGCTCAGTTGATGGCTTAGTCCTGGCTTTGTGGTGGGATGTGGGTTTGCCTGGTGGTGCAAGCAGGAATCTGGCACAGATCTTGCTGGCTGCACCTCACAGCAGAGGGGCCCTGCCTCCAAGGGGGTGATTGCTGCTGTGGTGCTGGTGACAGCCACCAGAGCACGTTGCTGCATAAAGCCAGAGCGCAGCGACACAGCTGGAAAGGCATCGCTGGTCTGTGTGGGTGTCCCGACTTGCAGGCTGGGCTGCTGGGGCTGCACTTGGCTTTTGTGCTTGCACCTCACAGAGATATGTTGTGCTCTGCCAGCAGCACTGTCCCTTCTGTGCCTGCCTGCAGAGCTAGGGCTTAGCACAGCTTGGAGACTGGTCATGAGGCTGTTGGACACCACCTGCTTGTGAGATGTGGCTTTTCCAGCCTCATTCACAAGCCTGCTCAAAACAGGAGGCCCTGGCTCTCCTGGGGGTTGCAGTGCATGGCTTTAGCCACGCAGTGGGACCTCCTTAGTGATGTCTTGCTGTTCCCTGTGGCTCCTCCCTTGGTGGCCTGGGTAGTGGCCCAGGGACCAGGAATGGCCCAGGCTGATGGCAGCCCCTTCTGCAGTTCCCCAGGGCAGAGAAACCGAGTGGCTCTTTGGCACAGAGGAGGGCCGGAGGCAGCTGGCCAGCAGCGCGGGCTTCGGGCGCCTGGTCACCGTGGCCCTGCACCGGGAGCAGCACTACGAGGGCATGGCTGCCATCCAGGCTGAGCTGTCGGGAAAGGTGATGGAGCTGGCCCCGCCGGGCCTCCCTGCCCGGCAGCAGGTGAGCCCCCACTGCCCAGCCCCCAGATTGGCTTCCCAATACCAAGCTCTCTGCCAGCAGTGAGTCCTTCTTCTCCAAAGGAGACCCAGCTGCAGTGTGTGAGCTGGCTGCCTTGCTGGGCAGGAGACTGGCCTCCGGTGCCACTCTTCTTGGCTTTCCTTCCAGCTGTCTGCCTTTGCTTGGAGGCAGGATTTTCAGCTGCTTGTGTTGCAGGGTTCAATGTGAAATCCTTCCACTCAAAAACCCATCATCCCAAGAAAACCAGACATCTCACAACCCTAAGGGCATCCAGGCTGTTCTCAATCCTGGCTTTAACTTCTGTTTCTTCTGTCTCCTCCTTTTTGCCCCAACTCCCTAAACCTGAGCTCTTGCAAGAAGTCTTGAGGTGTTTGCTCCCTGTACCCCAACACACATATCAGAGTGAAGCCATTGCAGGTCCCCAGCTCTCCTGGGGCATCCTGCTGCTTCTGCACTGTGTCTGCTTCACCCTGGCTCTGTAGTCATAGGCAGGGCAGTGGGAATGCCAGGCTCTGTCCCTGTAGTTTCTCCTTCCTCAGAGCAGTGCCTGTCCTGCCGGCAGGTGCCCTTCCTGTCCGTGGGAGGGGACATCGGGGTGCGGGTGGTGCGGCACCGTGACAGCAGCGCCCTGAGCGGGGAGTACGTGGTGGAGGACGTGAAGGGAGATGGCACCTCCTACTTCCGCCGCCTCATCTTCCTCCGCAACAGGAACGTGGTGCAGTCGGAGGCTCGGCTCCTGGCCCCCACACCTCCCCCAGGTACGTGGGGCAGCCAGGAAGGGGCAGAGGCTGAGGCTGAGTTTTTGGGGTCACAGAGAGAGAGATTGAGGGGGAGTTAAAAGTCCCGCTGGGACCTGCGTGCCTTGTCCCAGAGCAGCTCTGGGGGCGTTTTTGCACTGCGGGTGGGGCAGGGATGGGGGTGGCTCCCCCCCAGAAACCACCCCTGGCTCCCACCTTCCCTTACCAGCTGATGTCTTCTGTTGTTCAGGCCAGAAGAAACGGAGGAAGGAAAAGAAAAAACCCAGCCCTGCTGAGGCACCTGCAGCCATCGACAAGAGCTACCTGTGCTGTGAGCACCACAAGGCCATGGTGGCGGGGCTCTGCCTGCTGGGGGGCCCCGACCCCCTCCCAGGTGACAAGGCCAGCAGTGGGAGGCTGTGCTGGGGGCAGGTGTGCCTGTGTCCCCATGCCCCAGCAACTTGGGGAAAGGCTTTTCTGGCCCAAGTGCCCCATGCAGCCCTCCCAAAGCAGTTTGGGGATGGTGGGTGGGATGAGCCGGGGTAGCATGGCATCCTGGTGGCTAGGTGGGTGTTCTCTGTTGGCAGGAGCCTTGCTGGCAGTGCTGGTGGTGGGGCTTGGTGGGGGCAGCCTGCCCCTCTTTGTCCATGACTACTTCTCACAGGCCCGTGTGGCCGTGGTGGAGATCGACCCCTCCATGCTGGAGGTGGCCACGCGCTGGTTTGGCTTCTCCCAGGGTGACCGAATGCAAGTGCACATCTCCGATGGCCTGGACTACGTGGCCAAGCTGGCAGCTGAAGGTACCTCCTTGGGGAGCATTCTGGGTACCCTATCAAGTCCAGTGGGTGACATGCTGGGGACTGGAGCCCTGGGCTGTTTTTGCCTCCTGCTTCCCACCCCTGCCTGTCTCCTGCTGCGTGTCACAGTCTCCACCTCTCCAGGTCTCTGCAGCTCACAGCCTGTCCTTGCCAGGTGTGCAGGGGACCTTACATTTGCTGCCTCCTTCAGCACCAAAGGCTGCTGATGTGGGTTTCACTTGGAAAGAGAAACCCCAGGAGAGAGGAGACCCATAACACGGCCCAGGGGATGTCTTGACCATCCCACTTGTTGCCTCCCCATGTGTGGTTCATCTCTGTGCCATGGGATAACAACTCCCTGCACTTCCTCCTACAGCCCCAGCCCAGTATGATGCCATCATGTTCGATGTGGATAGCAAAGACCTCACGGTGGGGATGAGCTGCCCACCCCCAGCCTTTGTGGAAAAGCCCTTCCTGGAGAAAGTTAAAACCATCCTCAAGCCAGAAGGTAGGATGGGAGATCTGGTGTCCCTGTGGCCAGGCTGGCTGGTCCTGTGTGGGGCCGGGGCTGTGCCACCATTTCTCATCCTGGAGAACAGTGGCCACAGGCAGCATGGCTGTGTGGCATCTGCTTCTCCTGGTGGGTCCTGGAGCCGAGTGTTTGGTGGGTGTTGTGCCAGCAGGGTGGAGCAGGTGACCTGCAGCACTGCTGGGTCAGCCAGGCTGAGACATCCTGGGGGGCCAGGAAGGGTTGCTGGAAGCAGAGGATGTAGGCGGTACCTGAGAACAGATCGTGGCCACCCACGACCCGTGTGTGGCAACAGGGACATGGAGCTGGGCCAAGGGCACCGAGGCATGCTGGTATTCCTCATGCTGCCGTGAGGGAGGCGTTTGCACTGGGATGGCACTGGTTCAGCTGTCCCTGAGGAGAGCAGGGCAGTGTACACAGGCTGAACTCCCACCCCTCTCCCCCTGCTGCAGGACTCTTTGTGCTCAACCTGGTGTGCCGCGATGCCCGGCTGAAGGAGTCTGTCCTGGCCACCCTCAGGGACATCTTCCCGCTGCTCTACTCACGCCACATTGAGGGGGAGGTCAACGAGATCCTGTTCTGCCAGCGCAGCCCCGAGGGCCGGCGGGACCCCGCGGAGCTGGGGGCGCGTGCCCGGGCACTGGAGAGGGCCCTGCGGCAGCCGGGGTGCCCCTGGGACAGCTCCTACGTGCTGGCAGACATGCTGCAGGCTGTCAGCATCCTCTGAGAGGGGCTCCACAGGGCGGGCCGAGGTGCTGCTCAGGAGAGTGCTGCTCGTGTGGGTGCCTTGTCCCCACAGCAGGGGGTTGCCCATGGCTGGGACTGCCACCCTCGGGGCCCCCATGCTGGCCTGGGTCTGCCTGAGAGATGGGACTGGCATGAGAAGGTGCTTCCTGCAGCCTGGCTCCCTGGGAAGAGGTCCAGGACTGGAGGGCTGTGCAGCCCAAGGGACAGCATTGAGCTGGTGAGGGGAGGAAGGTGCTGTGGGACTGGCAGGACTGTGGGTTTGGGTCTGTTCCCATTGCTTTCCCGCTGTGGGAAAAACATCCCCCTGGCCATGTCCTTCTCCTCCAGTACAGCTCCTTCCCTCTGATGCTGCCTCTCCCTGCACCTCCAGCATCCCTGGTGTCTGCAGAGCCCCAGCCCTGCCCGGGCCTGGTAGTGGATGTGTGTGGGTGGGCTGTGAGAATAAAGTGCTCAGGGCTGCTCTGAGGCCTGCAGTGCTTTGCTAGGGCTTGTTTCTGAAGCACCCACAGCCCTGGGAAAGGTACAGTCACCTCTGCACCTCAAGGACATATCCTGGGGGGAGGCAGCTGCCCCTTGTACACTGCCACCCCCTCACCACTCACTCTCCAAAATGGAACCCACTGTTTTCAGTCCTGCATCTCTCCAGCTGTCACCACTGAACTGAGACCTGTAACCCCCTGAACCCCCAGCCCTTCCTCACCCTGGGCCAGCAGGGACCCAGCCCTGGGTTCGTGTCCCTGGCCACACCAACCCAGTCACCCAGCTGGTGTAGGTCAGCCTTCCTGCAGGAGGAAAATGCATCACCCACAGCACCCCATTCTTGCCCAGATTGCCCTTTCCCAGGGGTTTCAGAGCCTCATCCCTCCCTTACAAGTGTAGCTGGAGACATGGCCTGTGTGTCCTGGCTGGTTACAGAGCAGCTGACCCTCTGGTGCTCATACATTCATCAGAAGCCATTTTTGGGGGCCTTGTCTTTCTCCCCTGCAACAGCTGGTACCAAAATGAGTCGAGACATGCTACCATGGAGTAGCTTGCAGACAGCAAGTTGACAACCTGCACAGGGTTTGATGCTCTGCCACTGCTCCTGCACCCTCACTCCATGCTCCTCCTGCTGCTGGTGGCCTGAGTGAGGGCATCTTTGTGGCAGCTGCTTCCCAAAGCAACCCCTGCACAGCCCAGGCAGGTACCAACACACCAGAAGTAGCTGTGGGAGGGATCTCAGCCCTTGGCACGGAGGCAGTAGCAGCTGTGCCTTGGAATAGCTGCTGGAGCCATCTCCCAGCTTTGCAGCCCACACACCCGGTCCCACAGGGATGTGAGGAGGTGATGTGCCCCTTCCTCAGGACCCAGCTCCTCCTCCACTGGGACATCCTCTTACACTTGGCAAAGTGAGAGGGTGTAGGAGCCTGAGAGTTTGCGGTTCCTTGGCTCCATGGGGCCATGGAAAGGACACCCCAAGGGCTCACACTGGTGGGGGCCGTGGCCACTGTGCCAGTGCAGGAGATGGGGCTGTGAGTGCCCAGGAGGCACTACGGCAGCTGTGCCAACAGCAAGCACATCCTCTGATCAGCAGCTGTGCCTGTATTTTAATTTGCCAGCAGGTTTGGGAACTGCTCTGTTTGGATCCCTTCTCCCAAGCTTCCTGCCTTATTCCCCTTCACACAGAGGGACAAATTGCTGCCCTACTTTCTCCCTGGGCTGGCCCGCTTCTCACAGAGGCAGCAGATGCCTTTTTTAATAAGTGCTTTTGATGGCTCCCAGGCACAGGAGAGCAGGGCTGGCTGTCCCCTGCCTCAGATAAAGACTGCCACCATGGGTAGTTGCCCTCTGATGCTCACCACCCAGTTGTTCCTGTGTGTTCTCCTCCTGGTGTGTATTTGGGGCAGCACATGGTCCATGGCAGAGACGAGGCTGGAACTCCAGCTGGATGGAAGTCTGCCTGCCCCCATGCAGTTAGTTTCTAAAGCTTCTCTGTGATGAGCACTTTTTTGAAAGATACCTATTTATCCACCCAGCTTAGCAATGGTAAATTTCTCAGCTGGATCAGCACTGCTGCATTTAGTCTATTTTTAACTTAGTTTGCAATTCTCAACTCCAACGACATAGGTTTGTGTGTGTGCCCTTTATTTTACCGCAACCATCTCCTTTCTTCCCCAGGAGCTCATACAAAGGGTGCCTTCATCCCTCCCTTGTCCAGTCCTGCCTTTCTGTTGTGCTTCCCAAATGCTGCGTAACGCCACATCCTGGTGGAAAAACAAAAGGCATCTATTAGAAACAATGTAAGGATGAAATCTCAGTTCATCGCAGCTGTCCTTGCAGCTACTGACAGCCTGACAAGTTTGGTCTGGAGATAAATTTAATCGGGAAAACTGACAGATTCATGAGTGCTGCAAGTACCCAGAATCATCCTCTGCAGGTAAAACGCTCCGAGGCTGGAAAATTGACACATAGTAAACATTTCTCTTCTGGCAGCCAAAACATGCGGCTAATGTATATGGTTGGCAACTGTGTTCTGTGGAGTGTTTTGGCAATATACTCGTGTTTACATCCCTTACTCCTCACTTCCTTCCTTTGCAGCGTAGGCACGCTGTAAGTGCCGGGATAGAAACAAGCTCTGCTGTCACTTAGCAACCTCCACTGGCGCCGAGATGTTGACTTTTTCCTTTCTGGATTTCCCAGCACAAAAAGAGTGATGTACAACTCACAGCGTGGCTCAGGTGTGAGACTGTGGCCAGCTGGGGATGATTTGGTCTGGTCCAGTCCCAATCCTTAGAGCATCTCATCCATGTCCTGCTGCCACTTGAGTGAATGAGACACTGGGAGCTTGTGGGTCAGCCTGAGATTCCTGATGCTGGGTGTAGGGATGCAGGAGGCTCTATGGCCCCGGGGTGACAGTGTGGGCAGCCAGCAGGACAGTGGCACTGTGAGGCAGACAGTGCTGGGGTGCCACATACACACCCCAAGTGGTGTAACCTCCTCAGGTGTCACAACACAGGCCCCGGCTCTGCGGAAGGACTGGAAGTGGCTGTGCTCTAGGGAAGAGTGGATAGGGGACCTACTGTCCTACTGAAAGTACCTCAAGCAGCTGGGAGAGATTCTGCAGTAATAAAAGCTGCTGGGATGGAGTGCTGAGCCTGATTCCCTTCAGCTGGGAAGATCCTGGCCCCACTGCCCTGTGATGCTGCTGCCCAGGCACAGCAAGGGCAGCAATAGCTGCCTCCTGGAGGGTAGAAGCACATGGGAAGTGTTTTGGTCATGAAATCTTCCCTTGGGGAAGCACTTGGCTTGGCTGGCTTTGTGACCAAGGAAGCAGGTGTGCTGCCAGGCTGCAGCAAGGGAGTACAGCTCCTTCCTGAGGTGCCCAGGGCTATAGTGAAACACCTCTGCAGGCTGCAGTGCAGCAGGGTGCTCTTTTTCTACTCTGCAGCTGGATGTACCCGACTAAAGAATGCAGTTGGAGGTCACAGAGCAGGAGAGAGGAGTGATGGGACAGGGATTGGTTTGTCACTGTCCTGCAATCAGTGAGTCAGCAATGCCCTAGGCTGTGGGGGAATGCAGAAAGCACATCCTCTTCACAGGGAGAAATGCTGCAGCCACTACTTCTAATCACAGCTCTGCGGATGCTCTTTCTTTCACTGGCTTGAATTTCCTTTCCTGCAGCTGCAAGGTCTGAGCTCTGCTCCTGGCAGATAACGGGCTCAGTGCTGACTGGCACCTTCCTGCAGCTCCACTGCAGAGCCAGGTGCTGCTGAGAACCTGGGAGCTCCCCCTGCACGGGCTCCTTGCCCACTCCTCCTCCTGCTCTGTGCTATCTGCCGTCTGAAAAGCTCTGCAAGACTCTGGGTTTGTATCTGAAGCAAGAAGGAGGTGAGGAAGGTGCCTGGAGAGAAGAGCAAGTGTGGAGGAGCCCACTGCTTAATTCTTCCTGGGGAGAGATGCAGCCTCCTCTGTGCTCTGCTCCCCGCAGGGTCCTGCCTGCTCTCCTGGCAGGGGAGCCTGCCTGGCTCTTCACTGAAGGAATCTGCTAATCTCTGCTCTGATAGTTCATACATAACCCATTTCTCATGAAGGGAATCGCCCTGGTGTGTGTTTATAAAGCAGCCTGGGGACCTGATCCAAATGTCCTCAGTTTTTGCGTCACGCTGCCTGGTTAGGGAGAAGTGTCTGGGTAAGTTTGTGGGCTCGAATGATGCAGCTGCACCCTGAAGCCAGGCTATTTTTGCCATTTATTTTTCTGAAAGTCATGGCAGGACAAACTTGCTGTCTGTGGGCTTGATCTGAAATGCACTGGAGGCTTCAGCAGGGCTGGGAGCCCCTGGCAGGCTGTGCTGGAGCTGGTGACATCTGACATCAGCCCATTCTGATGGAGCTGGCACATCACCCTGGGGAGCAGGGCACTCTTCCTGCTGTGCCGGGAGAGGTGCTCAGAAAAGGTTTTCACTCCTTGCTGAGCCTGGCACGTGGCAAAAGGAACTGATAAATACTGTGGGGCACAACTGAGTGCAGGGTAAAAAAGGTTATGTTTAGCTGGTTAACTAGTGAGCAGCTCTGTGCTCCTGGGGATTACATCTGGTGCTCCCCTGGAAAAAAGGTTTTTGCATGGCCCTCAGACACTGCTTTTGGTCTTCTATTTCATGGTTATTCATTTGAAGAAGCTTTGCAATGGTCTCTGATAGTAGTACCCCTGTTTCCTTTAATTTAGCCACTATGAATCTTGGCAAATTGAGAAAGCCAGGCTGGGCTCCACATGGGGGTTTGGAACCAGCTGCCCAGAGAAGTCAGTTAGGAAAAGCAGGGACCTGAAGATACACTCGGGTGTCCTTCCTCTCTCCTCCACTGCTCTCTTGGAATTGTTGGGAAAATGAGCACCCTCATGATAACAGGGGCATGTATAATGAAAATATTTGTGCTTTCTCCAGAAGATGGGAAATCTATGCTTGGCTGCTTGTGGCTTTTTGTAGGGGGAGAGTGGATGGAGTAGGTGATGGAGTAGCAGGATGAGTGTGGTGACTTGGCAGCTCTGACTCTGCTTCACCAGACAAAAAAAGTTTTGTTTGGAAACTTACCAGACTTGGGATAATAACTCAAATGTTTTCCTCACCTTAAGTGTTTTCTTAATTTATTTTATTTTAATCACAGAAGCAAACAAATATGTAATCTAAAGACTGGAAGGGACAGTTCTGAGGGTTATCCATTTGAGGGTGTGCATAGAGTGACTCCCCAGGCACTGTGCCTTTTTCAATCTTCATTTGTCTCCTGTGGAGATGCAATCCTACGGCCAGGCTGCTCTTCTACGGATCTTAATTATTTCATGGGGGTAGCACGAAGTGCTCTGATGCTCAGATGAGGCAGATTTGGCCAGAATGTGATCCTGTTCTTCCCAACTTCCAGCCTCCATAGAAACCCACTGCTGGAGGAAGGCCAGGCAGCTCCTCTAGTGCCTCCTGGCATAGCCTGCTTTCTCAGGAGTGGGGAAAGAAATAATCATGCTGCTAATTGGCATAATTATGTCAATAACTCCCAGGCCCCACGTCGATAGAAATGGTGGCAAGGCTTTTCCCAGAGGCTGTGATCTAACTGCAGTGGCAAAGCCCCTACAAGAGAACGCATCTCTGCATTATGCCAATTAAAAACTGTTCATTTCTTTCCAGAGTTATAAGTTGGTCTGTTGTAGGCAGTAATTTGTTACACTTATTGAGAGCTCTGGCCAAGAAGTTTTGATAATCCTCCAGATCGTCAGTCTCCGTCGGCCTGCGGGGTATTCACAGCTCCCTTTTGTTTTGCTTTTCACGCTGAGCGGGGCTGGTGTCTGCTGTAATACAGAGGATAACTTTTATCACTGCAGGACTCCAAAGCCTGCGTTCTGGATATTTTCATGTTGTGGCTGCTGCCAGTAATCACAGATAAACCTCTCCTCTGTTGTTTGCCTGAGCTTTTAGCTCAGCCTCAGTATGAGTTTTTAATTGAACCCACTGCAACGATGTGGCTTAGACCTTGTTGTTGCTTCCCAGCCTGTTCCTGAGCCATCCACCTGCTGCCAGCCCTCCCAGACCTGGCTCCTTTAGCCTGCCCTGACCTGGCTCTGGTGAATGTGTCTGACCTGGCAGCACTCCCACCCATGGCTGAGAGTCTGTGGGGTTTGCCAGGGACACTCATGTGCCACAGAGATGTATCATAGAATCATAGAACTGATTGGGTTGGAAGAGACCTCTGAGATCAAGTCCAACCCTTGGGCCAACTCCAGTCCCTTTACCACATCATGGCACTCAGTGCCATGGCCAAGCTCAGTTGAAAAACCTCCAGGGATGGGGAATCCACCACCTCTCTTCCCTGAAGGGAAGTTCTAGCCAGGTGGGGGTTGGTCTCTTCTCCCAGGCACTCAGCAATAGGACAAGGGGGCACAGGCTCAGGCTCTGCCAGGGGAAATTGAAGTTGGAGATGAGAAAAAACTTCTTTCCAGAGGGAGTGCTCAGGCATTGGAATGGGCTGCCCAGAGAGGGGGTGGATTCCTCATCCCTGGAGGTTTTTAACCTGAGCTTGGCCGTGGCACTGAGTGCCATGATGTGGTAAAGGGACTGGAGTTGGACCAAGGGTTGGACTTGATGATCTGGGAGGTCTTTTCCAACCCAGTCGATTCTGTGATTCTAACAGATTTGGGGACAACAGTGGGACCCGCACCGAGACCCGCACCGGGAGGGGGCGTGGCCTGCCCGCGGAGGCCCCGCCCCCAGCCAGCGCAGGGAGAGCGCATGCGCATTGCTCCGCCGTTACCTGTCAACGGCGGCGGCGGCGGCGGGATGGAGGGGCTCATCCCGCTCGTCAACCGGCTCCAGGACGCCTTCGCGGCGCTGGGCCAGAACTGCCTGCTCGACCTGCCGCAGATCGCCGTGGTGGGCGGGCAGAGCGCCGGCAAGAGCTCTGTGCTGGAGAACTGCGTGTCCAGGTGAGGGGCGGCGGGCACGGCCATGGGTGCCCCTCTCACACCCCCCTCCCGCGCCCTCCCTGCCCGGCGGCTGCGGCGCCCGCTCACAGCGGGGCGGGGACGGACACGGGCGGGCACGCACCGGGAGGGCTTTTGGGGGGCTTGGTGGGGGCCCGTTTGCGGCTTCGACCTCCCCGCCCCAGCCCGGGAGTGCCCGGTGCCCCCTGCTCGGTGCCGCGGGGCTGGCGAGGCGGGCCCTGGCCCGGCCCTGCCCGTGATGCGATGTGCGCGCCGCGGGGCGAGCGCGGTCGTGTGCCCGGCGCGTGTGTGTCTGTGTTTGTCTCTCTGTGTGTGTGGGGGGTGACAGCTGTCCGAGGGACACACGGCGTTTGAAGCCCCAGACCCTATTTCGGGGGGGTGATGGCGCTGGGTGGCTCAGTCCGCCCATCCCGCCGCTCACCATTCGCACCGTCCTGGCGCGCGAGTCGCAGAGCGGGTAAGCGTGGAAAAGACCTCCAAGTCCGACATTAGCATCGTTTCCGACAAATTACTGGCAGAAGAAGGGAGAGCCTGGCGGTTCAGGTGGTGCTTTGGGGCGGGCCGGTGCCCGAGGAGATGGCCCGAGGTAAACACGGGATTCACGTGCTGGTTGATGAAGTTCTGCAGCGTTTGCCGCAAATAGCCGCGGGCTGCCAATGGGAGGTGGGAAAGCTGCGAGCCCTGGCTGGATTATTATTATTATTATAGGGTCAAAATACTGGTGTGTGTCGGTGATTGAGGAACTTTCATGTGTGGGGCTCTTCACCGAAGGTAATATTAAATGCTGTGCTGCTCCACAACCTGGCATGTGTCAGGCTGTGATAGCTCTTGATATTCAGTATAAAAATACTATATGGTTGTTCTTCATCTCTGCTTCAGAATTTGCTGTGTTGAATGTCAGTTCTTCCTCTTCATTCTTCTTGAAGACTGTAGCTAACTGCTGGTGTTGACAATACTGCCAATCTCTCGAGTTCGGAAAGCATAAATGAGATCCTCGGAAAGCACAATTGGCCATCAAATTATTATCCTTTTCTTTAAACAAGTCCTGACAAAGTAGTTTGATAACCTTTTGGCTTTTTGATCTGTGTGCCCACGAAGCTGTGCAAAGCACGTGTGCTGAGGAGAAAAGTCATCTTCATCTTTCTTGTCAGGGTATTTTGGTCCCTGTGGGAAAATCCTTGCCCGGGGTGGCACGCACCTGGGACAGGGGCTGAGTGGAATGCGCTGATCTTACTGCTCCCAGATGTTTGTTATTGCTCCGCTGCCGGAGGGGATCTGCTCCATCTAATCTGCAGGTGGAGCTGTTCCTTTGGGTCCCGCCTGGATGCACCTGGCTGGAGCAGAAGGTGGAAATGAGCAGTTTGTGCTGATCTGGCCTCTGTGGACAAGAGGTTGGAACCACCTGCACAAGTGAGGCACGGGCATTAACTATATAGGAAAGCTGAAGGCAGTGACTTTTTTTGCTCACGTAGTTATTCCCCTGGTAGCCTGGAGACTATGCAGGAGAGTCTCTTCAGAGAAGAGCTTACAGGCTACTGTGAAACACCAGTGTCTCTGTCACATGGGACCTGGAATTTGGATTCCTTCAACCAACCCAGAGTTCCACATCCTTATAACTTGTTGAGATTCAGCACGAGCTGATCTGTAGCACCTCCCTGCATGCAAATTTGGAGCATGTGGCAAAAGTGACATTGGAATGCATTGCTTCAAACCTGTTCCATGAGACATCTCTATTTTACTTGTGCACACAACTGTATTGTACTTGTGCCTTTCCTCCCGACTGACTGAGTACGTGAGGTCAGCAGATGGGTGCTTGCTAATCAGTGAGAACTTGGTTGTGAACCCTCAGAACCAGATTAATAAATATCCATGAGATTGGAAGAGGATTTCTGCTTGTCAGATCAGCAGGCAAATGGTCTGTGTCTCTTTTAGTAAGTGAAAGGATATTCCTGATTTTATGGGATAATGCATCTGCATTCAGCAAACAAGTTTGTTTCATCCACATCTGTCTTACTATGGCTTAGAGAGGTAGCAAGTCTGGTTATAGAGACATGCTGTGCTCATTTCTCTTTGTCACTGGTGCATTGCAAGCCCTGTGATTACCCACACAGTGAACTTTAACAGTGACACAGCTTTGATATTGCCATGAAAATAAAATAATCCTTGCATTGCTATCAAGTTTGAGCACTAATTCTCACGGGATTTGTTTGGATTTTTAGTGGAATTTGTTTTCTTTGTGATTGTATTTGGTTTTTTTTTACCCTATGAATCATTACCATTGGTAGATTTTGAACTCAGCCTTCATAGAGAGATTCAAGATTTCCTCTCTTCAGGAATAGAATCACAGAATCAGTTGGGTTGGAAAGACCTCTGAGATCATCAAGTCCAACCCTTAGTCCAACTCCAGTCCCTTTACCAGATCATGGCACTCAGTGCCACGGCCAATCTCAGTTTAAAAACCTCCAGGGATGGGGAATCCACCCCCTCTCTGGGCAGCCCATTCCAATGCCTGAGAACTCTCTCTGCAAAAATTTTTTTTCTGATCTCCAAGTTAAATTTCCCCTGGCAGAGCTTGAGACTGTGCCCCCTTGTGTGTGATTGATATGAGGAAGGCATGATATCCTCCATGTGGAGGGCAGAGTCTTGCCACAAATGTGCTGCTGGTCGATAACCTCAATACTTGTTAGTGGAGCTTTAGTGAGGCTGGTGAGGTGGTTCTTAACTCCAGGCTCAGATTGTGGTTCCCTCCTGCATGCAGCCACTGGACTGTTGTGCTGTTTCAGCCTTCCACAGGGACTTTGGTTCTGCAAAGGATGCTTTTTCCACTTGGACAATGGAAACCTATTTTGTAGCTCTCAGATGGTATCAGAGTTGGGCTTTATGGAGCCCAGGGAGCATGGGCAATTCTGCATTACCCACCATCTGCTTTATGCACTGACATCATTTTTCAGAGGGATTTTGTGGAATCTGGCTCTGGCACAGTTCTGTGGGTTGGCTGATGGTCTCAAAGTGGGATCCAGGTGCTGTTCTGTCTTGGGCTGCTGCATGGCATCCATCACTGTCCTCAGAGTGGCACCAAGGCTTGTTTAGGTGCACACAGCATCCTTGGTGACTAACAGGAGGCAGGGAATACTTTAGGATTAGTTCACGTGTGTGATCTGCATCAGTGGTGGTGTCTGATGAGGATGAATTCTGCATGTTTGCTCTGGGAATTGTGTGACACCCAGAACTGCTTTTGTTGTCGTAGGCTGACTTTGAGCAAAGCTGGAGTGGGGCAGTGACAAGCCTCCCAGTGTGTCCATTATTGTTGCTATTTGGATTAGCATCCTCAAAGATACTTGGAGAGTTTCCTCTTCACTTATTGCTCCCCTGTGTGTAAGGAGACAGTGTCTTTTGGTAGCCAGGGATTGCGTTTGAATGTTTTCCTCTCAGGATTCTGGTTATATTTAGATGGAAATAGAGATTCCAGAGAGCACCTGAGGACAGAAGTCATTTCCATTTATGGGTTAGACCTTCATGTGGTCATAACTGGAACTCACGGCACTTGTTTGAGGAAATGGAATTATCTGAAGAGCAATTGTGCCCTTAAAATGCTGAGCCAGTGTTTGAAGCAAAGGATCCAGTGAAATCTTCTGGTAGAAGCTGGTGGGCGAGAGATTCAAAAGAGCACAGGGGAGTCAAAGAACATCCCAGCAGATGCCAGTGGGATACAGGCCCTGGGGTGGCTCTGGCTGCTGTGCTACTGAGCACTGCAGGGCCATGGCCTTATATGTTTGTGCTTTTTAAACATCTTGCTTTTGATACTAATAGGGTTACTTAAAAGCAAACTAATGACAGGAAGCAATCCCTGGAAACTGTATTTAGAGAGAAAGCACTTTCTATTATTTCATATATCCAAATGGGTTTTTATGGTAACTGAAGGCACAGGCTGCCTTGTCAGGCCTCCTTCTTCAGAAATAACAACCTTGTTTCATTCTTAAAAATAGCGAGAAATTAATAATTAGGTTTCTAACCTGAAAGCTCTTCACTTCCTTCCCTGCTTAATGTAATATAAACTGCATGTGGCCAAGTAATTGTTTTATAGGAGATGTGAACTGCTGATTGTGAGCCTGTCAGTCATAATCAAACAAGCACTTTCGTTTTAAGAGCCTCAGGTCTGACTGTGTAATTCAGCTTTACAGCTTTTTGATCTGAGACACTTTGGATAATCTTAGGGCTGTTCCATGTCATACAGCTGTTTATTATGACATGTGTACAGATTATTTCTTTTTCAAATTACGATTCCTCATGTGCTCAGCTCGTTCTTTTTTTTTGCTCGAGATGGCGGTTGTGAAAAGACTGCGTTGAGTCATTAGGAGAAGAGAAAGGGCTTAAATCTGGTTATTAAAGCAGCAAATTTCTCTGAAGAATGTAGACACATATATTGGATGTATCTTGGGGAAGATGTAGTTAAAACTGGTGCATGTATTTTATTCTTTTAGCTACGAGGCACTGACAGAAAAACTTTTTTACAGAAAATTCTCCTCTTTTGTGAGAGAGGCATGAAAGCTCAGGAGTTGGAGATACAAACTGAAGTGTGGTCCTGTGTATCCTCTTTTAATCTTGAGGATCTTCTGGAAATGGGAATCAGCCACTCCTTTTCCTGACTAATTAAACCATTGTACAGCTTTGAGTGCAGGATTGAGTGTATTAGCCTAGTTATCAAAATGCTGTGGTGCAATGAAAGCAAGAATTGTTTCTGGGTGTTTGATTAATTAGAAACAGTAGCAAATGAGACAGTGACTCATTTGGGTTTCATTCCTGAATAAGTTTTTACATTTACAAATTGCAGAACAAACTGGCTGTTTAGATGGGATAGAGATGGCCTAGTTTTGTCCTTACATGTGAGTCCATTGTGGACTTAAATTCATTTTTTTGTCAGGTCTTGGGAATTGATATATACAAAGTAAAGCAAGTGAGTAGTTAAAAACAGACATGCAAACAAATATGCTGATTTTGTTTTTTTCCCACACATATAAAATATTTTTTTTCCTCTAGAGCTACTTTGAGCATCTGTCTCTCTTACTTTTGGCATTTAGATTTTGCCAATTAAAATATTTCTTGTATTTTAAGAAAAGCTGTGCTCTATAATGAGATATGGTATGGGGAGGTCTGACCTATATTCTGGCATTGAAGTTCAGTATATCAAGCAGTTACCAGAGATGCTAAATCAATAAGGAACACTTAACACTTTTGTGAAGGATACCTGTGAGAACTCACAGTCTTCCTGTAACTGCAGCATGCTGTGTATGCTTAGAGTCTTGTAGTATTTAGTGAACACAAGCCTGGTATTTGAAGTCTGAGCCTGAGACTTCAGAAGAACCTCAAACCTCTGCAAAAACAACATTGAAAAAGCCCAGTCTGGTCTTGAGTGCCTTCTGAGGCATCAGTGCTGTGAATTCAGTGGCAGCTCTTACTGGGAGTTGAATTCATCGAGGTCCTGAGGGTGGCTGCACTTCTCTGGTAGTTTTTCAAGAAGAACAGTCATCTTGTGAGCGGTTTGTGGGGATTTTTTCCTAATTTTTTTTTCCCCAGACCATAGGTATCCACTGAACTTTATCTAAACTTTCCTGATTCTTAGTACAGAGGCACTTCTGAAAGTTCAGCAGATTGCCTGACTCTCCAGGCTCTTACATAGTGTTCTAAATCCTGATATTCCCTGTCTTCAGGAAGGAACCCACACTTGGGATTCTGTGGCGTTGAAATCAACAAATAACCAACACCTTTGTTGTCTTGCTGTTTCTTATGGGCATTGCTGCTGTTAATGTTTCAAGCTTGTGTCACTTTCCTTTGCTTTGAAACAGCAAACAAAGCTTTAGTTTAGATAAATAGATGTTGGCAATGTGATTGTTTGGGCATTCACCAGTAAACATCGGCAGTGATGCTGCTACAAATTGCAGCGGAAACACAGAAATGTGGGCACTGTTCTCTGCCACTCAGGACTGGATGACCTCAAACTGATTTTTAAACATTACCTGTGTATGTATCCACACATGCCTTGAGTCCTCACTTGGTCTTAACTGCATGTAGGTTTTTTTATTTTTATTCCTTTCTCTTTAGGTTGCTTCTCTCTGCAAAGGAGGATGTTGGCATGTAATCTTAAAATCAGTGTGGGATAACTGTGATGTAGTCTAAAACTTGCTGTTATGCATTTCTCTACTTTGTGTGATGGCTGACTTAGATTCCTCTGTGGCACTAAACCTGAGGATTCTCCTTTGAGCAGCTGAGATGTAGCTGTGTTTCCTCATCCCAAAAAGGGACCCTTGCTGGTGTTCAGTTTGTCTCTCCAACAGCTTAGCCATGAGAGGGTAGTTTGGCATCAATCAGTTTATCCCTGAGCAAATTGATGATACTCCTTGCAGTATTTGTGGGTTTCTTTAACAATGTCTGCCTCGGTGGCAAGCACAGAGGGACAGAGGCCTTTTTTGCTTTTTCTGGTTTGTTTGTATTTTAATTTTTTTAAACAGTGCATTTCATAATAAGGCCTTCCATTAAATAGAAGCCTGTGACCTTCTCTTGTTTGCTGTGCTCGTGTGTAGGGGCTTACTGGGAATCCTGTTAGTGCTGTGTGTCTGCGGAGTGAAGGCTGTAGTGTAAATATGCTGAGGACAGGAAACGAGCATTATTTAACTGTGACCTTGCATCTTTTTCTTCAGCAAGTTGCATCAAGATGAACAAGGCAGCATTATTGAACTAGAGAGGAGCAAAATCCCATTTAACTGCACGCTGGGCTTTGATGTGCTGCCAAGCACTGTTGTCTGTGATACCCTCTGGGATGTAAAGGAGAACTGTAGCAGGAGATAAGAGAGATTTCCAACCCAAGTGTCTAGTGATAATGTTGGCTTTTACAATTTATACGTGGAAGTTACACTTAATTCAGTACCTGGTGTGGTGTTCCTGCATTGTAGCTTCTGTGTAAAATCAGCAAGAATTCATTCCTCACATATGCAGGAGATTTACTGTTTTCTGTAATACAATAGATTTCCACCCTTATAGATGGTATAATCAAAGCCAGATTAACCTCAGGCACTCGGTACCTTGTTTACTATGTACACTGCAGATGGCTAACAACGTGCGTGTTTGTTCAGTGGTGCTCAGCTGTCTGTGAGTGACTCACCTGCAGAGAACAGACAGAAGAGCCATCCCTGGTCTCTGTTGTGTGACAGTGGGGAAATAAATGGGCTCTGATCCAGGGGGGTTCAGCAGCCAAGCTGGAAGCTGCAGGAGGAGTTTTAGTGTAACCCATCAGAGGCAGCGTTGTGCCTTGTGTGCTCACCTGTTAGTTTGTTCAGGTGGTAAACAAATGTTGATGGAAGATCCTCAGTGTCTGTCCAAGCTGGGAAATGGGCTGGAAAGCCTCAGGAGTCTGGGCTGAGACCTCCAGCATTATGACTTTGTTGATGTTCTGGGAAGTAGCTGCAGAAAACACTGTTTTGGTCAGACTTCTAGTATAAATTGTTCTTGTGGTAATAATTTCATAGAATTATAGAATCATAGAATGAATTGGGTTGGAAAAGAACTCCGAGATCATCAAGTCCAACCCTTGGTCCAACTCCAGTCCCTTTACCAGATCATGGCACTCAGTGCCACATCGAATCTCACTTTAAAAACCTCCAGGGATGGGGAATCCACCCCCTCTCTGGGCAGCCCATTCCAATGCCTGAGCACTCTCTCTGCAAAGAAG
Organism: Sakesphorus luctuosus; assembly: GCA_013396695.1. Taxonomy (NCBI): domain Eukaryota; kingdom Metazoa; phylum Chordata; class Aves; order Passeriformes; family Thamnophilidae; genus Sakesphorus; species Sakesphorus luctuosus. Next base: position 428,844 of record VWZD01001522.1, on the reverse strand, counting down.
TTTTTTCTGATCTCCAACTTCAGTTTCCCCTGGCAGAGCTTGAGCCCGTGCCCCCTTGTCCTATTGCTGAGTGCCTGGGAGAAGAGACCAACCCCCACCTGGCTAGAACTTCCCTTCAGGTAGTTCTAGACAGTGCTGAGGTCACCTCTGAGCCTCCTCTTCTCCAGGCTAAACACCCCCAGCTCCCTCAGCCTCTCCCCACAGCACTTGTACTCCAGTCCCTGGTTCGTTTCTGGTGAGCAGATTGATGGGAGATCGTGACCAATCATAAATTTAACTACTGAGCCAAATAGACTTTACACTGTCCTGGACTGTATATTCTATTCATTGTCATTCACAGGCCCAAAGCAGGATAAATGGGCAGGTAAAAAAGGATAAAATTGCTAGAGAAGAGAAGTTGTTTGAGAAACTTGAATCACTTGTTTTGGAAACAACTCTTTCCCCCCCTTCCTTCTGTAGTTGTCTTCTTTGTCTGTAAATTCATGCTCTTCCTACTGCAGTTCCCATTGTGTATCCATCTGGAGGGAGTGCAAGAATCGAATCCAGTTACATTCAAGCTCTGCAAAATGATCTGAAATGTGTTGTACCAAGAAAGGTAATTGTACAGTTTAACACTTTGTTTGCCACAAAAAGAAGGGAAATGTATTCTAACAACGCTTCTCAAGGGGCAAAGGTTTTTGGACTTCACTAGGGTGTGTCACAGCTGAATGTATGCACTGCCACTGTTTAAAAAATCTGTATGGATGGATCTGAGTTCAGGATGGCAGGATCTGGGAGGAAGGGCAGCAGCTTATTTTGTCAGGGTTTTTGAGAACAGCACTGAAATTCACAATAGCTAAAATTCTGTTTTGACAGAACTTGAATCTTCATCCAGAAGAGAATTATGTGCTAAACACTATTTCTATAGTAGTTACCTTCATGTAGCTGATATACTTGGAGTATTGGGACATGTTGTTTTCTTTCTGATCCTTGCAGACAGATTTTTGTTTATCTCTGATACATCTTATTATGTTATGAAGGAAAACTTTTTACTCAAATCTTCTCTAAAGAAACTTTGTAAATATTATCTGGCAGCTGGAAGTGATGTAAAAAACCCCAAACAGCAAAGGTCTGTTTAGAGCACTGACAACAATTTAAAGGGAGTAAAGAATTTTTGTTGTTCGTTTCTTGTGTTGAGATAGAGAATCTTGCTGCATTAGTATTCATCCTGAGAATGGATGGGCTTTTATGCACCAACATCCTATGCAAATTAGTCCTTTCCTAAAAGGAAACATATCTGATTAGGCAGAATACAGTTGTCCTGCAAAGTCTGCTTTATTCTTTTTGACATGAAAATTCTGAGAATTGTTGGGGTTTCTTTGTATTTTGTGCTTCCTTTCTCCCCCTTCCACCCCCGCTTGGAATTGATGGAGAGCACCGTTGGGCAGGAAATAGCAGAAGCTTTTGTAAAATCTTAAAAGAGAAAGAGGAAAAAGGGCATTTTCACAAATGGAATTAGGATGATGCAGCAGAGTGCTGGCTGCCTGCCAGGGAGGACAGATGCCCCGTGCATACAGTGCCTTGCCGAGGAGGCTGCACATTGGCAGCTCCCCCCTCTGTCAGCACAGCGAGCCCACGGCCCGGCACCATCACTGCAAACAGAGCCCTGTTCAGCTCACACTCCTGGGGCTGTGCCGGGCAGGTTTGCAGAGCTGGGCACGGCAATTCTCGGTCCTGTTGGCGTTACTGACACTTAAAACTTTCTATTATGTCAAAGACAATTTTTTAGTACTAAGAAGTGCATTTTCTCTCCTTGAGTCGGTGAACTCTCCTTGAGTGCTCAGACATTGGAATGGGCTGCCCAGAAAGGGGGTGGATTCCCCATCCCTGGAGGTTTTTAACCTGAGATTGGCCGTGGCACTGAGTGCCATGATGTGGTAAAGGGACTGGAGTTGGACCAAGGGTTGGACTTGATGATCTCAGAGGTCTTTTCCAACCCAATCAATGCTATAATTCTATGAACAGACTTGCCTTTCTCTGTGCAGAAGTGTGATGTGGAGTACTGTCCTGCTGTCAGAATACAGCATAAGACTTGATCTAAGGAGGTCTGCGCCTTCTTACACTTCTGTTCAAGTGTCCTTTGCTTTGGAGAACCTGTTGGCTCCAGTCATGTTTAATGGAAGGCTTTACCACTGGGACTAAAACAGTTTTTGGCCCTGACTTTCTCAGAGCCCTATAATGTTTAATGGGGGAGATGCAGTGAATTCTGACTGGTGTTTGTTGAGCAGAAATGCTGCTGCTACTTACAGAAAGCATCTTCCAGATCCAAGAGGAGCATGTGGTTCAGCAGTGGGGATGAAGGACACTGCCATGTGGGTTGGAAAATGGCATCTCAAAGACACCAAGTTTGAGAGGGAGAGAAAGTTAACAGCCCTGGGATGTCTGGATTCTGTTTCTGCCCCCTGAAGACATGCCCACACTGCATGGGCTGCAATGTGTAGTTACTGCTCCTGGGTATTGGACTGTGCTTGACTGAACCGGTTAATTAGAATGAACTCCCACTTGAAGGAAGATTTACCTTGAAAGAATGTTTGCTGCAAACTGAGACGAAACATGAACTAAGCACCAAAGTGTCATGATGAGGGTGCCAACCATCTATGCTGTGTGGTTCCCCAAAAAACACTGGAAAGATGGGTATAGAGCTTTAGGAGCTAATATAGCCCAGATCACAAAAAAATCTACAGCCTCTTAGCGCGTTCAGCTTGCCTAGTAGCCTAATTAGGACAGGTATCATTGGTCTTCAATAAAGCTAATTAATTATCTTGTACATCCTCATGTAAGGCCCATTATGTTGGGCTGGGGTTTTGCAGCCATTGAACAAAGCTATGGGAGGCTCTTGACTGACAGACATTGTGCCAAAACAAAAAGCATTTACTCTTCTGTAACTAATGAAAGGAGGTGAGGGGTTGAGTGGTGACTGATAATAAGAGTTTGTCTCTGTACCTGGAGCTAATGAGGAACAACACATATAGCCAAATAGCAGTGTGGTGTAGAAAGGGATGTACACTGCTGTACTGCTGGAGGAAATAAAGGTACGTGGTTGAGAACATCAAAGCACACCAGGGGTAGTGCCTGAAGGGTTTTGAGACTTCCTGAAAATATGTCCTGGTGTTGTCTTTGAGCTGTCACTTGGAGGGTAGAGAAATTGTGCTTCCAAAGCCACTAAGAATAAATACAGTGGTATCTTGTGTCAGTGATAACAAATCTTCTCAGAGAAAGTACTTAATGCTATGGACTTAATTCCTAAGGAGGCCTCTGTGAAGAGCCAAAGTACATTTCCCATCCCTTGGACATAACTTGCTTTGTAATGAACAAAAGTGAGTGAAGGATCTGCTGTTGGGCCCTCTGTGGGGTTGGTGAGCACAGGAACAGGTGAGAGAGACTGAGCACATCTGCAAAGCAGGTCTTCAGATGTATATTTTTATCATTAAAAGTTCTCCAGTTATAAATTGACTGGGTTTAGTTTATGGATTTTAAAAAATGAACCTGAGGAAAGAAGTTAGAAATTACTCATTTCTCTCTTCCTCAGACTTACACTGGACCACACTTTTTCCTGTTTGGGGTTTTCTAGCACTTTGCTTTGAGGCTAAATATGATAACTGCAAGAAAAATATGATAAAAATACAAGCCAAATGAAAGTCTTGTGAGTACTTATGTGTGTTTTCCATGGAACTGGGAGATGCTCAGCTGTACAGGCACATGTAAGTGTTGTGTGAAACTGTGTGGTCTCCTGCACAAGATGTGGCTGTTCAGCTGCAGGATAAGCCACAAGTGCTCCTGGTGTGCCAGGCTGGAGTGGTGTAAAACAATAAACATTGTTGGAAAAGGGCCCAGGAAAACTGTTGACTTGGGGCATAAATTGCTTCCTATTGCAATTAAATCTGTGTTGCATTCCTTGGCAAATCTTGGGAATAAAGGACCGTGGGGAATGCTGCCACAGCACTGGAGTTCACTGCTGATGGATCAGGGTCTTTCTGCATCTGGGGGAAGGTTTGGGGTCTTGGAATGGGCTTAGTGTTAGTGGAAAAACTTCTATAAGGAACATTACCCATGTTGGTTGGCAAAATGAAATAGGTGGGTCATTTGGCCTCTTCTGTAGGAAAACTGGCTCTTGTCCTGAGCCTGACTTGTTTCTACCCTTTATGAAAAATGTGGAGCCTTTTACTTTGCTGGGAATTCTGATTTTTTTTGAGGATTGATCACTGTCAATCTTAATTGATCGTATCTCTTTAATTATTGCTGTTATTGTGTAATCATTGACATTTTCGTCCATTATTTGATCTCCTGGATTCCCTCTGTGTTTTGTATGAATTAGTTATATTGATTTTGATGTAAATTGGGTGCCATTTATCTTGTGTGATACTGCCCATGTAACTGATCAAAGCGCAGAACATTTCTCAGTCCTATACTGCCAAAGTAAGGTGAATTTAAATTGGGAATATGCTTCTTTTTTTTTTAGCATAATAAATACTGTTAGTGTGCCACAGATCTCCTAAATGAAAGCTCTTCCCCTACCAGTAAATCCCCCTGGAACACATTATGGTTATATTTTATTTGTTTGATCTGTGTTCTTCTTTTTAAGCTTAGTCCTGCATTATAATGAGATGCCCTCATTGGGGGAGCCCCTGTCTAGTTTGCTTTCCAGCATTTCACTGTGGTTTCTGCCCTTCCTGGAAATGGATAGGGCATTCCCATCTCTTCCATGAGACTTCAATAAAGAATTTTCTAGTTACTTTTTCATCTTGAAGCCCAAACTGGCTTGTTATTGTAAACTGTGTTGGTATGGCCGTTGGTAACTTGTTTCATCATCCTGTGACATCAGTTTATAAGACCTGGGTTTTAGCAAGTCAAAATCTGTTTTCTTACCTTTATATGTTAAACAAACACGTTAGTAGAGACACTTGTCCAGATTTCTGATACTGGAAATGAAACATACTGAGGAGTGAAGACATCACAGTTTACACTGTGCAGTAAGACACGAGTAACTTTATAGCTTTTAGAGTAAAAATTTATTTGCCCTGAAAATACTTTATTCTTTAAAGTATGTAATGGTGTTCTAAGACTGAAGTATTATGGCAGTGATGTTCTGGCAGAGCTCTCTGCCTGCCCCTGATCTGCATTTGGTACATTCAGGGCTGGCCAGGCCTTGCTGACAGTCCCCAAACTGCCCTGTCACTGCAGCGCTGCTGCTGAGCTGGTACAGCTGCTGTCAGCAAAGTGCTCTGTGCTCAAAGTGCCCTGAGAATAGAGATACAAAACTAGTTTGGTTCCCAGTGTGGGGTGGATGTCTTTTAAAGCAGCACAGCTTTCACCCCCGGCTTTATTCTTGCACAGTGTGTGAGTTTCTTGCTTCCTGCACCTCGTCGTTGTTCAGTGGCCCTGCAGTTGTGCACCCGGGTGCTCCCACACTCACTGGCCCTGCAGTTGTGCCCACGGGTGCTCCCACACTCACTGGCCCTGCAGTTGTGCACCCGGGTGCTCCCACACTCGCTGCCCCTGCCACAGAAGGCACACCTTTCTCTCCCTTGTTATCTTTGAGCACAAAATCCCAGGCATGTACTGATAAGTGAAAACGCCGTAAGAAAGAACTGCTAAGAGAAAGTTTTGTATTCTAATAGCAGCAAGGTATTTGTTGACAATGTTGGAGGCAAGCCAGTTCAACTTGCCTAACTTGTTTGTCTAAAATAAGCCATTTATAGTTTTAAGTTCATAGTTAACACCTTGTGATTTCCATATTAATGGCTGGGCGGAATCTTGGGCAGAGCTTTCCTTTTGGCTTCGAATTTGGGTAGTGGTCTCTTGACTTCATCCCTCAGGGTGGTCTTGAAGCGTCTTCCTCACTGTTGGACTTCTGCCTTTTCTTTGTTCAGTGCCATGACCTGTCAAACTTGTAAAACCTTGGCTCTAATGCTACAAAATCTTGGATCTTTCCCATTTCATCCTATTGAAATGTCTGGCTTAGTTTAATGTATGACTTCTAACCCATGGTACACCAGTTTCTATAATTACAAGACAATTTGTACTAGAACAGAGCGATTCAGCACTTCATGCTGTTTAGCGCCCCTGCTGTGCAAACAACATTGTGCAAAGCAATATTAGAAATTTCACAAAACTAGGGGTTTTTTGGTCTCTTTTCTCTTTCATTTACTTTTTCCCGGAGGGATTTCTTTTCAGCTGCTTCAACTCTGATGTGATTTTTCTCCCGGCTCTCACTAAACATACCTGTACACGCTGACCAAAAGGTGTGGAAAAGTTGCTCTCAAACCTGTCCTTAGAAGAAATGTGTGACTTGAGCATGGAGAGGCATCGTCCTTTTGGTCGGAAGGAACCTCTGAGACTTGGCTGTATTCAGTCCTGCTGTATTTCTTGTTGCTGGAATTGGTCTCTTCTCTCAGGCAACCAGCAGTAGGACAAGAGGGCACGGGCTTAAGCTCTGCCAGGGGAGGTTTAGGCTGGATATCAGGAGGAAGTTCTTTACAGAGAGAGTGGTCAGGCATTGGAATGGCCTGCCCAGGGAGGTGGTGGATTCTCTCTCCCTGGAGGTGTTTAAGGTGAGACTGGATGTGGCACTGAGTGCCATGATGTGGTAATCAAAATGGGGTTGGACCAAGGGTTGGACTTGATGATCTCAGGTGTCTCTTCCAACCCAACTGATTCTATGATTCTGTAAGATATGGGGCCATTTCTAATACAGAGGGTTGGTTTTCTTTTTTTCTTTTTTTCTCCCCAGGACCACTAACAAACCCTGTGTACAAAGCTTTCCATTCCAAGGGCAGTGGGACAGGACCTGCATCCTGTCTTTGCATGTCAGAGTAGGCATTTCTGCAAAGCAGCTGTACAGGATTCAATCTGCTTCCCCTGCTGCCACAATTGTGATGTGGCACTATGTTACTATGCCTAAAGAACTCCCAGTTAGGTTTCAGATTTGACTTACATTTCTGTGTGTTTAAAGCATTACTTTTTTCTAGAAGTACAGTTTATGTATTTGGTTGTAACATCTTATTTGAGCTGTGCAGAGAATGCACAAATGTGCTGTTGCCTTGTGGCTGAAGCTGAAATTTCAAATGATTAAAAACAAGTAAAGTTCTCTATCCCTATGGGCAGATTTATTAATTGAGGTCAATGTCTCTTTCATAGAGGTAAAATACCCATTTGGTAGTTAAAGAGTTTTCTCCTGAACTCTTCCTGTGAACCCCTTTTACCCTCATTCTTTGACTTTTTTCCTGTTCAAACTGCATTTGAAGCAGAAACCTTGTGTCCTGCTGCTGCACACTTGGTTATGTGATCAATACAGCTCTCCCTCTCACCAAGTGGGAACCTCTCTCTGCTCAAGCTTTCTTGAACAGAGAGTAGTTCAAGTTATTAGAGAGAGTTAACAAGAACCATCACTTTTGGGCATGTTAAGAGGATGTTCTGAAGGAAAGTTGTTGTCTTTCATTTCTCTGTAATTTTACTGCTGAGCAAAGGTTGGTGTTGTGCACGACTGGGGGTTGCATTAATGCAGTTCTTTATTGCTGAATGTGCTCGTTTGAAGCAGAAAATCAATAAGTCTTTTCAGTCTGTGACTCCCTGAAGGATTTTTCTGCCACATGTGGTGCTGTAGAGGACACTGTTTGGGGTGATCAGTTCGTCCTGAATGGCAATTCATTTTAGCTTCTTAGTGGGAAAATGATTTATTAACAAAAAGTAAATCAGATATTAAAATGCTTGAAAATCAGTGTGTGAAACTGTAGAGTGAGTGGGTATTTGTTATTTCCTGGGCTGCTGTCATTGTAGTGCTTACAGAAGTATGAGGATGTCTCTATTACTGTTTTCTTCACTTCCCCACGAGGAAAATATCAGTACCTGGCACTTCACTGAGACAGAGTTCTCTGCATGAGTAGGTACTGAAATTGTGATAGACCTATTTGAAGGCCTTTGACATCCCTTTCAGCTGATTCCTGTGTCCTGTTGCTGTCTCAGGTGTTACAAAGCATCGCAGCAGATTTAAATCAGTACACCTGATGTTTTTGCAGTATCATTGTTTTAGAGATTAATTAAAGTCTTAATTAACTGTACTTTTGCCTGCAGGTCTGTGTTGGAGTAGGGAAGTTAATGAGCTGGTTGTGTTTGAGCAGCCTCCCCTTCCAGGGTGTGCTTTGGTTTGCAGAGTTAATCTCACTGTGACCACACATTAACAGGTACTGATGGAAATTAACATTGTTTCATTCAAACTGCTGGGGAGGTCTGAAGTGGAGCAGAGCTGGCTCTGGATCTTGTTCCTCAGAGCCTTAGAACTGCTTGCATAGGTGATTGTTATTTTAGGCTTTTTTAATGTCACAGAATCACAGACTATTCTGAGTTGGAAGGGACTCACAAGGATCATCGAGTCCAACTCTTAAGTCAATGGCCCGTCCAGGGGATTGAACCCATGACCTTGGCATTATGTCCAGATGTCAGGTTGGGAAGGAAATCCTCACAGACCATACCAGACCATGTCACAGAGCTGCTGTGTTTCTCTTCCATGGGCTGCCAAAGGTTTTTCCTTGGTGGTGCTTGTGGAAAGACATTCCCTGTTGTTGCATTCCCGAGCCTGTCCTGACCTGGGGCTCCTCAGACCCAGTATCCTCTGATTTGCACAAGGGATATCCTGAACATTTGTGTGGTTTTTCATAGATCTCCCCATGCCCTAAGCACTTGCTGCATTGCTTCTCACCTGAGCTGGAGAGGAGAGTCAGCACTGCTGCCTGGGACACCAAGACAGGGATTCAGTATCCCTGGGAAGGCAGGAGAAACAAGAGAATTTCGATGAGTTTACACTGATTGTGCAACAGTCTGTTTACATCTGAATTTTATTCTTTTGGAGATGTTTCTTTGAAGGGAACACTCTTCAAAGCCTCTCATTTAACATCATCTCTTAGTTTTTTTAAGAGTTTAATAGGTATGGCAACTAGGGAAGACCCTGAGAAAAATGGCTGCTATTTTGCTTTGGGTTTCTAATAACTAGTTTTGCAGCTAATAGCTGGTTCAAAGTTTTCCTAGGCTTTCAGTTGGGTAGGGAGTCTCCCTGTCTTTGGAGGCAGGGAGGGATCATAGGATACATAATGATCTGACAGAGTTGCTGTCTTTGCTTCATTGTTTGCTTTCTGGTCCAAGGACACTCCCTCCTGTTATCCCATAGGGTTCATCCTTCATTAAAAACTATGGGGAGACGTGTTGCTGGGAAGGCTGTTTGGGGCTTTGAACTGGCAGAGGGAAGTGTGTGAAAGAGCAGGTGCAGAGTGCTGGCAGTTTGGGTCGGCCAGAGCTTTGCTGTGAGATGTCAGTGTGTGTGTTCATATCTGCAAATTGTCTTCACATCAAGTGTACAGTGATGGCACAATTACTTAAGAGATTCTGATAAATCTGGGGTTGGCTTCAGGTACTTCTACTAAGCAATGTGAATTTTGAGGTGTTAAATGTGATGGTCTTCAAGAGCCTTGGTAATGCCCTGAGACAGTAATTTAGTTTTAACGTATTTGTCTAATGACCTACTGCTATCTCAAACCCAAATTAACAGCCCTGTTTCATAGGAGTGTTTGATACGAATTTATCCTCACCACCTTTCCATTGTCACTGCAGCTCAGGGTATAGAGGAGGTTCCAAGTTAATCCAATGTCTTATGTAACTGGACAGTATTTTTCCGAGTAGTAAGTATTTTTTTTAATGTTTCCAGGGATTTCCTTCCACGAGGCTCTGGAATTGTGACAAGACGACCACTGGTCCTGCAACTCATCACTGCCAAAACAGGTAATTTCTTTCTCTTTTTGGGTCAATGCCTGGACAAAGTGCTGGTGTATTTCAGCAGGAGGAAAAGCTTTTCTAGGAGGGCATAAGCAGAGAGAAGGAAGGTGCCACTGGACTGTCTGGAACAAAGGCTGTGCTGCTTCAAACTATGCTCAGGACCAGCTGATGTCCTTGTCCTGTCTGGGAAAACGGTAACATCTAAATCTTAGAGCTCACAGTGAATTTAATCCAAGGCCATCCTTGAAGCAGTGGAGAAACACCATTACACACAGTGTGGTTTAGAAATTACCTTTGATTTATTTATTTCTTGATGAGCTTTGCATTTGTATTAGTTAACACACCAAAACTGCTGCACTTCTGCCTTTAACTCTTGCTCCAGTGCACACAGATTTGGTTCCACTCTGCTTGTTTTAGTAACTTGTCCTTTTTGGTTGGGCTCACTGCACTAAGTAGAGCAGAAGACAGATTAGGGGAAAATGAGGCTTCTGTGTATTTGTCTGATCAAAAATATTAATATTTTTGTGTATTCTACTGAGCTGTGTGACTGTTGAGGTCTTTCATCAGAATTCACCACTCTCTCCTCTTCCAGGGGCACGATCTGCTGTGGTGTGACTTGGCATTTATAAAAGCAGCTACAGTTTTTTCCATTATATCCAGTTTTTGTTGTATTTGCTTCTAAACCAATGTAAGCAACAAAAATTACTGGTTTACTATTGACTTCTACTTAAAATAGTTAAAAGAAATGAAATAACATCCAAAACAGCATTTAGAAACAAGAAGTGCTCTTTAAATCGTGGACCATGACGAAACTGGGAAAGAAACAAAACTTAAGCTGCCTGTGAAACTTTATTCTGTCCTTGTGTGTGAGGTCCTTGCATTGTCAGCAGGAAGATGGGCTGCAGTCTGCCCAGGCCTCAGGTTTTTTTTCTAGAGTATTACTCTTAAAGCATGTTCATACTATGAAATTTTCCAAAGTGTTTATGCTGTGGGAGAGAAAGGCAAACCAGTGGAATTCAGTATTTCTGTGTGCTGAGCTTAGAAACTTGAGTGTTTTCAAGTGTCTGATATGCATATAGTGTTCTATGTGCCTTAAATATGGAGTGTGTTTCAGTTGGAGATACGAACACCTGCCATTTCTGCCTGTCTGGCTTTTGGTCTCTGACAGAGCATACAGAAATAAATGCATGAATAAGGCCCAGCTGTGGAGAATCTCAGTCTGATCTTCCCACCACCATGTAAGAGCAGAAGAAACTGGTCCATGTTGCCCTATTCATTGTCACATGGTTAAGGGGACACTGAAAGGGCTTCTTTCTTTCTGTTTTTTCCCCATTAATTAATATGTTCCCAAAGTACCACTGCTTTAGGTAGGCCTCTGGGTTTTGTTTGGGTACCTTCTCTGCTGAAAATCCAGTCTTTGTTATAACTTAAATAACACAACAAAAATGTTAAAAGTTCTGGAGAACTAAACTTCAGCCTAATTTTGTGTTTCCTGGATGTCAAAACATTTTTCTCCCTTTGGGAAATGCTGTGTTTCTTGTTTGGAATTGGATGCCAAGACCTTTAAAATGCAAGCTGTAATTATTTTGTTACTTTCTTTAAACTTTGTTCCATTGTTGTTGTTTTTGGTGGTGAAATTCTAAATAACTTTTATCTTTTAAGCCACCTTTATCTTTGTGAACTAATTTTAAGAAACAAAAATAAAACTGCTTAGGGAAGCACAGTGTTCTTTTACAGGAAGCTGATGCTGGACTGAGTTCTATCAAGTCCATAATTATCTAAAATCTTATAGAAGAATTAGAGGGCTGTATCAGGTTCTTGGTCCTGTAGTAAACTGAATTTATTCCTAATCCAAGGATCTATCCTGTCTCCATTAAAAGTAATTATTCTTAATGTTAGAGCATTCCTTGGGAGGAAGGGGAGAGAGGGAACACTTTCTATACAGGCATTGAGACGTGACTGCAAGATACCTTAGCAATGTTTTGGCATTGTCTGAGAACCATTTGGGATGTGGATTTGATTGCCAGAGGAGCTAAAGCTCCATTCAGGTTTGAGTCACTGCAGGAAGGGATGAGGATCATCAGCAGGGAGATTTCTCCACATGGAAGAGGAGTCTTTGGCCACCCATTATTAGGATGGACAGGTCATGGCGAGGTGCAGCAGGAACTGATTCTGAGGAGTTTTCAGAGGTCCCCCAACATCTGAAAGATCTGACACATCTGCCAGGGAAAATTTAACTTGGAGATCAGAAAAAACTTCTTTGCAGAGAGAGTGCTCAGGCATTGGAATGGGCTGCCCAGAGAGGGGGTGGATTCCCCATCCCTGGAGATTTTTCAACTGAGATTGGCCGTGGCACCGAGTGCCATGATCTGGTAAAGGGACTGGAGTTGGCCCAAGGGTTGGACTTGATGATCTGGGAGGTCTTTTCCAACCCAATCCATTCTATGATTCTGTTATCTGGGTAAAGAGCTGTTATTACCTCTGGAAGGGGTAGCATTGAACAATTCAATGCTGAGGAACGTATCTCATGAGAGATGTGGAGTGTGGATTTTCTTTTTGTTTATTTTTTATTTAATTTTACTTTACTTGTGTTTTAAAAATTCTCTGTAGTTAATACAAAGCTATTTTGTAGTGACCTTTTTGCCCTCTTTTAGTCACTAACATACTTTGGTGGTAACAGTACAATTCCTAAATGGCTTTATGGCACTTTCACTCCACGTCCATGCAAATACTCTGCTGAAATACTGGAGGCAAATACGAAATAATGCCAATGTTGTGGGTTCAATCCCCTATGTGGGCCATTGACTTAAGAGTTGGACTCGGTCCTTGTGGGTCCCTTCCAACTCAGAATAGTCTGTGATTCTGTCTGTGAAAGTTAATTAAAACTTCCTGTCTGTGAAAGTTTTAATTAAGTATTTGCAACTGACAAGTCAGTCTTTAATAGTTTTGAGTATTTTTCTCTGAGTTTGATCATGGAAGAAATACCTAGTAGCATCAAATAAGTCAAAATATGGATGTTTAAAAGAATTTACAGTCCTCTGCAAGACTGGCTTGTTCTCTGTTGTTGCCATTCTTTGAAGGAACTCAGGTTAGAGCAGGGATTTGGAGAAACTGGTCCCACCTGGGAAGGAGAAGTTGATTGAGTTTTAGGAGGCACAGGTGTGGGCAAGGGCTCTCAGCTGGGAGCCTGTCTGATGGCCAGCTGGAGGTTTTCATAAATTAATCATTCAGGGGATGCCCATGCTCCTTTTCTGGCTGAAAAGTTGGATGTGAGGGCAAGAGCCTGATGCCTAAATTCAGGTAAAAGGCAGGCTTGGTTCTTCCTGCTGCTGTGTAAGGTCCAGGGAGCTTGTGCTTTCTCACCAACACAGCTTTTGTTTCGGATGCCGCCGTGTTGGGGTATCTCAGCAGCTCCCAGTGAGTACAGAGTCTCTCGTTTCTTACTCGTGGCAGCTTTTCAGCAGCAGGAATGCATTATGTATTCCTGCAGCTGGGCTTCTAAATGGGTTTTTCTCTGTATGTCTTTAAGATGCAGGTGTTGGCACACAGCTGACCTGGGATGAAGTTTTAAGGCTGTGTTTGTGTTCCATAACTGGGTTCTGCATAAAGTATTTTGGTTCTATTTCAACTCCCAATCTTCTCTCTGCAAGTTTGGCCAATGTTACCATAGCTGTTAAAGGGGGGCTTGTGAGCTGCTGGGTTTTAGTTCCTTTGACTTGATACTCCTTAATTTTTATGTTCAAACCGATTTGTTAAATGTTCTACGTTGGTTTTTTTTTCACACAACTTTCAATATACTTTCTAGTTTGGTGATTCTTTGATCTAATACATCAGCAAGGTTAAATACCTTTTGGTAAGAGCTAATAGATACTTTAAAGTGCTGCTGCTCAGTAGGCTTTGAGAAAGTAATGGCTTGAAGTGCCTGGGAAGATCTTGAGCAATGTGGGGGTGTTGTTTGATTTTATTTTTTTCTGTTGCCACACATTCTGTATAACCTTAAAAAATCTGTTTTGGCTCTTGCTGTGCTTTCTTCTGCCTGTGCAGGTGAAATAAGGACTACATTTCTTGAGACTTGGTAGTGTGTTTGTTAAGCAGCAGTGGCAGCAAAAAATGCTCTTGGGTTTTGGGTGAAGCCTTTGTTGTAGGTCTTTTGTTTGTTAAAAGTCTATTTCCTGCTATATAAATCCTGTTATTTGTTATTCACATGTTAAATATCTTGGCTTTAGGAGAGTTATTTTCTTCATTGTGGTAACTGTTTGTGAAGGAATCTCAAACTTTCTTTTTGCTTCAGCAGATCATCAGATTTTGAAAATCATTATTCAGTGGACAGTCTTAGATGAATGATTCGTATGTGCAATATCCACATTCATTTGAGTGTTCCTAATTAGAATACTGAGTGGAAAGTAAAGCATGAGGTTCAAAAGACATCCTCACTTTGTCTGAAGTCTTGCAGATGCTCTTCTCTTGTAGTTGTTGAGCTTTAATCCAGATTTCAGTTGTTGCAAGACTGCTCCTAAAACACAGGCATCTTCTGTTGCCATCTGGTGGCAAAAGCAATCCTCTAACAGAACATGAGAAATTCATAAAGAGAATTTAGATTGATTATTTCAGCCAACACAAATGATCTTGGAGATTTCATCAGCAGGAAGGCATGTGGAGGTCCTAAAGGCCAACAGTTGGAAAAATGCCCCCGTGCCAGCAATAGGGAAGAGACCTGGCACTTGGCAGGGAGGAAAGGAGGCCAGTGGGTGCCACTCTCTGGCAGCTCCTCGCCCAGATGATGAGCAGGGTGCTGTAGGGACCAGTAAAATTACTGAGAGGTGTCCCCCAAAAACTAAAAAGTGACACCACCATGGGGAAAAGGGGATGGTGACTGGTGACCCCTTGCTGAGCCAGCAGAAGGCTCAGCACCCACAGAATCACAGACTATTCCAAGTTGGAAGGAACCCACAAGGATCATGGAGCCCAACTCTTAAGCCAATGGCCCACACAGGGGATTGAACCCATGACCTTGGCATTGTTACAACCAAGTTTTAACCAACTGAGCTAATCTCGGGGTTGACACAGGATGATTATTTTGGCAGAGCAATGACGCTGCCAGTCTGGAACTCGAGTTTAAGCACAGTGTGAGGTTGTGGGGGCTGCAGACATTCCTTTGCACCTGCCAATCACCCCGGCTGTTGCTGCTGCCACCTGTACTGGTGATCCCAGCAGGTCTTGGTTAAAACTTAGTTGTAATAATGCCAAGGTCGTGGGTTCAATCCCCTATGTGGGCCATTGACTTAAGAGTTGGACTCAATGATCCTTGTGGGTCCCTTCCAACTCAATAGTCTGTGATTCTGTGAACATCAAATGGATCAGCAGGGGCTGGGGAGGGCTGGCAGCAGTGTGGCTTTGAGGGCTCAGCCAGTTCTCCCCTCAGCAACCTCAAAGGGGCTTCAACTCATGTTGGGACAAATTAATTGTACCCACAAATACTTATTTTACAATAGGTTTTGCCTGGAAGCTTTTGTTTCCTTGACCCTGGGCTGATGCTCAGTGACATCAGGTAAGATGCAATCCCCTCATTGAAAGAATGGAGAGTGGTTCTGTATTTGTCCATCTTCAAAAAGATATATATACATATAAAAGTGATAGAATAATCAAAGTTCACTTTCAGGAAAAAGAAATCTGTAATTAGTTATTAACTAAGAATCTGAAAAGTTTTTGAGATGAATAGCAGCCAGCACAAACTCTTCAAGGGAGATAACCCTGTCACAGCACTGCAATATAGTTTTTTATTACAGGGTGTCAGGCTTGTCATTTATGGTGTGGTGGGTGCCTTGTCTTGGATACAGTGAGTGGGTTTAGATTATCTCACTGTTTTAAAAAAGTATAATAAGCAATCTTGGGAAACATGATGTAGAAAGGGCTCCTGTAAGATGGATGGACAGTTTTTACAGAGGGGAAGGGACATCTCTCCAGGTCATGTTCAGTGTTTTGCATTACTGGTAGGATGACAGGATAGGATGTGTTTATAAAGTTTGTGTTCGGCAAATACAAATGAGAATATAAAACATACTGGAGGGCAGAATTGGAATTCAGGTTGCTTGGAAAAGAAGAGAAATGCCCCCAAAGCAGGAAGGGATTCTGTTGGTTTGAGGCTGTTTGTGTGCTGAAAGGCTGGTGTTTCATGAGGTGGTTTTCAGAGAAGGACCTGGTGCTCTCAGTGAGTCTCACAGATGTAACTCACTGCTATGCTGTTGTGAAAGAGAGAAGTAAATATTGTATGAAATGCAGTCTTAGGAGGAGTAGTTCTGCTTTTTCTCAGTGCTGGGATGGTGAGAGCTCTGCCTCTGTAACTTGAGAAAAGATTTCTGGAGGATGGGTGTGTGGGGGATTAGAAGTTTAGAAAGCGAGATTCATAGGAGAAGGTTGGAGGAACGGAGATACATTTGTTCTACAAACAAAAACTTGGAAGGATGTGAGAGACTATTGCATCCCAAAGAATACTTTTCCTCCTCTGGTACGAGTGTCTACTCATATAATTAACCATGCACTGGTTCCTGGTGTTATATGCCAGTTACTTTGGTCAGATCTACACTATTTTTAGTGTTTTTATGTCTTGTGCTGTCCTATTCTTGCAATCTTCTGGATTGACAGGATTTTCTGTTTTGTCTTCAGGAGATACCAGTGTACTTCTATTTTTGTAGCCTTTCTCCTTGAAGGTTAGCAAGGGAATACCTCAGTTTGAGTATTTTGTCTCCAGCTTGTTAGCAAAGCTACAGAAATGGTGAAGTAGAAGAGGGATTACAGACTAAGACAACAAGGGCTTTTGGTACTGCCTCTTTTTCAGTGAAGCACCACTGAATGATTTGCTACGGTCCAGATTCACTTAACTGCATTTGCTTTGCCCAGAAAAAGCTGGTCCATCATCAAAGAAGAGGTGATGTACTTCTGCTGGTGGTGTTTATTTGCCTGCTTTTAAAGCACTGCCTTGAAATCCCTCTTGAAAAGCATTCTGAGGCTTTGTGAGGTGCTTTGTTGAGAACAAGGCTGTGGTTGCTCGGGTGACGTCTCCCTAAGGGGCTGGCAATGGAAGGTGCAGGAGTAGCAGGTATTCCCCTTTTGCTGTATTCCTTAAAACGTTTGCTGGAGGCCTGCAATTTAATGGGCCCCCTTTTGGAAAACTCACAAGCTCTTTCAAGTATTCTAGACTGGATACTGTTACCAACTTGAAGCAACTCTGCTTGAAATCAGGTTGGGAGGAGTTCTGAGCCCTGGTCTCTCATCTCGGTGAGCTGCTGGCCTCTGGGAACAGGTTATTCTGTATAAGGCAAAGTCTTTGAGCTTTGAGCTTTTTTTGAGGTCCAGAGAAGAGCAATGAGGCTGGAGAAGGGACTGGAGCACAAGTGCTGTGGGGAGAGGCTGAGGGAGCTGGGGGTGTTTAGCCTGGAGAAGAGGAGGCTGAGAGGTGACCTCAGCACTGTCTAGAACTACCTGAAGGGAAGTTCTGGCCAGGTGGGGGTTGGTCTCTTCTCCCAGGCACTCAGCAAGAGGACAAGGGGGCACGGGCTCAAGCTCTGCCAGGGCAAATTGAAGTTGGAGAGCAGAAAAAACTTCTTTGCAGAGAGAGTGCTCAGGCATTGGAATGGGCTGCCCAGAGAGGGGGTGGATTCCCCATCCCTGGAGATTTTTCAACTGAGATTGGCCGTGACACTGGGTGCCATGATTTGGTAAAGGGACTGGAGTTGGCCCAAGGGTTGGACTTGATGATCTGGGAGGTCTTTTCCAACCCAATCCATTCTATGATTCTGTGATTTGTAAGGTCTTGGGCTCAGCCTGATGTGGATCAAGGATGTTTTCCAAAACATCTCTGTTATTTCTAAGGGCTAATCAATGTCTTGTCACTCTACTCTCTTTGGCTTAGAGACAAATTCATGAAATATCTCAAGTGTTTATGTAATTTAAATGGTTTGAGAACAGCAATGACTGTTTACTACCAATAACAATATAAAATCATGAACAAAGTTAAATCATAAAAGCATAGGGAGATATAACTGACTGGGAAAAGTAGAAGCATTTAAAAATACACTATCCTGTAACACTTCTTCGAAGAGGTAAATAATCACTTATGGATGCATTCAAGGAACTATGCTGTGGTAGCCTTTTCATTCTGCATTATCCAGGGTGCATTTAATGAGGGAAAAAAAGCATTTTATATGCAAGGACTGTTTTAATTTTGTATCTAATTGTTCCTTCTCTCAATGTCATTAGATTTTTATACCAAAAAATACATGTCTGAAAGCTGGACATCAGGTGGGATAATTTTTTCTTGTCTGGCTTTGTATCCATTCCCACAAAAATGTAAATAAAATGTTTTCCTAGTATTCTTCTGTGTATGAAAGCTGGAAAGTGAGAGTTGCATTAAAGCATGTGCTGATCCAGTCTGGCTGAAGGCGTCACTGCCATGGGCAGGCTCAGGGCTGAAAGGAGCAAAACAAAGCACTGCTTGTCCCTTTGGATTTTTATTCCACGGGCTGCGTGTGGCACCACAGGTTGTGAACCCCTGGAAAGTTTATTTCTGCTGCTCCAGTGGGACTGCAGATGTCACTGGGAGGGATAAGTTATTGATAAATACTAACACAGCTGAAAAGTAACAAACATTTTTATTTGGATTACCCTGAAGCCATTTCAGAGAGTCTCTCTTTCTGTTACTGAGAGTCAAGTGAAACAAAGAGAAAAGCTTCCTTGGCTATCAGCTGAGTCAGTCCACTGATTCCAGCTAGGCACCAAGCATTAATTACTGAATTTAAAAATATTTTTCTGAGAAAATCTCATGAAGCACTGGGGAAAGAAACCCCAAACCTAAGAAGAATGCATTCTGTTTAATGCCAGGAGCAGTGGATGAAGAACTGGGACAAAACATGTCAGCTTTTTTTTCACAAGATAGCTGTTTTCTGACTTTAGGATGGCAAATTTTGCAAATGTGGATTCTCAAATGTGCCAGAGCAACAGAGCTCTTTCATTTTGTGCACCATATTATTTTTAAACATTTGAATTTTCCTGCCTTTTATTAATAAACAGCTGACAATGAAACAAAACCCCCCCATTCATTATCGCTTTGCTGCTGGAGGTAAAAAAAATGTAAGATATTCTGAAATTTTTAAATTGCCATGAGTGAGGTGAGGTTTTTTGTTATGTGCTCTCTTAGTTTTAAAATAAGTGGTGCATTTTCATCTTAACAAGGGTGAGTTTCCCTGCTCCTCACACTTTGAATCTGGAGTGATTGTGGTAATGTAGCACAGAAAGGTTGATATTTGCTGTTTTCCCAGACTCCAGTTTTACAATCCTGGGATGTGCCTTTGGGTTATGCAGGCAAACAAAAAGTTTCAATAATTACTATCAGTATTTGGATTCAAAAGGTAAAACCAGGGACCTAGTGTCAAATTTGGGTGTGACAAATTAGGCTGTATCCATCCCTGATTCCTGGTCAATGCCCTTTTTAGTAACAGGACAATCTGTGTGATGTCAAAGACTTGGGAATTAATTGTCTTCTCCTACTTCAGCAAAATCACAGCAATTTCACAGACTGTTCTGAGTTGGAAGGGACCCACAAGGATCATTGAGTCCAACTCTTAAGTCAATGGCCCACACAGGGGGTTGAATCCATGACCTTGGCATTATTACAACCAAGTTATAACCAACTGAGCTGATCTCAGGGTCTGTAAACGCTTTTACAAACTTGCAAGCATGATTTGGGTTTTGGCAATTGGAAGCTTTTAAGAAATGAGAAGTTGTGTTGAAAACATTACAGTGTTTTTGGATGATCTTATTTTCTTTATGAATTTATAACAAATTTACAGAATTCCTCTGCTAAATTCATGCATGACATGGGCTGTCAGTTCTTGAAACAAATGCTGGTATCTTTCATGGTACAGAACTTGAATTACTTTTCGATTTAATGATGTATTACAGGCAAATGTAATGAGATGAAAACTCAGAGTCTGATTCACAATCTGTTCCTTGTTCTATTACTGTAAATGACATCTCATTGACTCTTTCAGGTTGTTTCAGAAGATGATGTGCTAAAGATAAGAGCAGTAAATCATATCCAGTCAGCTTGACTTTTGAACTAACCCTTTCTTCTTGCAGGCTGGTTTTCATACGTGCACTCAGAGTGGTGCTTTCCTGGTGGCCATGGTGAGGTGTTTCTGTGCACACACACACCTGAGGAGCAGCAGGGCCTTGGCAGGGGCTGTCCATGTCCATAAGGCTGTGAAATACAGAGTTTTCACTGATATTTTTCACAGAGTATGCCGAATTCCTACACTGCAAAGGGAAGAAATTTACTGATTTTGATGAAGTTCGCCAGGAAATCGAAGTAGAAACAGACAGAGTAACAGGAATGAACAAAGGCATTTCTTCAGTTCCTATTAATTTAAGAGTATATTCCCCACATGGTAGGTAAAATCATTCTACTTTACTCTTCTGTCATATGATGTATTATGTAGCTCTGTCTGTCTGGCCATTGCCTTTTGAACGTGTTCTTATTGCTTGATCTTCTGGGATGAAAACCTGCTGAGGCTGAGTTGAACCAGAAGTGAATGTGTGTCTGGAAGAATCCTCAGATTCTCCTGTTTTAAGAAACCACTCTGCAGTGGAGAGTGCAGAACACAGACACCCTGCCCCATTTAATATTCTCTTTATTTGAAAGTAATCTCACCCTGCCTCGGGCTGGAAGCAATCTCTCCCCCAGTCCATTCAAGATTAGGTAGTGGCTCATTAGTAAAGACAAATAATAGGAGGTGGGAGAATTAATGGCAGAACTTTTTACCACCCCCCAGAGGGATTCCCTGATCTAGAAAGTCGCATGGGAAGTTTATTGTTTCCTATCACTAAAAGCATGTCAGACAGTAATGGTGTTTGAGGCTGCTTTCTGTTTTAGACCCCCAGCATGGAGCAAAGTTCTTTCCTCTGGTTCCATCTGCCCAGTTTAATGAAGCCAGTCTAGGGGAAATTTTTCCCATTGAGTCTGTCTGATACAGGAGAAAAATGTTTGGCTGAAGCACTTTATTTTTCTGACAGGGGAGAGGCTGAGCTAAATCCCCTGCCTCAAAGCTTGTTGGTTGAACGTGCTGACTCCACGAGAAAGTGAAAATTTCCTACCTGTTGCTCTTATTTTGTTTTATTAGAATCAGCCTTTTAGTTCAGCAGCTGTTGTCTGTAAGCAGACCCAAAAATATACTTCTGGTGTTTCCTCTCTAGGAATTGCATTTTTCTCATTTGTCTGTTGCCCCAGTACTGGCTGAACAAGCTGGGATGCTTCTAGTTGGCACTGTGGGCTGTGCTGGGGAAACCACTCCAGAGCAAACCAGGTTTTCTTAATGGATGAGCTTTTTCATGAGGAAGTTACAGGGTAAAGAATAACTCCAAACCCTCAAAGCGACAATATACCCCAAACTCCTTAACAACAATTTTGCTACCTGAGTTAGGCTACCTATTGACTTTTGTTTGGTGTTTCTTAGTTAGAGACACTGTTCAAAGCATTGTCAGAGAAAGACTATATTTAAAAAAACCCCCAAAAAACAACCAAACAGCTGTTTTGGGTTGCTTTGAAGGATGCAATGGGGAAGGGCTGTTGTCTGTGCTCCTGTGGTGGAGCACAGAAAGCCACGTTCGTTTGTCTGAAGAGTCCTCAAGGATATTTGGTATAAAATGATACTTGTACCAGTTGTAATGTCTAAGATATTAAATAGTACTAAAATGCAGAGATGGGAGACCAACAGAGAAACAAATGTACTTTTCAGATTGGCAGAAATTTTATTTGAACTGTTGACAATATTTATATGCCTTTAAAGGCCATAAAGGGCTTTAATGTGACTAAGATTTGTCTGCAGCCATAGACATGTAAACCTCTTTGATACGTCTGCTGTGCTGACCAGTTCTGTGATCCTGTGTTTGCCATGTAGTCTTAAGCCTCACCCTCATTGATTTGCCGGGAATCACTAAAGTGCCAGTAGGGGATCAGCCTCCAGACATTGAGCAGCAGATCAGAGACATGATAATGCAGTTCATCTCTCGGGAGAACTGTCTGATCCTGGCTGTGACTCCGGCCAACACCGATCTGGCCAACTCGGATGCCCTGAAGCTGGCGAAGGAGGTGGACCCTCAGGGTAAGCTTGGTGGGTTGCCACTCTGTGTTCTCAGTGTGAGAACATAAATGGGAGTAACCGACCAACTCTTGTGTGAAATTTTGTAATTGATACTATGTAATATGGATGTGTATGTATACCTTCTCATGCATGCCTTCATTCTATCTTCAGCACTGCAATAACTCAAGCACAGGCTCAAGCTCTGCCAGGGGAAATTGAAGTTGGAGATCAGAAAAAACTTCTTTGCAGAGAGCGTGCTCAGGCATAGGAATGGGCTGCCCAGAGAGGGGGTGGATTCCCCATCCCTGGAGGTTTTTAAAGTGAGCTTGGCCGTGGCACTGAGTGCCATGATCTGGTAAAGGGACTGGAGTTGGCCCAAGGGTTGGACTTGATGATCTCGGAGGTCTTTTCCAACCTAACTGATTCTGTGATTCTGTTTGCTGGCCCAGTATTGTTCAGTTGATGTTCCTGCAAATGTATTTGAAGCCCTGCTGGTATCTCTTACAAGCAGGTGCAGCAGTGCCTATCTAGGAATTTTTGTGGTACTGGCCAAAATGGGCCATGGTGCTGATGGGATTTCCAGATACTTGAATCATATTGTAGCGATGCTGAGCCTTGTTACAGAGATTTGAGAAACGTGTTTCAGTAGTTATGCTCCCTTCTTTTCCAGACCATAACATGAGTTGTAGGTGGTAATGTGTGATAAAAGCTTTGAGAAGGTCACATACTATTATTATGTAATTGTAAGATGTAATTGTTCTTCCTGAATCTAAACAATCCCTCAATTACTTTTTCCTCCTGCCTCCATCTTGGTCAGGCCTTAGGACCATTGGTGTGATCACAAAATTGGATCTGATGGATGAAGGAACAGATGCAAGAGAAGTTCTAGAAAACAAACTGCTTCCTCTTCGTAGAGGTGAGAATGTTCAGTTGTTTCTGTATTCTTTGCATTCCAGAAAGTCATATGGACAAGGGTGGTGTTTGAGAGTCCTGGAGATGAATCAAAGGTTATGCTCAACTTGATGAGTTCCTTGCTTTTATAGTTATCTCTTCAGCAAACATAAAAGTATCCTGCACATAAAATAGGTTTTTTCTGGACCTGGAAAACACACTGCATATTCCAGATGAAGCAAAAAATGTCAGCATTAGTTTTTAGCCAACTGTTTTCTTCTCTGCCAGGTTACTGTTGCTTGTAACAAAAGAACCTTTTTTTGTTTGCATATGACAGAAACAAGCACCAGAGCACTGGTGATCTCACTATAAACCAAGCTATGGTACCTTCCAGAATTTTCCTTATGATTGTTCTGGCAGCTACTGCCTCAGCTGCTCATGCTGGTAATAGTAGCAAGAATTTTGATTCTAGTGACAATTTATTGGTGGGACTTCCATCTCCTCCCATGGAGCACATTGGTCCAACAAATTAGGAGAAAATTTTTCCTGTGTTTTCTTGATAATGTGATTTTGTTTATAATAGACTATGTGTGTGTTTTGATTTTTGTTTTGGATTTTTTTTGTTTATTTTTGAAGTGGTTTCTTTGGGGTTCACCAGAGCTTCAGATATTTCCCTATTTTAACTGGTAATTTAAAAGGAAGTGTATCTGTTATACCTAAACAGAATGAGCAATTTAGACAGCATTAAGGTCACTGGAGTGCTGGTAAATAACACCTGAAAGGCCTAAATTGGAAAGTTTTGTTTGAACTGAGACAGTCTAGTTGTGTTTAAGATGAATTCAGCAGTTCAGGCAACAGGTGCATTGATTTACCCACTGGTTTTGTGTTGGTTTAGGCTATATTGGTGTTGTAAACAGAAGCCAGAAAGACATTGATGGGAAGAAGGACATAAAGGCAGCTCTTCTGGCAGAGAGGAAGTTCTTTCTGTCCCACCCGTCCTACAGGCACATGGCAGATCGGATGGGAACACCGTACCTTCAGAAAGTTCTGAACCAGGTAAAACCTGAAGCCTTTGTGGGGAAGAAAGGCAGCTTTGAAACTATAAGGCCAATATAAAAACTTTCTTAAAATGAATGTTGGTCACTGGACTTCACTTACTCTTTCCTGCTTTTAATGTTTTTGATTTGCACAAGGTAAAAACAAAGCTGTGTGTTACGTGTATTGCACCTTGCTGTGAGAGAGTTTCTGGCATTTAGTGACTGTTCTACACTTCCCTGTTCTCTTCAATACTGAATATGAACATCAGAAATAAGATTTGTCTCCCTTCCTGGAAGTACACCATCCTATTCCCTAATTATCACATTTCTTCTAGTTTAATGGGATTTTTAGAACCAAAATTATCAATTAAGGAAAGAAAGAAGATGTTTTTAGGAGTCATGTAGCCTGAGAGTGTGCTGTATGTCTGGACCTTCACCTCAAAATGTACACTTTATTGTAGTTTTTACTAGAAACAGTGCACTGTGTGCCAGTTATGTAAATGACAAACACAGTAATCAGAACACTTTGTTCACACTACTTTTATTTTTGCCAAAACCTCTGGTTTATATCTCTAAGTTCATGCCAAACTGCGTCAGATCCCAGCTTCCTTCAGCTGGAAATAGAGCTGTTTCCCAGTTACCTGGAGGAGAAACCCACAGCTTACTGTCCTGATGAAGTCACTGCCTGCATCAGGCTTGGTGAGGTGCACAGTCCTCCTCACCATTTGGGGTCTCTGGGTATTGAGCAGTGTGTGACTCTCACAGAGGACAAGATCAAGTGGTGCCTGGCTGTCTAAAATTACTGGGGATGCTCTGATGTTTCAATAGCCAGTCTTCATCAGGATGTAAGAACTTGCCTGTATCCTGCAATTTTGTCTGTATTTAGAATGTTTTCCCTCTTTTTATATATTGAAAGTTTAATCCATTATCTTAGTTTTGAGACTGAAGCACGAGCTGCATATACCTTGGGGTTGTCTTATCTGTCTTGACTTTCATGGCTATATGAATTACAAAATTTTTTGTGAGCTGTTTTGGAAATTTACCTACTTCAGCAGGAACTGTTGCTTTTACTGAGTGTAGAATGTTATGTTTGGGAAGATCTGCATAAGTTTCATCCTTAAGATATTGGGGACCTGTTAGTGATTGTGGTTTCAGGTAATATTTCAGTTTCTCTGTATCCACAAGGTGGTGCTCCAGGGAAACCCCAGGTTTTGGGTTTGTGCCTGATTTCAGTCTGATGAACAACTTTAAATTCGAGTTTGTGTATTTTGCTACATGACATTCTAAATTTATAGCTTGTCTGATTGGGGTTGGGAAGGGGGTTTGGGACATAGGGCAAGAAGTCCTGTTTGGTTTTAATTAAAGAAGGGGACAATGCATGAGAAAGGTAAGACATTGATAGTGCTGTCCAAACACATTAAAACATATCTATGCAAAACCAAATGAGGTAAGTTAGAGATCTGGTTGATCATTTTTACTCTCCTTTAATTTATTTTCTGGTATTTTATGTGTATCTTCAGAAATGAAAACTGAAAGTATTGAGTGGTAAAACTTTTTTCATCCCAAAATCAAGTGTTTCAAAAATGTAAAGTTGTATCATCATTATTATGAGGGCAAAATGTCTTCTCTTTACTATACTTTGCACAAGGGAGGAAAAATCACATGGGAAAGCACCAAGGAACGACTCTGATGTCTGTCCTTCACTCCATCTCTGGAGTAAAGTCCATCAGTGGGATGTGGATGCTCCAAATCTCTTTCTTGTCCCACGTCGCCTTGTGGCTGTAAAGGAGTCGTTGTGCTGAACAAGTGTGTAAGGAATTGGGAAACACCTTCAGGAAAACCAGCACAGTGGGAGTGGTGGCATCAGCCCTGAGTGATGAGAGATCATTCCAGATTACACATGTAGTGTGTAACTTTTTTGTGTGTAACTGGACAGGTATGTAGTGACAGGGCTGAGGGAGTGAGAGGACAGAGGGATTTTTGGAGCCTCCTTACAGTGTGTATGCACAGGGAATATTGTGTTGTCCTGTAACAGCCTCCATTGCCTCAGAGATCAAAAGGGACTGCAATGGTCGTGGCTGATAAGCTTGGCAGTCAGGAGGAAATGGTTGTGCTCCTGCTTTCATCTTTATTAACAGTATGAAAGGACTTTTATTTGCTTTTCAGCAACTTACCAATCATATTCGGGATACCCTGCCAGCCTTCAGAAGCAAACTCCAGAGCCAGCTGCTTTCTATAGAGCATGAAGTGGAGATCTACAAAAACTTCAGACCAGAAGATCCAACCAGAAAAACAAAAGCCCTGTTGCAGTGAGTGTCTTTTGTCTGCCTTTCCACTTTGTATAGGTTTGTTTTGCTGGTTTTTTCTTCTTTCTAATGGGCTTAAATCTACAGACTAGAGTATGGTTAATATTCTATATGCAAATTCCAAAGAATGTATTTGATGTTCCTAAACAGTTTATATACTCTACAATTTCAGCAGTTTTCCCTAAATCAATTTTAGTAATTCTAGAAAAGAGAGAAAGCAGAACAAGGGAAAGGTATAAAGGTGGGCATCAGAGATGATCAAAGGTAAGAAACTGCTTCTGATTGTATGGACACATCCTTCTGTCTGCCCAAAAAGATGCCCTCAGGCAAGGGAAGGACATTGTGTTAGAAGTCTGTAAGATGAGGAGGCTGGAAGGGGAACAGGGAATGCTTCTTTTTCTCATATAAAACCTTGATTTTCTGAAAGAACTCAAAGATAGCAAGATCAAAATGAATCATAGATAGTAGTTCTTTCATGTGCTGTGCACCGAGGCAGATCCTTGGGAATTATTACTGTAAGTCCCAAACCAGAAAGCTTTTTCACTGCTGAAGTCACTGTCTGGCTTGTGCCTCATCCACAACAACTCAGTCTGATGAGACTTTGATAACACTCTTGTAAAGGAATGGAACAGAGATAACTGTTGCTCTGACTTTGAGTCAGGTGGAAGTGGAATCGGAGCCCTTTCTGATTGTGGATTTAGCCCTGTGGCAGAGACCAGAGCTGACGTTTCAGACTGAACACCAAGTGGCACCTGCTGCTTTGCTTTGTGCTGCCTCCTTACTTGGTCTGTGTCCTGGGATGCTTGATGCTGGTCTGCCACTTTCATTCTCCCTTTTTTTTTTTAATTGTGGCCTTCCACAGCCACTTCTGTATTCACATGCAATTAAAATGTACCTCTGAGAAGAGGAAGCAAAGGGGGAAGAGAGCTGTGAAATGTACCCAGCTCTTATTGCTCAGATCTGTTGTCACATTCCTTGTTTCAATGTGTTTCAGCATTCTCAGTCCTCTGGGGTAGATAATAATAGCAGTGGATTGTGATAATGCATAAGTTTTGTGCAGGATTCATTCTATAATTAAAAGTCTGGAATTCAGAAGGGAAAATAATCAGCTGAACTAGAGAGTCTTTGTTGAGCCAGCTGAAGACTCTGATTTACTCCTTAATTTTGTAACAACTGTGTCCAAAAGACTAGACATTAGTCAGTTCCTCATGACTTTACTCCAGATGTTTTAGTTGCACAAGCAGAGGGCTATCACCTCTGGGTTTTACATGCCTGGAAGAATTCTCCTGTGTGTTTTTCTGAATGCTGAAGTCTGAGCACAACCAGGTGAGCAGGAGGTTTTGTACTGGCAGCTGCCACATTGCCACGTTAGTTCTGGTTCCTGGGCTGGCTCTTTGACATGGGGAAAGTAAGTTCCTCACCAATCTCTCCCTAATTTTCCCCACTGGGTCAGCTTATCAGCTTGATTCTCATCATGCTATTGGACTGTATCCTTTTGAAAGATATTAGAAAGATCCAACGGTCATTGTGGAGAAATAAACTCTTTACAAATTGTACTGATTGCCATAAAATTGGGGATTTTATTTGTGGTGGTCTGCCCTGTTGAACTGTGCAGTGTCTGTAACAGCATCTGAATAGGGATGTAATTCTGTATTCAAATACGTTATGTATTATAACTTAAATGTCAGGACTCTTGTTTTCTTATTGTCTTAATTTGAGAAAAAAAACCAAAATGTTTACCAAAAAGCAGAGGAGAGGATTCCTCCACAATAATCACATCACTCTTTATTAAATTTAAGAAAAAGGAACATCCCAAAACTACAACACTTATCCTACTGAAAAGACTGCTGTTGTTTTTATCTCTTAAAAAAATAAGTAAACACCTATGTAATTAGTAATAGCATGGTTTAAAATTCTGTGTTCATTGGTAAAACATGAATATCACCATTCCCCTGCTGTATTTGTCACTGACTTTACTATGAAGTGTAATAAACAGTGCTTAAAAAAACCCACCCCACAATGTTTATGAAGCAAGAAGATAACATACTGTGCTATGTCCTGCAACAGAGAAGAGATGCAGGGGGATGTGTGTAGGTACTGATTTTATGGTTTGGCAGCTGGGCTGAATCAGTTGTTATTAAAAGATACATTTGTCCATGTGTTTTATCATGCACTGCAGTCAATAGTACTGAGATAAGACTCAGTACTTGACATGCTTCAATGGTTGCATTTGTTTTGTGGCTTTTTCTCCCCCTCTCTTTAAAATTTAGGATGGTGCAACAGTTTTCAGTGGACTTTGAAAAAAGAATTGAAGGATCAGGAGATCAAGTTGATACACTTGAACTTTCAGGAGGTGCCAAAATCAACCGAATTTTCCATGAACGTTTTCCTTTTGAACTTGTGAAGGTATTTCTTCATCTTGCTGATGTGCTTTGTGTTTTATTTATGTATTTTGTGTTCATACGGATAATAGTATAGCCAAGAAAAGATCTTGCTGAAAGAACATGCTCTTAAGTGTGGAAGAAATTATGTGAAGTTATACTTGAGATATTTGGCTTAATTTCTAGGATTGGGTACTGAGACATGCTAGGAATTCTAAAGTATATGAATTAGAATCTAATTATAGTCCCAGTTCATACTAGTTTCTGTGCTTTTCTATTGTTTTATCACAAATGGAATCTTTCTTCTAGTTAAATGGAACAGGCAGACAACTCCAGTTGGTAAATTTAAGTTATGTTTGAGTAATTAGTATGGATTAAAATTAGTAATGGAAAATAGCCATTTTCTGTGTGTTTTGCTTCCTGTATTCAGTACATTAAACCAAAGGCAACTTTCAGTCCTACACTTTCAGTGAGAGGAGGAGCAGGGTTGGGTTCCTTCCAACCCAAATCATTCTCTAATTCTGTGATAGTTGGGCTTAGATAGTGACCCTTGAATTTGTGACAACATTAACTTCTAGCTGGCTGATTTTCAAGAAACTTCAAGAAAAGCTTGGAACAACTCCTCTCTTACGTTTGTTGGTAACACAGTAGAGTGAGGAGAGGATAAACAGACTATAATCACAGAAGTTGCACCACTTCAAGAAACCAGGCTTAAAAAAAAGGGAACCTTCCAAATTCTGTTTCTGACTTACTCTGTCAACTCTACAAAATCATTCCAGCTGTTTGTATATCTGGAATTGGAAAGGTGTGTGATTTTCAACAATCCTCACTGCTGCTGTAGCCTTAGTGTTAAAATGTTTTAAAATACTTTTGCTTTGTTTAGTGTAATTAGAAATTACTATTTTGACAGCTGAAATTGCCTGTCTTCTGGTTATACTGGGAGAGGTAATATTTCCTGTTTCATTAAAAACATCCCCTCATGTCCTCTCATGTGCTGTTGTTCCTCCAGATGGAATTCAACGAGAAGGAACTGCGGAGAGAAATAAGTTATGCCATCAAGAACATACACGGTATCAGGCAAGTGCTCCCTTGTGTTCAAGGCCAGTCACCTTCTGCATCTCTTTGGAAAGCTTTGCTTACAAGCTCTGTGTTTCTTTGTGTTTTGGAAAATGTTGCTTGATTAGTAAATTCTCAAAAGGTGGACACCAGTAGTTGTGGTGCAGTGTTTGAGCTGTCCTTGCCTCATTGATGGAGAGGTCTTGATTTATGGTTATGAACTGATTGTTTTGGACATGTTTTTATAGTTTTATTTTTTTATATATAATTTATCTGCCATCTTATGGATCTGCTGTGCCAGTGATGGTGCACAGAGTGCTGCAGCTGCCATTCACCCCTGAGGTTTGATGCACTTGCTGAGAAGGCTTTACTGCATTATATCAGTACTCTTTAGAGTTCTTACAGACATCTGGAACTAGTTTCTACTTGTATATCTTTCAAGCATGTTTCTACTTGTATATTCTTACTCAGAATGATGCTGTTTTTTCTGAGAAAGTAATAAATTTAGTTCTGTGGAAGTCTCTTCGAGTAGGGATTGTTATCACTCAGCTCTGAAAATGCAAATTTGAGCAATTCAGTAAAAAAAAAAGTCTTCTTTGCATGAAGTTTTTATTCCTGTCTTACATATTTTTTTATGTCCACAGAACAGGTTTGTTTACTCCAGATATGGCGTTTGAAGCCATTGTTAAAAAGCAGATAGTTAAGCTGAAAGGACCTTGCTTAAAAAGCGTGGATCTGGTGATGCAAGAGTTAATCAACACTGTCAAGAAGTGCACTAAAAAGGTAACTTGCACGTGGTGAAATGTGATGATATGAGAGATAATTTAAAGCCTGTCACGTGTTTTGTGTATCACAAGGGATTTCTGATCCAATCACTTGATGTACTGAGTAAGACTCTCTCAAGTAATCATAAAGTCTACGCTCTCAAAATAATGTAATTATAGAAAAAAATAATTCTTTTGATTCCTTTGTTTTGAATCTTATGATGGGAGGTGATTTTGAGTCAATAGATGCCTTCAGTTTCCTCTTTAAATCCATGTTTTCACTAAGTGTCTGCTTTCACTGTCCCGCCTGTCCATCTGTCTGTCCCAGGAGCTCAATGCAGGGCACCCCACAGCAGCTGCTCTGGGATGTGAGCACAGGTGTGATGAAGTTGCTGAGGAATATCCTGTCACATCCACTGCGTTTTTCTAAACAAAGCCAGTTATTTTATACTGATGAGCAGGCCAAGCAGATAGTCCTTAAAACAGGAAAGGCAAAGATCATAGAGAAGCAGATTCACTGCTATATTTGAACGGAGTTTCCAGGGTTTTTTCCACTTTTGTCAAAGTTTAGAAGATATGCCACCAGAATTAATTGTGCAGATAGTTCTCCTGTCGGTATCGGCCGATGCACTGTTGTGTTTTGCTGGTCATTTTTAAGCATTGTCATGTAGAGATGTTGTCACAAGGTGGAGCCTTTAAAGAACAAGAAATTTGGAAGCTGTTTAAAGTGCCATTCTGGAATTGGGCACAGTAGAAGAGAGAGAAACCTTCACCCCAAGGCTATTTTCATAAGCCCAAAGTGTCTTTTCATTAATGTTATATGGAGCAAAAGAACTGAAATCATCCAAGGGTTTAGGTCTCTCCATTATCTCTGAAGAAGAGCAAGTAGGGCGTGCTGTGCTCTGTGGGTAACTTTCAGCCCAAGCATTCATGGGATTTGCTTTCTCCCAAGAGGAAAGCTGGAGGCTCCCCTGTTTATATTCCACCCTGCAGGTGTACATTTCTGTTGATTTTGTGTTTCAGTTGGCAACATATCCAAGGTTGTGTGAGGAAACAGAGAGAATTGTTGCTGGCTACATTCGTGAGAGAGAAGAGAAGACCAAGGATCAGGTGAGAACAAACAGGAGATCTGACAGTTTGGAGAGGTGTGTAAGGGAGGTGTGTCTTTGACAGAGAAGACTAAAACTGTTATAGAAAGGTTAAGGAATGGCTTCAAGTAGCATTGCCTTGTTCCTGTGCCAGTGTGCCATCCTCTTAGCTGTGCCAGGACAGCTGTTTGTGGGAAATCCACCAGTGATTAAAGAACTGCACACAGGAGTAGCCAGCCTTTTTCCTGCTTTGTTTCCAGGTGTTTTTAATGTACCCATCCCATGTTCTAATTACAGCAATGCTCACAGATAATTGTACTGGGACTCTTGCAGGAGTGACAAGCTTTCCTTCAAGGACAAAAAAAGTAAAAAGAACACCAAAAATTCAGAGAAACTTGTATAGAGTATTCATCATCCAGCTAAGCACTCCAGATCCAGGGAACTGCAAAGCTTAGGTTACATGTGAGAAATACACTGGAAGTGGAAACTGGAATTATTGTCTGGAGAATGCAGTGTGACAACAGAAATATTTGGGGAGGAAGAGGCCTGCCTACAGACCTCTGAAGTTGTTCTGGACTCCTGGCTCTGCAGTCCTGTCTCTGTACAAACTAGGGAGCTGTGCAGCACATCCTGCTTCTTTTCCTTTAATCTGTGCTGCAAATGTAGTCTTAAAAATAATTAAATTTATTTGTTGGGCTTGTACTTGCAGGGAGTTCTAGTTAGACAACTCAGTTATCTCAACATTTGGGAGAAGATACAAGTTACTTAGAATAACTGAGTCTTGTTTTCCCATTCTTCATTGTGTGCACATATCTGACTATTTCCCAGAACCAAGCACAGAATATCAACTTTCTGTAAATGCCAAGAACTGGCCAAACAAGTCATTGTCACATGTTCTTAGCATTATTTATGCTATGAGCAGTTATCATTAATAAATCAAAACTCTAGTGAGGATATTTTCAGAGAAAAGAGGTAGACCCAAATCCCCACTAGTTTTTGCTCTCAGTGAGGCACTTGGTATGTTCTGGAAATTGTGGAGAATTTGAGAATGGTGCTGTGTTTGAGGAGCTGTACAGAAATAATGCTGTACACTTTGGAGAGATTAAATGCTACCATTTGGTAGCAATGGGTTCCTTCCTTGCTCCCAAGTGATACATGGAAGTCTGAAAAGACGGGGAGAAAGTGCAGTCTTTTGTTCCAGGAGCTGTTGAAGGGTGGGAGTCAACTTTTGCTAATATTTTAGCAAGTTTTTTTCCTTGTTAGATTATCAAGTTTGAATCAAATTCTGTCTGTGTGCTATTCAAGGACTGGCAAGTGACAAGTACACAAATAATTCTGTTATTTCATGGATGGCCCATCTCTCCATCCAGATGTGCACACCACAATGACTGTCTAGTACCTGGGCTGTACATTTTTTGTGCCAGGGCTTAACTTACTTTGTGTGGCACATAAAGAAAATGGAGGTACCTGCATTTTAGGTTTAAAGTTCAGGTTCCTCACTGGCTTGGCTGGAATGCTGTACATAGACAGAATTCTGCTTGAATTGCAAAATGTAGAGCTAGAGTCTGTTATATAATTATTAAACTCTCTCTGCCCTTGTGTGATTGATCTTAATGGAGTGGACAAGGGCCAAAAGAGTGAAAAATGAGGTCTGTCAGGAAAAAAAATAGGAAGAGGGAATAGTTCTTCTGTAGTCTAACTTATTAAACAAGCACAGAAACAGAAGTGGTGGAATTTAGAAAATATTGCTTTTGGCTTGAACAATTGTTAAAGCAATATTCAATAATGCAGAACGCTTAGAAGTTCTGGGTTTTTCTCCCTTCCTTTTCTTCAGTCCTTCTTTTCCACCTTACCCATTGTTTTTTTCTCTTCTGTCTCTCTTAATAGATGCTGCTGCTGATTGATATCCAGGTTTCTTACATCAACACCAACCATGAAGACTTCATAGGCTTTGCAAAGTAAGTTTATAGAGACTTTGTTATAAAGACACTGTCAGTTTTTTTTGCTTGTTTGTTTGGTTTTTTTTAATTAAATTCAGAACACAAGTCCTGCAGTGTGGCAGTGTTGAACTCCATCCCACTTGCAGGGGAGTCTTTAGCCAGTCCCTGAGCCTGGTTTCACCGAAGCTGAGGCTCATGTCTCAGCCTGGAATCACACATATCTCAGGAAGCGGCCTTGGCACACCCATTTCAGGACCACAGAAATGCATACTATTGGTGGTCTTTCCACATTGTTGGTAGTGCATATTTTGGGAGCTGTGACTCCCTGTGAAATGGTTTTGCTCAGAATAATGGATGTCTGAATGCTGAGTGTGCCTGCTGTTTGGCTGCAGAGAAGAATAGTAGCAGAGTGCCCTGCAGGGCCTGCTTGACGTTCTCCTCACTTAATTGGAAAGGCTGGGAGAATATTCTCCAGAATGTTCTCCCTCAGTTTCCAGCAATTTGTGCCTCGGGGGCTTCATACCAGCATTTTGACACTAGTAAAAACATTAAAGATGTCTTCACTCTTTGAAGAATAAATGCTCCTTCAGTCCTATTCGTGCCGTATTTGCCATAACAGTGTTGGGAAGCACAACAGGTTTTGGCCGTGTGGGATTCTGGCAGCAGAGTTTGGCACCACGGTGCCCATTTTACTGTGGCCTGTTCTAGTTGGCAGTGTAAAGGAAGGTCCAAATCCTTGGCCATGTGCCTTGAGGGTTTAAAACATGGAGTTCAGTAAGCTGAGAAGGGAGAAGGCAAAGCTATTTATGTGTTTGCTTTGAGCAACTTTCTCTAGAATTGTTTGCAGGTCCTAGATACCTTTATCAGTTCTCCTGACAAATGACAGGATGCTGTAGGAATGGTAGGTGGCCTTCTAGAGGTCAAGATAACAACCTGCTGCTATTTACTTCTCTTCATCCTTTTCTGACAGGAAAAAGCCTCCTAAAAACACACCATATATATATTCCTGGGTTGTGTTGTGACCTTGGGAAGTCACACAGTCCAACCTCCTGCTCAGGGGAGGGTCAATGTTGAGTTCAGTCCAGGTTACTCAGGGTTTTGTCCAATCAGATGTGGAAAACTCCCCAAACTGGAGATTCTCCAGCCTCTTTCTGCAGCCTATTCCAGTGCTTGCCTCTTCATACTGTGAAAAGGCTTTTCCTTGTGTCAAGTTGGAACCTTCCATAGTTTATAGTATTGGGTTCTGGAGTGCCAGGTGTATCTGAAGCTATTTAAATATGTTTTTCCCCTGGAAAAATTCCTGTCATGGATGCTGCTGCTGCTGCTGCAGCCTGTAGTTCAGTCCATGGTCCTCACTGCTGTGGCTTTTCCAAGGTGTTGCAATGCCTGAGTTCAGTTTCTTGGGAAAGCTGCTTCCTCTTTTGCCAGTTGAGATCTAGAAATCCCCAGCCACTGTGTGTGGGGTATAAGCAGATCACAAGTGACCTTCATTGGAGTTCAATGGTAAGTTTAAGCAAGGATTGCTGTAGGTGGAACAGATGGGAAGGGAATTATCCTTGTTGACTTGTGCTCAGTTGAAAGAGAAAATCAGAATAGCAGAAAACAATTTAAAATATATTCATTTATCAGCTAAACAGGGAAAAAAGACAGTGTGAAACTATAAGCATGTTATTGTTATGTCAGCTATGTTGGAACTTGAAAAGGAATAATTTTTGAGTAACATAAGGGCTTCTCCAGCATCTGAACATGCTGGACTAGAGATTGCCCAGACTCCCTGGTGTTTCCTTCCCTTGTCTCCTGTGCCTGCAGTGTTTTAATAGTGTGAGTCCTGTGAGCCTTGGTCATGAGAATGAGAGCACAAGCCATTTCAAACTGCCTTGCAGCGCTGTAGGGCCTGAGGCAGGCACAGGGACATGTGAGTTGTCTTGGAAGGGATTTAGGAATGCCAATTGTTAGAACAAATTTGCATAGTTGTAGAGTTATGAAATCTTAAAATATTAATGCTTGTCGCATTTAGCACAACAAGTGGTAAAATTTTGGGGTTGGGTTTGTTTCCAGTCACTGTAGCTCAGGCATACTTCAGTCTACAGGAAGAGTAATTTGGGTTTAGAACAGTTAATAAAGGACCAATTGCTGGGCTATTTCTTAGTATGATGTTAGAGGTTTAATTAGCTTGCCTAAGGTGATAACATTTAAAAAAAAACAAACCAAAAAAATAGCAGTGAGGTTTCCTAAAGCCATCTCAGGTGTGTTTTGGAGTTGTTGATGGATTAGAGCTGTGTTTTTTGTGTGCACATTATTTAATTGTAATTTATGCACCAAAGCTTATGCAACTCAGGTGATGCACCAGGGACATGCAGGGTTACTTGGGCAAAAGGATGAGGATGGTTGTGAGTGAAATGCAGTGAGTAGGCATGGAATAAATATCCTTGTGGCTCTTCTCACAGACAGCAGGTGGACTGCTGGTTTGATGGAGTGTGGTCCGAAGGGCAAGGTCAGAATTCGGGCAGGGTTGGGTTTGGTGCCTCAGCAGTTCTTTGGAGCAGCAGCTGAGCACAAACCAGCAGCAGGATTGGCCTGTAGGCTCTGATCCAAGCACATCTTTCTGCCTTTCTCTTTCAGAGCAGCTTTTGTAGCTGATCTAATACATGGATGCTTTTTTGTTCAGTTAATCAATGCCTGGTGAAATGGTATAATGTAATCCAAACAAAACTTCCTGTTGCCAGTGGCTGCTCTGGTGGCCGAAGCCTTCTCTCTGGATGCTTTTCTTCCTCTTTCCAGCAACATTTTAATTTTGTGGCCTAACACAAACCAGCACATAATGCAAATGCTTTTAGAATTAATGGCAACTTGTTTGGTTTTGAGACAGGACTATGTTTTGTTTCAGGAACTGGGATTACCGAAGTTCAAGAACTGAGCAAAATATTTTAAATATGGTTTAATTTCAAATGTGCTCTATTCTTACATGATTTTTGCTTTGAACTAGCTTTGTGACGGCTTCATCCATTGGTTATATTTACACCCTCAAAGTACATATAAATATTAGAATAATATCCAAAACAAACTGTCAAGACAAAGCTATTAAGGAGCCTCCAGCAGGGGAGGATTTTGTTGTACTGTGCTAAATAACAGAAGTGGCTTTTTGTCTCTTCTGAATATTTATAGAGGCTAATGTTTCCAAAGTTACCCACATGAGCCATAATTTCTCTGTGCTTTTAGTAACCTTTACCAGTCCAAGTAGGATGTTGTTGCACAGGATATGATTAGCAGGAACTGTCTGCTGTGCACGTCCCTTCTGCTCTAAGCAGGCAAACAGAAGCAGGTACAAAAGCAGTTGAAATACGCACATACATGCAATGATTTTGCTGTGTTTCTTTTGCTGGGGTGCTCTGGCTTTCTTTGCTGGAATCAAAAGTAACTATTGCTGCTGAAATCTATTCCTCAGGAACTGGCTTAGTTCGAGTTTCTTCAGTGTAACTCTTTTCCTCTGCTTCCCTCAGTGCCCAACAGAGAAGCAGTCAGGTTAACAAAAGTGCAGTGGGAAATCAGGTAGGCACCTAACAGAGAATGGATAATGGCATGTGCAAGTTAATCCAAGCTGTTTGCCTTTCTTGGCTGCATTTTCGTGTTCCAAGTGTATCATTTACCATTCCTGCTTCAAACATATGTAAAATGTGTCAACACTGCCTTGTTTTGCTGAACTTTTCATGTCACCTGACTTTCACTGTTATCATCATTTATTGTTTAGTATTTCTGCTCCTGCTTGCACTGCTGGTTGGTGTCTCCCCTCCCATGGCACTGATCTCTCATGTCACACATCACTGTCCTGTCATTAACTGCAAACTTGTGAATTTCAGAGCCCAGAATGCTGGTGAGTACTTGCCTGTGTGTGCTTTGTCCTGATGTTTTCCTAGTTCTCATGTGTTCACAGCTTAACAGCAGTGAAGGGCAATTCAGCAAGCAAAAGTGGATTTGCCTTTCCCTCTTCTGAAACCCTCATGAAGTTGTTGACTGTGTACCACAGGCCTTTCTCCAAGTAAACAAAGAATAACTGGTTGATGGTCTCAGATTAATTACCACTTTCACTGAGATTCATGAATAAAATCAGTTGCTTGTTTCTTTTTGTCACATGAGAATATAGGATTGATTCTACGAGATGCTTGGGGCTCCTCAGCTTTGCTTCTTTCTTTGGTTTTGTGTGGGCCAGGGGTTCTCAGAGCTTCTCAGGGTCAGTCCTCTGCTTAATATGAGGTAAAAATAATAAAAGTCCTTCAGCCTGGAGAGTTTCTGCTCACTTTGAGGGTTTTGCAAAGTCTTTGACAGAAAAAGTGTTGTGGAACTAGTACATACTTTAGAAGGAAATAAAACATTCTAGTAAAAATAAGACAGTGGCATCTTAAATAAATAATTACCAGTGTCAAACATCTTCCTGATGTTTTCATGTGCAATTTGGTCAAACAGTGCTCAGAGGGTGAAAGTTCAACATTTTCAAATGTGACCACTGGGTTTAGATCCCTCAGGTCATATAAACCTGAGATTTCAGACAGTCTCCTGTTCTGCTGCTTTTATAGGACAAGAGTTCTTGGCATTTTCTGAAAATCTAGTTATTTAGGGCTGGAAATCCAATCCCTCCCTCCCACCAAGAAATTGCTAGTTATTTTCAAGATGTTACTTAAAATAATCCAAGAACTTCTTGGATGTGAAGGTCCCCCACAGCCTGACCAGTATGAGTGGCATTTTTGATGTAATATATGGTTTGGATTACCATGAAAAAAACCCCTGGAAGGTCTAAACACTGAAATGGGTTCAAAGATGAGTCTCTCCCCTCTGAGGAGAGATTTCCTCCTTATCGAGCTGTGCTGGAACATGTGTCAAACACAACAACTGTCATCCCTTTGGAGTGTCCCATAAAAGGAAAATCAGCCAATTATCTTACTCTTCAAAAATACACAAATAAAATGAATGATTTTTTAATTAAGTGAATGTTTTCTCTCTAAAGAAGTGGAGAAAAAGATCGGCTCTTTAAATTCGATGTTGAGACTTGATTCATTCTGGTATAAAGGACTTTGCTGAACCTTTTGTTTTAGAGATATAAACAGTTGCTTGTAAGTTAATTGTTTGGAGTTGAAAAGAATGAAAAAATGTTTCTGAAATAAAACTTCATTTTTTCTGCAATTTGCTATTTCAGGGAACCAATCTACCGCCTTCAAGGCAAATTGTACGAGCTAAGTTCTGTAAGCTTTATTGTTGCTTTTTCATTTAGCTTCTCAGAGGGCAAAGTTTGTCTCTAACTCATTGGTTTGTCCAATACTTGCTACTAAACTATTTAATGTTAAGCTGTCTTGTCTGTAACACTTCCTCAACAGAAAGTATAACTGCAGTTCATCACTTAACTGCTACTAACCCGCTGGTACAAGTCTGAACTAGTATAACTTAAAATGTTGTAGAAAACTTTGCATAGAATTAATAGTTTTATAATTTACTGAGTTTCTAAAACTAAAACGACTAATTGGTGTTATATTTTATTATTATATAACTGGAAAGCAGTTTTTGTCTGATGTCAAGTGCCTCTATTCATAGTGAACCTCTTTTTGAAAGGTGGGCAAGTAAGTTTCTGGTAACCAGAAGGCAACAT
Source organism: Sakesphorus luctuosus (assembly GCA_013396695.1). Classification (NCBI taxonomy): domain Eukaryota; kingdom Metazoa; phylum Chordata; class Aves; order Passeriformes; family Thamnophilidae; genus Sakesphorus; species Sakesphorus luctuosus. The sequence continues at coordinate 389,811 of VWZD01001522.1, read as the reverse complement.
TAGCTCTTGTGTAAATGAACGTGCTGTTTGTGTGTACAGGTACTGTTCTTGTGTTTTGTTTATGTCAAGGAATTACTTCTGATAGAAAAAGTGAGTTTATGAATGAAAGTATTTAAAGCCTTTTTAGCATTCTTTTCAGAGCACCAGGAGGATCAACACATCATGAACAATTTCTTTTCTAACCCACCTCATGAGTAAATAAGTATGTGAATGTCTTTAATATTACTAATTAGAATTAATTGTCTAAACTACAGTTAATTTTGTAGCAGGTTACTCGTGATTCAGTGACAGGTGCAAGGAATAAATCTCTGTATTGCTTGTATTCTTTAGCAATATCTCTGATGAAAACATGCACTTCTACAGTTTGTTGCCACATCATCAAATTCTATTAATTATCATTTTATACTAAGCATGTTCAGTTATTGAAAAAGGACCAGGCAGCACCGATTCTAACAGCAGTTGAGTTGAATCCCTTGGGAGATCAAGATCACCAAGTTTTCCCAAACCAGTGGGATGCTCATTTGCAATCTATTGCTTTTCTCTTTAGTAGCTTGCTTTGAAGAGGAATGATGCAGATAACTATTAACTATTTCTGTGTATCTCAGAAATAAGATCAGCACAGCAATGCCTCATTTTTGGACAGTAATGCCAATTCCTCTTAACATGTTTTTGCTTCTCTTTCTTCCTCTGCTACTAATTTATCCTCTCACACTTAATCTTTGGCCTTTTTTTTGTTTGTCTTTTCTTTGCTACCGCCTGAGGTTTTGACCTGACTCCACAGTGTTTCTTTTTAAGCCACAGGTTAGTCTGTCTTCTAATTTGCTTGAAGTAATCAGTGTAATGCTTGGTTTTACACAGCACACTAACGAGGGCTGGCTCCTGGAAGCTGACCCACTCTTAACTGCATATCTTGTGTGCTGAGGTTTGTTTTGGTGACTAAAATGTAGTGTTTAAAGCTTCCCTTCATGAAAAAGCTTTGAAGATGAAGGTGTCATTGCTTTGTGTGCCAAATTGATACTCTGCGTGTGAGAATGCAAGACACTCAAATTATAGAGGATTATATATAATTTATATGAAATTCTACTTTGTGTTTTACTTCTGTGGCAAAATCTGCTGCTGTGTTGGAATTAGCCCCTCTAATTAGAGAAGAGGCTTAATGGGAACTGTGAGTTTCAAGTCACTGTCCAAGTGGTTTGGAGGTTTGGGTCTGATGGCTTTGTCTGACCTGCCTCTTGTACAGTGTTCCAGCCTGATTCACTTGTTCTGGACACAAGTAGCATTCAGCCCCCATTGGTTGGCCTGAATATGGTGCTAATAAGTAACTTTCACTCTAGTAACCCCTTTTTAATTTTTTTTTCTCATTTAATCCTGCTTTGTAGCACCCTTTGCTGCTTATTTTCTTCAGATTTATTTAAATCCTGTTGTCTTGCATGACCCAGGGGAAAAAAGAGTTTATGGAATTCTTTTAAGCAACCGGATGGAAATGGAAACTCTTGCCATGGTCAGTGGGGTGGTCATGAAAAATCACGATAAGGCTGTTGTCTTAAGAAATGCCAGTATTTCTGTGAGGAGTTGGTGCCCATGGGCTTTAACACACTCCAGAATATTTCAAAATTTAGCCTTGTGAAACATGCTGCTTTTGAATGTTCACTTACCAAGACTGGAGGAGTATTGATGTCCTAAGTGGCCATTATTAGCTACATATTGTTTGAGTTAAGGTTCTTTCACGTTTGATTTATTCACCTCAATCTTTGTTTAACTGTATTTGGAAGCACGTTTAAATTTTTCTCCATCAAGTGTTTTTCTTCAATAAAGACTAAATTTTTCTTTAAAGCAGACATGTTTTTAGGACTTTAGCCACTGTCATTATTTTTAAGTTATGCAATATATTGTGCAGTGTTTTGCAGGGAAGCAGCATCACAAGATCTTGGTTCTGTTCAGTATCAGAACAGATCTGATCAATTTGTGCTCTGACATTTGGCAAATTACAGTGAAATACAGTATTGGGTTTCCCTTCTGTTATAGCTTCTTTAGTGAGATAACCTTAATTGAATCCAAAGAACCAATAGCTTGTATGGTTGCCTCACAGAGTAGTTTTCTCAGTTTTTTATTCTCTCAATGTGCTTACTGTTTGGTAACACATGTTGTTATGGCAGTGACTGGAAGATAACACAGTACGGGGAGTTGTGTGTGCAGAATTCTCTCAGTGGAGTCAGACAACACAACTCCAGTAGAGCTAACAAGGGCTGCTGCTGGGTGTGACTTCACACTTGTGTTTCTGTCTGCCCAGTCAGTTCCACTTATCTCACTTATCCTGAAACCATCCTTCAAGTACTTCTTTAGAGAATCGGAAAGTGTTCCATTTCTTTTACAAGTACCTTATTTGATTTAATGCAGTGAAGAATTCGCACAGCATTACGTAAAATGTGCTTATTGTGTCAAATCCTGCTTTCCTGTTTGTCTGTGAAGTCGAGGAGAGTAAGAACAACAAATATGATTGGGGTTTTGTGCAGCTGAACTATCAGAAAATTATTTCCTTCTGGCTTGTTCGTGTGAATCCGTAGCCTCTAAGTTTCATTTTTCAGACACCCAGATTAGGTATCAGGATCCTGAAGGAAGGAACTGTCATCTCTTGCTCATCCTGTGCGTGGAGTCCAACTACCGGTCAGAATATTGTCCTCAGGAGCTTCTGGCAATGCCCGTATTTTTCACCTTCCTGAACTCATGTCACTAATATCCGGTTTGCACGGAATGACGTGTAGAAATATGATAGAAAATATTCAAATGGACCTCTTAGATACAAACCAACCAGCAAATGAACTTGTGAAAATAGTGAAACACACTGCTGTCATTTTTCAAGCTGAAGTACTGTACGACATACCTAACACAATAGTTTAAAGAAAGCCCCAAAACAATAACTTCCCCATCAGAGATTTTTTACCTTCAAAAGTAGCTTTGAACATCTTGGCTGCTTGTTGCCTGTGGAAGAACACTCTTTCTGAAATATAGCTTATTTTTTTGAGAAATTGGCTGGAGTCTGAGGTGTACTTCAACTTCTGAGGAAAGTAGAACTGTGTTGCTTAATCTGCCTTTGTCCTGCACTCACACCTTGATCCAACATCTCCCTTCCCTTTGTTTCCAACACTTGTGCTGAGTGTTTTGTAGTGTAGCTTTTTGTAGTTAACAGAATGTGCCTGGGAAACAGGAAAAAATCCAGTGAAAAGGACATGAGACTCAGCATTATACTAAGCTCATCTTCTTGGTGTCCCCTGGAACAAATTCCTACTATTTCCTATTTCCTAGCACCCAGGATATTTTAGAGAACACTGCCCTTTTTTCCCACACGAGTGTAGTAGATAAACAGGTCTAGAAATTTGCACATGAAAAACCTATACCCAGGATATTGCTGTAGGTTGGTGTCCTGCTCTTTGTGCAGTGTAGTGTGGGAATGACAGCTGGATCTAATCCTCAGCACTCAGGATTTTTGAGGAAACAACTGGCAAATTCCTTCCTTTACGAGACAGTGACCGATGTTTGTGTTAGCAAGTCAGCTTGTTTCTGTCCACACCCCGGTGATGGGGCTGCATCTGTGGGGAGATGTGTGGGGCTGCAGCAGGACAGGCCTTTGGACCTGTCCAGCCTAATGTAATTCCTACATTAGAAATATTAAAAACTTCATTGCTTCTTAAACCACCTCTTTATCCTCACTGATGTTTCTCTGAATCTTTCACTCTCTTTGTGATTCTCCAGACTAGTTTTCAGCAGTGCTGCCTGTGCTTCCTGCATGGGATAGGAGCTTTACATGGAGCAACACGGCATTTTCTATTGCAGTTTGGTTCAGCAGCATCCTCTCTCCTCGCCTCTGATTGCAGTTTCATTATAGGATGGGAATACCCACCTTTGCTCATGTGCTGTGAGATGTTGAGTCTGCACAAACACAGCTCACCTTGCTGCAGAACCAAGTTCAAGTGAATGGGAAGCCTCAATTTCTTTGCTTTTCATATAAATTGGTTCCCTTTGCATTTGTGTAGTTCAGCACAAAGGAAAAAAGTTAGAAATTAGTTTGGTTCCACAACTTGTTCTGTGGCAGCTGCCTGAAGGCCAGTACACTGGCTTTATGTGCATATTGCTTGTTTCCTGTTAAAAGTTACTTCAATAAACATCGTAAAATAAAATGAGGATTTGATGGGAAATCAAGTTCTTATCAGTGTGTTTCCCTTAACTTGCACTCAGACAAGCATTCCATCTGCTTGTACTCACTAATGCCCCTCTCCACTTAGGGTTTTTTCCCCTCACTGAACATGAATATTAAAAATGCTGACCAACTTTTGTAGAAACCTTTGTGGAACAGGCAGTTCCATCTAATCTGCTTGTACTGTACCCTTGAGTCCCTTTACAGGAGTCATGTCCAGTTCTCTCATCACTTACTGAGGCTTCAGAACCAAATCAGTGCTTTCTTAGATATTTTCTTACAGGCTGAAAACCTTCAGACTCTTTTTGGATCTTCAGGGCTTTTCTTACACTGCTGGCCTTGTTGGTAGTAAGTGGGAAAACATGGTCATCCTATTTGAAATGAAATTTACCCTCTTGGATTATGTGCACTTCTAATATAGTTGCCTGCTTTTCAGGTGCATCTTCTGATCTCTTCTTTGGTTTAGTTATCACATATAACTTAGTCCCTTGCTCTGTGCAAAACCAAAGCTGTTTTTTTCAAGGAGCTTTCATGAACATCCATGGTGAATCAGAGTAAATTCTGATTCGGAAACTTCTGCAGATGGCAAGGAGGAGATAGTGAGCCATGTTCTTTTGTGTCGAGTTGTTGATGTTGGAGTTACTGATCTTGGAAAGCCCATGATGAGGAGAATGTCTGTCTCAAATATTTCTTCAAATACAAGAGGAAACTCATGTTTGATCACACAAGTTGATGCCTATGGGACTTGTTGAGGGGATTCTGAAAGGCTTCTCTGGGCACTTCTTTCCATGTCAGTACTTCATAGGCAAGTGAAGGGTATTGCTGTGAGGCAGAACAGAACAGCTGAGGTGCTCTGCCTCTGTGTGATGGGGGAGTTCTGTTGCCTTGTTCAGCATGAGATAGGGAGGAATGTTTGCTTGCTCATATTTGTATTGGAAAACAAATGTTCCAGTGAAATGGAAAGTTTCTATCCAGTCTGTTAACAAGTTTTCATGGTTATTCTCTCTTCTTGACCTCTGGAGTCGTCTCATTCTCTGTAGGTTTTCTTTTATCCCTGTTCCTCTGTGCACGATGTAACCTCCTGGCCTTGGTATTTATAGGTATGTTGTTCCCATCTGTTCTTTCATCTTTGGCTTATATCAATTTTATAAAGTTCTGCTTTACTGATTTCCCACCCTCTACCCCCCCCAATTTTTCTTGCTGCCTTGAGGTTTTTTTCCTCTTTTTCTCTTCTACCTTATGAGAAGAAAATAGCTCTCACGTGTCTCTCTTTACCACTTCCTACCTTAATTTAAATCAACTGTAGAAGACCCCCCCACTTTGTCACTCAGTGCAACCCATTCTGAAAATTCCCAGTGCATGCCAGAAGCCACTCATTTGCCAGTATCCAGGTGCTTTTCCTGGGATCCAACTGGACAAATGACCTTAACAGTTAGACCAGAACAGTGTAGTCAGATACAAAGTTCTGTGGACTTACAATGTGTTGTTTTACAGCAAATAAATATCTTCAGGTTTACATGATCCGTAACACATCATACTTGCTGTAAGTACAACATTCTCATAGTTAGGCTTCTCCCTTTCTCCAGCCTTGTGACTGAAAACATATTAATTTTATTGCTTTCTTTTTGGAATGATAGGAACCTGCAAAAACTCTTGAATTTGCCAGAGAGTGAAAAAATGCACCTGTTCTGGTTTTATTTAGCAAGTCTTTATTTAAAAGAATGAATGCAGCAGCAGAGTCATGTCAAGTGAGTAATGGACTAAACTTGTGCCTGACTGCACCTTTGTGTAGGTGATCCGGAAGGGCTGGCTGACCATCAACAACATTGGCATCATGAAAGGAGGATCCAAGGAGTACTGGTTCGTTCTCACTGCAGAGAGCCTGTCCTGGTATAAAGATGATGAGGTAAGGAATGAACAACTTGTTACTACTGAAGAAAAGTACTAATTGAGTCTTCTGATACCAGCTTGAAATACTAAATCAGCTTGTACAGACTTGAACTGAAAGATTGTTTTAAGGTTTTAGCTGTGTTCTTTCAATTTCTGTTTTGATTCATGAACGATGCTGAGTGTCTTAAGACTTCTGTTGAAATGCTGATAAGTGCAGGGTGTTGTGTGGGGTGTGTTTGTTTGTTTGCTGTTTTCTTTTTTTTCCCCCTTTCTTCCCGTGATTTCCACACATTGCTCTAAAAAAGAAAAAAGGAAAAAAACCTCAGGATGTTGTGAAATGTTGTGGATATTTTCCTATGCCTGTTCGGGCTGCTCTTGCACATTTACTGTAAGTTGATCATAAGTTGTCTGGGTAAAGTTACTTCTAAAAGTAACTACATCAGTTGGTTGCATGATAACAATTCGTCTCCATCCTCATGTTCTGAGATGATGCAAAGCCTGTCTGCAGAGCTCTGTAGCTGTTATTTGGATTTTCAGATTTGACCAAAAATGTGCGTTTGTGGATGATCAGTAACTCTGAGGTGAGTACTTTGGGAACTAGAAAAAAGCCTTGCTCTGTGAAAAGGGCATCCAGGTTGCTCACTTTATTGAATATATTGTTAGCTAGCTCATTTGTTCTGTTTAACTGTATTTTCAACAATGTTTGTCATGATACACTGTACCCAAAACTCCAGCAGTGTTTTGAAGGTTCAAATGTGCACTATCAGATTTATGGTAAGGCCTTTGTGAGTTATTTTATGGTTTGTGTTGGGTTTTGTAAAAAAACTGGGTATGTTTAAAAAGCAATCTTACTATTTTCTGAGGTATTTTAAAGTTAAATATTTCTAGAAAAAAAATCAGTGATTTGTACGGTGAACCAGTTCATTGGGTAAAGAGGCAAATTAGGTTAATCTTGAAGATTTTGCCCCTTGTCCTTTTATTTAAAGGGATTCAAGTGTATTTATTGTAACAGGAAAACAAGTGCATGTTGGGCAGTGGGGAGGAGGAGCCAAGGTGCAAGCGTCAAGAGGGGAAGTTTCATTCTCAGATTGCTGAGCTGTAATTTGAAAGAAATGCAAAAGTCACTTTATGGATTTGAAAGTTTGAAGCTGCTGAGTTGTGTGTTCTATCTTGAGGTTACTGGAACTTGCTTTCTTAGGTTAGGCACAGGTCACTGTAACTTAAAACAAGTGCTGTGGCAAAGTTACCACCCTTTGCTGTGTCCTGTGTCAAGCAGATGGAGGGGCATCCAGGATGTGCTGTGACCATTTTATACAAAGTTTGTTTACACTTTTGTGAGCCTGATCTTTGTTTAATGTGAAATATAAAAATTCCTAAAAATGCTAATAGCATGTCTTGTGTTCTGCAACTTCAAAAATAAATGATTAGTTTTGACAGTCTGCTGGAGGCAGTCACCTGGGAACCTCAGAGGAGTCCAGGGAAAGAAATGGTCTCTGGGGGATTTCCATATACATATTTTAAAATAATGCCTCTTGCTTGCCAAACACTTACATTTTGAGAGTCATGAAAATGCGAGTAGTTCGCTCAGGTCAATATGGGAGATCACTGAGGAATTTCTTGGAGTGACAAGAAAAGATAATAGTGTTCTACTATTCTATGCTTTGCTGGTGGAAAAACTTCCTCCTTAAGTACAGATTTGCTGTATAATTTGATTGTTTTTTCCTGGTAAAGAGTATACAAAGTTAGGCTTTTTAATTTTTTTTTTCCCAGACCTTTCTCAGTAGGACTGAAAAAAATTGTAAGGTCTGTTTTAGCTACTTTTTGAAGAAGGTTGAAGTCATAGCTTGGCTGTTAGGTTAGTCAGTAGGGAAGTGACTTATTTTGGAAACAGAACTATGGGCTTTGAAAATAAAGTAGTAAATATATGATCTCTTGGCTGAATTCCAATTTTTATAGTTTTGTCTTCTGAAAATGCTCTCTTTCAGTTGTTACTGTCTTATTAAATAGCATTAACTAAGGTTCATTTGAGAGACAATCTCCAGATATGAAGTTTGTGACTCTCCTGGGTTTCAGCTTAGTTTGGTTGGTAGTTGTCACCCTGTTCTCAGCGGCTGCCTGACCTGGCTGTGTGCGGGTTTGTCCCTTGCGCTGATTCACAGCGTGGGGACATGAGGAGTGACACCCGTGTCTGTGTGTCTGGCTGTGCCCTGCCGGGTCGTGCGCAGTTCAGAGCCTGTGCTCGCTCTGGGGCTGTCCCTGCTGTGGTCGCCTCCATCGCAGGGTCAGGGCTCGCCTTGCTCCCTTGCTAGGGATGAGTTTGTTCCCCTGAGCCTGTACCCCTGAGCAGGGAGCACTGTAGCAGCTTTGTACCAGAGCGCTCTGGCGATGAACTTTCCAGAGCTCCAGTGCCTGCCGGGGCCTCCAGCGCTGTGTACCCCCTCTAGTGTAAGCTGAGACCATTTCCTAGTCTGGAATTTACTCCGAGATCAAAATCACTCTGAGTGCTAGTGGTTGCTTGCTAATGCCATTAGGAGGATGTAAATTGCTTCCTTTATTTGTGAGGTGCAGCTTTTATAAGTGATGAATCCACAGGGGGAATGCATTTTGAAGCAAGTTGCTTTGGCAAAAGATTTCAGATCTTGCTGTATGATATCAGTATTACAAAAGGAACGATTGCTTTCTTGACATGGTTTCGTTGCTGCCACACATGCAACAGGATTTTATTGAGATGGTGAGAGGGACTTGGTGCCTAAGAATGCTTTTTGGGCTTATAGTTGTGGAAATATCAAACTGTGTTTGAACAGGGTGCTTAAAGCAGTTGCAGTATTACTTCTGTAAGCACCGATATGGATTAGTTCCTGATCCTGCAGACAGTTACTTGTGTTCATAACTTTGTTGTGTGACCAGTACCAGGACTTTGTGCTTTTCTACTTACTTAAAAATTAAACAAGGAAAATGCTGTGTGCCGCTTTGAGGCTGCTTTAAATAAGTGCAAGATTAGCATGTTCAGTGTCCCTACAAATACAGATTCACTTCACAGAGTATTCCATGTAATCCTGCCTGGAGTATTGTAAGGCACAGCTACACACAGAGAAATTATTAAATCTGAGCATTTTACCTTTCAGTTGTTACTGTCTTATTAAATAGCATTAATTAAGGTTCATTTGAGAGTCAACCTCCAGATGGGAAGTTTGTGAGTTTGCCACCTCTGCGTTAGGATGTAATGGACTTTGGGAATGTGGAGTGCTTGTGAATCCAAAAGCTCTCTGCTGTAAACAAATAGATGCCATTTATAAAGGGCACGGTCACAGAATGTGATTTTATTCTTTCTAAAGCATCCAGAGATTTTGCTGGCATTGTTGGTGTGCAGAGGGTGCCAAGCTGCCCTCTAGGATTAGGACTTTTGAAAATGTGAAATTTACATTTATTGGGAAAATCTCCTTTGGTCTCATTTCCAAAGCAAATATTTCCCTTCTGTTTCAATAGGAAGTGATACTATTGTCAACATCCGGTAATAGATGCAGTTTGTATTACAATTTCATAGTTTATTCCCCATTGTAAAATTATGTGAGATTTGGGAGCAAGGTACAAAAATAAGTGAGGAGGTGAGAGAGTGGAAAGGGGAGAAGTTACTCTAAAGTCTGAGACTGTGTATGATTACAGAATTAACATGCCACACAATAAGCTGCTCTGGCTTCTGTGGCAAGCAGGAATGTCAGTGAGTTTCATACAGCAATAATCTAATAATGGAAGTTGCTCAAGTTATGCCTGGGAAGTAAATGGAAGGACAAAACACACGTAGGTGCCGCAGAGCTGCGTGAAAATAAAACTTACTGTTAGTGAGTTAATGAGAACAACTAGGAAAAGAGTACTATAGGAAGCACAGTAGAAATTTCAGCAGTGGGTTTTATTGTCGTTTGCAGGCAGTGCTTGCCCCTGGGTGGGTTGCAGCACACGGCTGGGTGACTGACTGGCCGTCTGGGATCCCGTGACTCGCGGCTGGAGCTGGCAGTGCAGGTGCTCTGGGGGTCAGAGCCGGCTGGTCCCTCAGGCTGGGTTGTCATGCGACTGCCTGTCTGTGCCTGCTGTACAGGTGAGAGGATGTTCTGCACAGCAAGTGTAGACAGGCAGACACATGACAACTCCGTCCAGCCAGTCCCTTGGAGCCATCACCGCTGGTGTGCAACACTTTGTACCAATCCACTCTGGGGGGGCTTGGTGGGGGGAACACACATAACAGAACTAAACTTTAAGGCATTAGTAGCTGTAGAACAAGAACAGAACTTGACTTTATTCAGGAAAGAAGCATCTGGGTACATGAATTATCATTGTGCTGACACTTATCAGAGATGCGATTTCAACAGACGGGTCACACTGAACATTTGGAAAAGCAAAAAGAACTGAAGCCATGGTTTATTTTATATGCAATTCATACAACGTTTTGCCTGCATTCTGTACTTGCACATAGTAATTTAACCAGATGTTTTTACTCTTCATGGAAGCACAGAAATACTGAAGTTCAAGATAAAGGATATGTTTATACAGTGCATATTTTCTAGGAGCAGATAAGTACAATAATCTGGCATGTTAAAAATAAAAATCTTTCATATAAGTGGAGGCAGCCACTTGCACATTAACCCCATTACAGAGAACATGCTGGAAAGAAAACTGGTTGCATTTTATATAAATTTTGCTAATATGCAAGAGCTATACCTGTATGATACTTTTTAGTATTTTGTTCTGCATATTATTTCAATTTAGCTTTCTCTCAAAATCTGTACTTTTTAAGAAAATAAATAACCTCATAAAACTTCCATAAGTTTTTTTTTAGTGAAATATATGCCATACTGTATATCAAAAGCGTGCAGATGGCATCATTTCACATCCCAAGATGTGCTGCTTTGCTGAATTCCCTGTGTGCAGAACACACACAGTGCCTGTAATCCAACAGTTGCCACATCGCTGCGGTGTTGTTTCAAAAGGTATGAAACACACTGGAGTGCTCAGAGGGGGAAAGAATAACTGTATTAATTGTCTATACAGATTAAAGATCTCTGGTCTATAATGGTGTTCTCGAGTCTCTGTTGCTCGCTAGTGCCACCATAGGTAACAACAAACTTGTACTTTCAAACCCTTCTCACGTATATTCCATACAGCAGCCTAACAATGCTGAATTCCAGCCTGAAAGCTGGTTATAGAAGGGATGAATTTACCAACAGGCTGAAGGTGGGGATAGGGGTGAGGTTTTAAACTAGACTAGTAATAAATGAGTAAGTAATTATTCAGGTGTCCTAGCTCTAATAATTATTTTGCCATAAAGAAAAATGTACATTTTAGGTAATATACAAGTTGAATGTACAAGTTAAGTTTATCAATTATGTGAATAGAATTTTCCTTGAACCTAACAAGGTGGAATAAGATGTCTTAAATAAATGAATAAAGCACAAAACATGACTAGCTAATTCAGACATGAAAAATTAATTCCAGTACATTAAATAATGTGTCTTTATAATATGCTTACTTAAATTTCTGTAGCTCTGAGTAAAATTTTAAGAGCGTGCCTTAAGTTCACGTCTTTCTACCCACTTGACCATTTTGAAGAAAAACAAAAGTGGCAAATTATAAGTACTTTTAAACTATGTCTAATACACTGATTGTGTCATAGATTTCATCACATTTAACTGCTTCACCTGGTTGTTAAAGATCTTTAGTCTGGAAGAAAACCAGGTCTCACTTTCTGTGTTATGCATCCTTCTTGAATTAGCAAGAATTGTACAGTAAAATTCACTGGCCACCTATAGTATGAAAGTTTGGAGGAATAGAAGCATGCGTTTTATATGATAAGTTTTCTGTTAACAACTGCCAGGGACGTTGTGCTGGAGGAAAGTCCTGAGTGTAAAGTTTGTGCGGTCTTTCTAATAACTGTACACAAGGAGAATTCAGCAAAGAGCCAGCAAAGTGCTTTACATCTCAAACAGAAGCAAATTCATTTTCCCTTCCGTTAATGCCTTGGGTGCTACTAATGACTACAGAGTTACCTCCACTTGATTCTTACTTAAAAACTGAAATTCCTTGAAACTGTGGTAAACTTTCTGAAAGGGCTTAACATTAATTTCTGTGTGCTGTGTCTGGTTGGCTCATGGAGTCAGTGAAGGGCTTGAGAGTATTTTAGAACACTCGTAACAAAAAAAAAATAATCTCATGATTGCCAATATTATATTTACAGAAAAGATCTGACTGTAAATATTGGTGCCTAGGAAACTGAGTTGAGTATTGTATTCTCTCCAGCGGTGATCAGGATCTTTTATTTAAGGGAAGGTTGTTATTTTTAGACGCTGCTTTGCAGTGCTGCGTAAAATGCGGTACAGAAGTACAGTAGCATTATTCAGGAAAGTTTCATTCTTAACTCTGGCATTTCCTGTCTTTTTGTAGGTTTAAGCCTGACACTTAATAGTATTTCAATTAAGAATTTTTTTTCCCTAAATAAAATACAGTTCAGGAAGCAAAGCCTTTTACTAGTAAAAGTTATGCTGTTGATTAAAACTTATTATTTAAAAAAACCCAACACACTAAGGTTTAGAGTTTTTCATATTCCAATCTGCTTAACGGATTTTGATTGATGGATTATAATAATTTAACATTTTATGTAGAAGCCTGGAGTGTTTATGCAGGTATTTTACTGTTTTGGTTATAATATTTTCCATATAGCAGTGACACTTGGGTGGTCTGGGCGCACGGTGATGGCGCAGGAAGGGGGGCAAGGAGCGTGGAGAGGGTGGCAGTGTCCTCAGTGCTCTGAAAATACACAGGCACTGAGTAGCACTGGGAATGGCAATGCAGAAGGCAGCGTGCAACTTAATGACAAGGCAGAAAAATGTCAAATGACATGGCTTCTTTTAAAGTAACTAGTTTTTCACATTTGGACGCTTGTTTGATCTATATTTATTTCTGTAAAGTTGGCTGATTTGCCCCACCCTTCTTTCTTTTTTCCTTTTTTTTTTAACATTAAAGGAATTTCTTTGTCTTCCCTATTTAACTTTGTTGAATGCACTAAGAAAAATACACTCTTTAAAGATTAAAGAAGGTCCATTATAGTGAAACACTCATCTATTTAAATGGTCACATTGGCTTTAATTTGATTTTCCTGGTTTTGGGCATTTTATGATAATAACGTATATAATTTAGTTCATACAACAGACTTTAGCATTGGTATCGTCCTGGTTTTAGAGAACTCTCACCATGATTTAGTATGCATTGGGTCCTGCTAATTTTTTTAGTCATTGCAGAAAATAATGTTTGTGGTGTTTTGGTTTCTTGTTTTTTTTTTTTTTCTGTTGAAATATTTATATACAGCTATCTTGTGTTTGTTGACTTGCATATTTAAAACCTCTTGTTTTAGAACTATGGAAATCTCTTCGCTATGATTATGATCAACTAGGAATTGTTTCAACTAAACCAGCACTGTTTTAAGAACCACAGAATCACTTAATTCACTTTGAAAATGTTTTGGTTACTGAGCTGAGGTCGATACACTTCCTTATTCATCCCTAACAATACCGGCTTTCTTTCTGTATCTGCTGCTTTGCACTCTGCATTTCCCCCCCTCCTCTCCAAGCCCGTGCCAAGGGGCCTCCTCGATCAGCCTTACAGTCTAAAAATGTAACTTCAAGGAGTCATGGGTGTATGGGAGGGGAATCACTTCCTAAATCCAGAAAGGTCATTTAAAATAAAGATTAATGCAAATAGTGGACTAGAGATACGAGTAACACTAGTTCCATATGTTTTCATTGTCCCTGCTTATTTAGCAGAAGTTAACAGAGGCTATCTGCAACACTGTTTTCACTGAGAGCCTATTATTCCCTGGATAACAACATTTCCCTTCTTAATTTCCAGATCAGAATTAAATTTAAAAAGCAGCTTTGTGAGTAAGCATTAGATAGGAAAAAAATATTTGCAAACGATCATAGTGCCCTTGAAAGCAAAGCTGAGCGAGTTTCTTAGCAAGGTTTGGAAACATTTTTGTACCGCTTAAGCAACGTCTAAGTCATAAAACTTTTCAGATTTGCTATGCCTTAAACAGCAATCGTACTTAAGGATTGAGAAATACTAATGCAAGTTTGAATCCAGCTCCATGCCTTTCATTTCTTCCTGTCGCTTCAGATTTTCTCTTAATAACTACACTTAACTGTGTGCTGTAACTCCGGATTAAAGCAGGGCGAGAAGAAAAATCCCATCTACTCACACTATGGGGGATTAAACCCCACTAATTTAATCCTAATTTTCCGCAGGGTAAAGGAAGAGAGGGCGAATAACTTATAAGTGTATATATACATTACAAAAGAGGTATTTTAGTCAAAAGACACGAGCTTTGCCGGGATGCAAAGGGAAATGACCGTGCTAGTCCTTGCTCAGTGTGCTTTAGGGCAGCCAGGACAGGCACTACCACAGTCACACTGCGCAACCAGCTCTCCACAGGAGCAGCTCCATTGCTTATCCAAGGGGCATGGAAAAGGTAATCAGAACATACATATTTAACGAAACAAGTACAGCATCAAGGCTGCCTGAAATACAACACACGTTCTGCAGAACTGGCTGGTTATAATACTAATGCTGCATATTTATGCTGATCTTTTTATAGTATAGCTATTCCAAGCCTTCCTGGCAATCCTGAGTACCACATACAGCGTATTTTTTCCCAGTTGCAGTAGTTTTACTAGTGTTAACTTTAGGGGAGCTGACTCTGGAGTTCGGCTGGGATCAAATTGCAGCCCAGACTTTTTGTATTATTTTGTCCGTGGGGATTTCATTCAGCCTGAAGGTTTTTTTCCCCTACCAGGACAGCTGGAAATTCACCAAAGCAAACTTCTGCATTCGTTTACAAATTCCATTTTTATCAGTGGATTCAGGACAAAGTAAGTTATCATTTTGAATGTTAGAAGAATTATCAGCAGTTCAGAGCACACAGGATAGCGGCAACAATCAATCGATGCTGATCGCTCATGCAGTGGCCAGCCAGGTATCGGGATGGAAAGCTGGTTTTAGCCTTTTGATTTATTTATTAATTTCCCCCCCCTCCATCACATTCTGAACTTTAAGAGGTAATTTTCCTGACAGTCAAAGATTTTGCATTTTATATGGCAGCAGCCTAGCATGGAATAGTCAGTTTTCCTGTGGTTTCCCTCACAGTTTTCATTAGCACATATAACATAAGTTACTTGCAATGAAGTTTCAACTGCATATGAAAATCTAAGTACAGTTTTCCCACAGGTGATATAATAAATTTTATAAAAATTTAAAATATTATTCATGCATTCTTTTCTAGTATTTTATTACTTTAAAAGGAAATAATTTTTTTTAAATTGATCTTCAGATCATAGTTCACAACAGGAGCTATTCAGAATACATAATTCTAGCAAGCCTAGAAAAATAAATTATATACTCCTTAAATATTTATACTGATGGCTACAAGTAAAAAAAATTAAATTTACCTTTTTAGTTTGTGGGGGGAAAAAAAGCTTTATTTTAAATTTAAAAAAAAGAAAAAAATAAATGACCGACTTTAACTCTACTGTTGTACGCTTCTCTAGTTAATATACCTCTAGGCAATGTACCTCTCTCATTTCTTGCATAGGTTTTAGTGCACCATCAGAGCTCCATCTTTCTTGCAGTGATGACTGGAGGAAGGGGGGAGGGGAGTCACCTAGGTTCGCCAGGTCATAGGCCAGGTGTTCTTCCAAAGTAGGCCTTACCAGAATGTCTTCCCCGCTTTATTCTGAAGTCCTCCTTTTTCTTTCACAGTGTCCCTTAGCGTTTCTTATTCCCTAGTGTGCAAAACCTGTGAAGAAAAATACTGTATATGAGATCTGAAAGGAGCAATAAGTGTCTTCTCCTTGGCAATAGCAACTTGCGTCCCCAATAGTCCATGCCGCTGCTTTCCCTTGCCCAGTCTAACCAATGTGCAGACTACTGTACAACAGCATTGTCCTGAACAGGTAGTCTGAACACTGGGGCGACGGAGCAGGATCTCCGGACGCGTCTATTTATTTATTTTAAATCCTCTTTTAGTCTCGGGGAAAAACTGCCTTCCTGCATCACGGGTTGTGCTCGGCTCTCCCTCACACTCTGCAGCACTCACTGAAACACACTGAAGTGCTGTGATTTCCAGTCTTGACGTGGCACATTTGCAGCAGACTGGGGATCTGGCAATGAATTTAGGACCAGGAAAAGGGGGAGGGCTGGGCCTGAGAGTCCATATATGGGATGATGTCACCCTGGGGAGGTTTGGGTATGCACTGTGCCGCTGGTGAGACCGCTAGAATTGCCTGCTCTCAGACATGGGTCTGTGTATAAAATGGTACCAGATGTTTTAGTGTAATGTTAAGCAGTCATTTCATCTTCAGGCCAGATTTTTTTCTTCAACTGGGCAGGAAGTGGGCCCCAGTATGGAAAAGCTGTAAAAAGTCAAGATGTACAGTTTCACTGCAGCCAACAGAGAGCGAGTTAATGTAGACGCAGAATTTGCTCTTTTGTGAAGGCTGAAAAATCGAATTTATAAAAAGGATTCTGCTCGGGAAGCTAATGTAATAAGCCAGTGCTTATTTTCTTTCCTTTTAATGACTCTAGTTGTGCTTTTCTATTTTGGCATTTCAGACCAAGAAAAGGGCAAATAGGTTCATTTTTTCTTGGAACTGTCAGCGGCGTGCAGGCTGCCGAGACTTGAACAGTAATTAGAGTTACTTCCTGAAAGTGAAGCCCCCATGAAAAGTCTGGAGAAATGTTCTTTGTCATAGCCTCTACATGAGTAATTAGTTCCACATGTGGCCTTCCTATTTCCCTTCAGCTATTTTGGCTGGCTGGTTGAATACTTTGCTATAGCTCAAGACTTAAAGAAGCTTTAAAGTTTTCATTTCAAGCATCCACTGTGAAAATAGCTATTTCTGGTGTCATAATAAATTGCTTCTGGTAGATCAGTGCTATTAGGCCTGGCATTGTTTTTCACTGGTAACCCTGCTGGTCCCATTTTTCTTTTAATGGTGCTTGGTGGAATTATTCTGCGGAATTTTATCTTTGATGTTTACCAGATCTATTGAATTTTGCCAAGTATGACTTTACCGTAGATTTTAAGATATTTTCCCTACAGGCACCCAGCCTTGTTCTCCTGTAAACCTTTTTCTTTGTTGCTCATTCTGTTGAATCTAAGTGTTGTACTTTGTTTTGTTGTGTGCTTTTGTTTCCTTTTTTGTTGTGTTTTTTTTTAATCTGCCTTAGCCCATGGTCTCAAACAACAGCTAAAATGTTGAGTTTGCTCTTCTGAAGTCAAACCCGAAGGTGATTGTGTTTAGGTCTCTGGAACTGTTGCCAGGAGGTTTTTTCTGCTTAGAATTCTAAGGCAAATGTCAGTATTGGGAACATATTTTGCAAGGTAGATCTCTGCCAACTGCTTGGACAGGAGAGAATGTAAATCTAAATGTGTGCCATGAGCTCTGGTGTCCTAAATACCTCCTGCGTGATTTGGTTCTTCCTGGGTGATGGCAGGTCCTGGGAGAGCCTTATCTCCTGCAGGTGTGCCAGGGCTTCAGGGAGAATGAACGCAGCAAACCTGGACATTGAGGAAGTTGGAATTGGAGTCTCAGTCCCATGAAAAGGAAAGGCCTTCGGGCTGCTTTGTGGTGATGGCAGGCCAGGCACTGCTCAGGTTGTGCATCCTCCGCTTCTCCCATGTGGATCACAGTGGGCCAATGTGTGTCCAGGCAGTGGTGGGGCTTCTGATTTCATTAGCAGAGGGAGAGCTTTGAAGAAACTGTGGAAAGAGGTTTAATGTGCAGTGTGCTTGGCTGTCTTAGAAACAGCAGCACCACATCAGTGTGTCAGAGAAAGTGAGTTGGTGGGCAGGAGCATTTGAAGGTAAAGCTGTTGGAATGGAGAAAGTAGAGCACGCCATGGATAAACCAGGAGGGCTCCTCGTCTGCATGTCACTGCATGTGTAGGAGCTGGCCTATTTTTGCTATATTCCCACTTGGCACTTGCCTTGTGGAAGAAGAACACAATTTTGGAAAGATTGAGTAGTGATTTTTGTGAGTGGGACCCTCAGTATTGTGGGTCAGATTTTCCCTAATGAGGAACTGTCAGAGATTAATTACTGCATGTGTCATCAGATAAAGAAATTATGTTGTCAAGAAAAGACTGTTCAGGGGTTTTCTTTCCCTACCAGCAGAAGAGGACTTAGGCTGAACACAACAGGAGGCAGAGCATTAATGACCCAAGCAGGCTTAGGGGCTGAGGGCAGTGTAGTTGGGACTCTTGCTGCAGAGTGCAGCAGGGTTAGTCTGTGAATTTTTCCTGAGATGGTTAAATAGAACAGGATTAGCTCCCCACAGTGCAGCCTGGGAATTCATTCCCTTTAAGTTTTGTGTCCTGGCAAAAGCAAAACTTCAGAGGAATGGAGGACAAGAACAGGGGTTTTGCATTGCCCAGAGAGACTCTAAAGCAGTGTCAGGGAGACCCTCTGTGTAGTGCAAAGCCATTCAGACCTCTAATGCACATTTTCCTTCCTTCCTGAGGCTGCTCAGCTTGTTACACACAGACCCAATCCCTCTTTCTCCCCTCGATCTCTGTCTGGAAAGGAATAGGCCCAAAAAACTATTGACATTTCCTTTCCTTCTGATACCAAGTTCAGACTAGACATGAAGTGTTTGAAATCTTCCACTAAGCAGCTCCCTGTCTGTACCGTGGGGTTTAAACTGTGTCTGTTCAACTTCTGAGGCTGTTGTTGCGCTGCAGTTTCAGCCATCACAGGCTGCTCTCGTGGCTGCATCATCTCCACTCAGAGAGTCAGTATCAATAACAAATTGTTACCCATACATTATCCCAAATGCCTTCCAAAGGTAGTGATAAACTTCCATTTTCCATGAGTTTATCATCACGCTGACATTTCTGTCGTGCCTATGAACTCAGCCTGACGATTAAATTACTTTCTACAAGCCTAGAATATTCTGTGATTTTTAACTTGAAGGAAACTAGGGATTTTGAGAAGTCCAACTTCTTCATTGATGCTTGTTTGGGGGATTGCTATGAAAAAGAAAATAACTGTATTTCTGCTGGATTGTTTTCTTTTTCTAGCAGACAGCAGTGTAGTGCCAGGTCATTCTTCATGCTGAGCAGGATGATGGGTTATCTTTGAAATGGTCATGAGTGTGTGGCTGGCATGGGAGCTGTGTGCTTCTTGTTTGTAAAATATCCCAGACTGCATTTACACATTGAAGTGACTCAACTGCCACCAGTGTGCATTTTTATGTTAAAAAGTTACTGGAGAAACCACCTGGACAATTGTAAATTTTCTATCTCTGCTTTTCAAAAGCTCTAGGTACGATCCAGAGAACTACAAAAGGGTAAGTAGGATGTCTGCAGCTGATAAATGAGTTGAAATAATAGCAGGCAATTCAACATAGTTATTTTTGAAGTTCTACAAGAGAAAATTACCTGCCGTGATTTGCTCTAGACTTTTTTGTGCATCCAGCAGTAAAGGTTAACCCTTTTTGGCACTGGATAAGCTAAATCTTGATTTAAAAGAACTAGAAATGGGTAGGTATTGGATACAGGGAACAGCGTGGATGGGTTGTCCTTGCCCTCATAGCCAAAAACCCCTTCAAAACTACCTCCAGGGTCTATTTCATAGCTGAGTGAACAGAGTGAGTAGAGAATTAAATGCCAGTGGGAGTGAACAAATACATTTGAATAGTCTTAATTATGTCCACTTTTATCCAGAATGCAAGAAAGAAGATGAGGATAATGCAGGGAGAGAAGAGGTGAGGGTGGAAGAAGCATCAGCATGAGAGGCAAGAGTGTCTGACGCTGCTGTTAATCGACAAATATCACTTATGGTTGGGCAAGGCCTAATGCAGTCTTGCAATCCTGTTGTTTTTTGGTATTCCACTGCGACCCAACTCGTGATTTTTTAATTTTAAATAAAAAAAAAATTACCCCTTAGCAATTTTGTTACTTCTGGACAATGCATGTAGGAACGATTTTGAGCTTTTAAGTAGCTGAGCCCATTGTTATGAGAACACACTATGAAGTGTGGTGCTCATTTTGGGCTTGTACCATCGTCCTCATCTGTTGATTTTAACATTCTCTCATGATGTCTGGAGGGACTGTGAGGCTGGCAGCAGTTTGTCAGGCCTAAAGCAGCCCCCGTTTGGCAGGGGCTGCTGTGTGAAGGGTATATGACTGCTAAGGGCCACATCCACGTGCTGCAGTTTTCTGAGCAGTCTGGCCTCAGTATTGCAGTTAGTGGTTTGATCTTTTATAAATTACTTGAGTACAGCTCTGTATGTGCTGGACAATGTTCCAGCCCAATGCCCCTCTGTTGTGTAGCTCCTGTAGCACATCATGGACTGGTGAGAATCATACCCTCTGAACTCTGTATTTCTTGCTCTCAGTCCTGTTCCCTTCCCCTGCCCCTTACCACTTTTCCTCTTTGTCCTTTCCCTCCTCATCAGACATGTAGCTTGGATGTTTTAGTAGATTTGTCCTTTCACCTTTCTCTACCCAATCCCACTTTTCTACTCTGCATATGTGCTTTCCCTCAAACTTCATTTGAGTTTGTGGGAGAGACATGAGTGGGGAGAAAGAGGAGCTGAAAGGAGTCAGCCCAGCTATTCTGGGCATCTAACAGAGTTGAAATTCCTAACAACCAAGTTAAGGAGCCTGTGTTTGTGTTTGGTGGGCAGGGCACAGCTCAGCACCTCTCAGGTGGACACCTCTAGTGAGCCTCTGCTGATTTCTGTCCTTGTTGGTGTGAGGAAGTGAGCGGCAGGTTCAGTACTGATATCACTTTTTCTTACCTCATTACCGTGTGGTTACATTCATCCTGGTTGTAACATCTCCATCACTTTGTTATCTGTATTGCTCGGTAGTATTTTTTTAACTTTCTATCCAGTGGGTTAAGTTTATCAATGAATAATCTGAAATGTTCCAAAATAACCATAGAGTAACTATTTTCATATACAGGTGACTTTGTGCTCACTGTGCATTTTCAGCTTAAACTTTGTGTATGCTCTCATGCCATTATTTGAATATCTGAACTGATTTTTGGATTAAATTGCCTTTGGGGAGCTTTGTATGCTCCACACAGTGGTAGCAAATGATTATAATGACTGGCAGTGTTTGGATTGCATATAGGATATTTCATTCCTAATGAAAGAAAATAGCTGCCTTTTGAATTGTTGTGGCTTGAATGGGAGGTATCCTCTATGCCTGTCATGTTTTTCTTCAGGAAAAGAACAGGATATGGAATAGCTTTGACATTTCCTTAGTCATTGCTTACTCATACACAACACACAATTAGTGGGGATGCAAAATTAGCTGAGCTAAGTTAATTTTCAGAATGGTGGTGAAGAGCATGATATGCCCTGGATTAACACTGTCCTCTTTCTTGCCTGCTGTGATCTCCTCCACTGTGTTTCAGCCCTGAAGCACGTTAGTGTTAAGCTTTTGGGCCCTTCATAAAACCCAGATGTGCAGCTGAATCGAGTGCTCTTTTTCCCCTCTCGCGCTGAAATGATTCAGTCAGGTTACCACATGACTGGAAGGTCATTGCATCTCTCATAGAAGATGTCACTTCTACTACAAAGTGATTGTAGTATTCAGTAAAGCAAAATAACTGCACAGGAAAGGGCTTGTTTACTGCTTCAAGAAAGCAAAGATAATGGATAAACTCGCAGTGTTTTATGTTTCTTTTTCCATTCCATTCTAGAAAAAAAAAATCTCTTTGAAAGGAGAACTGCCTGCGTGACCAAAAACAGTGTATACTTTATAGAAGTTTCTAGTTTAAAATCCTGTGTCTTGTTGGGTTTAAACTGCTGGGTTTGTCTAATTAGAATTTGGGGTTCGATTTACCCCTCAGAAATATTTTTATGAACATTCTTTTCCCTGCCCAACTGAGAGACAGTTTGTTGTTACTCTTGTGGTTTTTTTCTGGCAAAATTTTGGGTTGCAGCTATTTCTATGTTTCGGTAACATAATACACTCTGGGGGCAGATCTTGGAGATCTTTGACTTTAATGAATACCAGTCACGTGAGAGCAAATACATGATTTATTACATGAGTATATTTTTGATAGTAAAGCCTTGAGATTTTTTTAGTGGGGGAAGGGAGATCAAGAAAGAGAAGGATGCAGTTGAAACAAATTAGTGGCAAAATTATGTTGACTCTCACCTTAGTTCTAGCCCGTGGTTTGCAACTCCAACACTGTGAATGATCCCAAAACAAAGACATCCATCCTTTCTACGTATAAGAATAATCTCAAGGGAATTGTGTTGTAGAAGCAGATTTAAAATGAACACAGCAGTATTGCTCAGGGCCTCTAAAACCAAAAGCCATTTGTTTTAGTATTTATTGTCTTTGGCAGAACTGTTATCCTCTCTTTATATTAACTGCTGCGTGAAGTGTCGTCTTTGTCTTGCCAAAACTTCTGTTCATAACATAATTTATTCATAGGTTTCTTACTTTTGATAAAGACTTAACAATACTGAGCCAGGTTCTTGAGTGTGGAATGGTGAGTTCCTTTCCCGGGGCTGAGTGCAGTGATCTGTCATCTGTGCTGTGCAGGGGTGTGGGCTCTGAGCAGGGAGGGCTCTCAGGGCTGTGCTGCTCCAGCTCCACTGCACACCCGTAACAGAACCATTCATGCTCTGTTATGACTCAGTTCTAAATCACACTTCCAAAGATGAATCAGTGATATGCAAGGAGGAGTTGTGTCTGTCTTTTTCTGTAGGTTACAGAGGTTTAATCACCTATTGTTACTATCTTACCTGAGTATGTAGCCATAAACATTTAAATTAGAATTAAAGGCCAGCTTAAAAGCCTTTTGATTGCTCAGAGATTTCGAGGTGTCGTCTAAGATCTGCTTTCTGCAAAATTGTCATGTGACCTGGTGAATGATGATGCTCTCAGGCATAACTTATATATTTAATATTTTAGGGAGGTTGTTTCTTGAAAGTGTGTGAAACAAGAGTTAACAGATGACAGAATGCTGTTTTTTGTTCCGTTGTCCCTCATATTTATAGTTGCTTTTTTATCAGTATCTCATTATCACTCCATGTATCTTCCAATTAAAAGGAACAAGAAGTTTGTGTTTGCCACTTGAGCTTCCATAGCCAAGAGAGAGGTTGTGTCCTGTGCTCATGGCGGGATGTGTTGGTTGTTTTAAGTCGTTTAAGCAAGGTATGATTGATCAGTTTAAAATCTTGATAAAACTGAGGTGTGACAGATTTTCTCTGTTACTTCACCTGACTGCTTCACAAATAAGTGTTTAGTGCTTTGGCTCAACTGTTGCTTTACCCGTAGTACAGGAAGATGTGTGTTCATTGTGGCTTTACTGATGTCTCAGCAGCTGAGACAAGGTATGTTCTAGAAGCCTGTGAGCCGGGGTGTTGGTCAGGTAGGTAGATACTTCTTGGTGTTTGACAACATCCAGCTGCATAAACTCACTTCAGGTACGAACCAGGAGTTCAGTAAAACAGAAGTTCAGGCTTGTTGTGTTTGTGGTAGAGTTTCCTTTTCTCCAATTACGAAGCATTTTCAAATATTTATGTAAGGTCCAGAGAAATTAGGCAAGTTACTGTAATAGTTTGAGAGATGGAATCATGTGAGAGAGACTATGAAGAGCTTTTTTAATAGTTGATTTGGGTCTTGCCTTGTGCATCATCCTAATCACAGGGCAGACTCTCAAACTGTTTATTGTGACAAGCACTTCAATTGATGCCTTTTGGTTCACACTCTTCAGAGGTCAGAAAACTCTTCCCCTTCCCTGTTATTGTCTGAAATCTTAGCAATAAACTTCACCTTTGCAGCACAGAACCCAAAAAGGAATAGTGTTCCTTCTTTGAAGTCCTTGTTGCTGCCTCAATATCTTCCTCTGTGGGATATTTTGTGACTCTTCCCCGCTTTCATGTTCTTGCAGTGCTGATCTGTGCTCTGTCATCTCTCACTGACAGGAGCCCTCACTGTGTATTGATCTGTTCCTTTCAGTCTCCACAGCTTCATTCCAGGCCTTCCTTTTGCTGATGGAAAGCCCTTTCCTTGGATGGACAGAATTACCCCCTCTGCTGTCCAACTGAGTACTTTATCCTAAGACAGCAAATACTTTATCCAAGTGTGTGGCACTTCACCTCTCGGATCTGATCTTGACTGAAAAATAAAACCCCCAATCCCACCAACAGCTCCCACCCACAGCCCTCTCTGTGTTCTTCATAAGTAGCACCCAAGATGCCCTTTCCCATATCACTGCTCACATTTCACACCTCTGCACTGCTTTCCTTTGTTGCTTCACAGATTTGCATTTGGTATGTGAATATTGGCATGTTCTGGAGATTTCCTAAAGGTTAGGGATGAAGTAGACCACTATGCCCTTAATTCCCTGATGGACCTTCTGTCATCTTTTACTCCAGCTGCAAGGTGTGTTTATGAAGTGTATCTTTTTCTGAAGCCTTACAAAAGCATTTTTGGTTGAACACGGCACAAAAATATTGCCTTGTGTTGGGAATTGTGTAGGGAGTGTAGAAAATGCAGAAGCAGCAATTTTATGGATATTAATGTTGCTTACAATATCATTCACAAAATATCCATGTAGAGTGAGACCTGAAAATGCAGTTAAAAGGGAAAATTCAAGAGAGATTCTGGAAAATGAGTCTATATGCCTGAGGTGCCTAAGTATGCCTCTGAAAATCTCTGCAGCCAAGCAGCTTTGACAAGCCTGATGGAGCCAAGTATCTCTACAGCTGAAAAAGGTCAAATACCTGATGTATGTATTGAAAAACCCAAAGTATAGCATTATTTTCCAGTAGTTTTCTCCTCTATGCTTTGTTCTGGAATGTTTCAACAAGAGTTTTAATTGTTAATAGATGTGCTAGTCTTCAGTGTAACTTGTATATCTCATGGGGTCAGTAATTCCAGCTCTTTTTGACCTATAATGTGTTTTATCCATGTGTCAGATGAGGAGATCAGAAAACACCCTGGAGTCTTACAGCACTCCCCATCCAGGCTGCAACCAAAGCATGTGGTGCAAGTTTAGCTTTTTTGCTTTCTCATCCAAAATTCAGCTTTCAGTGACCTTAGCAAAGCCAGAGAGTCAAACACCTGAGTCATGTTCTTGTGCACACAAGAAAAGGATTTTCAGACTGTCTTGAAGACCAGGACTGGCTAAGAAACACAAGGGAGATGTGCTGTGTTATCCCACA
The DNA here is from genome assembly GCA_013396695.1 of Sakesphorus luctuosus. Classification (NCBI taxonomy): domain Eukaryota; kingdom Metazoa; phylum Chordata; class Aves; order Passeriformes; family Thamnophilidae; genus Sakesphorus; species Sakesphorus luctuosus. Next base: position 364,491 of record VWZD01001522.1, on the reverse strand, counting down.
ACTTCACTCCTCAGGGGGATCTCTGTGTCTTTTGGAAGGTGGAGATCACTGGGCTAAGGAAATCTTTGACAGTAGACTTAACAGTAAAAATTAACAAACTGAAGAGAGCTGTCAGCTGTCTGAAAGCAAATTCAGAGTTTGGAATGCTGAAAACATACTAAGATTGGGAAAAATGTAATTGGAAATAACTGGATGGGAATAACCAATGGAAAGGTTTGTTCATGCAAGTTTGGCTCCGTTTGGAAGTGCATTTGATGTGCAGACTCTGGGTTTGGAAGGTGCTATTCCCAGCCTTGCACACTTGCTGCTCTCTCAGCACCCTGACATGTCCAGCTTTCAGGGCAGCACCCAGGGGTGCTGAGGTCTGGAGTGCCAGGTGGAGCTGAGCTGTCGTCTTCTGTGGGAATGCCAGGTCTGGTACAGGATTTTGGAGCACGTAATGCTGTACAGAGGGCTTGTCAGGTTAAGTAAAAAAAAAAAGGTAATTTTATATGCCATATGGTCATATATTAAATATTTTTGTTAGTTTTCTACTGACTACGTCTTTCCCTAGGTAACAGTTTTCATCATCTTATGTGCAAATATAAGGAGAGACAGAATCATGAAAACTTTTTCTTCTTTAAACATGTCAAATAGTTCTCAGTCCACAAGTCTCCATCATAAAAAGAACTGTGAAACAGGTAAACTTTGTGCTCTGGATTTTTCTGAACAGGCATGTCAATGCAGAGGTGCTGAGCACCTTTTAAATGAGGGCTGTGCCTATCAGGCAGGGGGTATTCATTCCATGCTTGTGCACATTCCCTCAGAGACAAGATATTGCTCCCAGGCACTCAGCAATAGGACAAGGGGGCACGGGCTCAAGCTCTGCCAGGGGAAATTGAAGTTGGAGATCAGAAAAAACTTCTTTGCAGAGAGAGTGCTCAGGCATTGGAATGGGCTGCCCAGAGAGGGGGTGGATTCCCCATCCCTGGAGGTTTTTCAGGTGAGCTTGGCCGTGGCACTGAGTGCCATGATCTGGTAAAGGGACTGGAGCTGGACCAAGGGTTGGACTTGATGATCTTGGAGGTCTTTTCCAACCCAATCAATTCTATGATTCCAAAGTTCTGCTAAGCTTGGTCTTTGCTTCTGCCTCTCAAGTCTGCAAAACTTTGGTGTCTTGTCCTTATAGAGGTCAGTGCTCTGTCGTTCTGATGCACCAACCACATAGTGCTCTATGGGAACGTTTTTCTCCACACACGTCCCCTCCTACTTGGACTTTACCTTGAGGAGGAGGCAAAAGGGAAGGTGTTCCAAACTTACTTCTATTTCATTTTTGCATCCCACTCCTGCCCCTCTTAAAGCCAATCTCTAAAAGGGATGAAATCCAAACAATTGTTAACTCATGGGAACAACAAATGCATCTGACAAACAGCAGCTCATCCTTCATTCCCATCCAGTGACATGTAAATCCCCAGAGACTGTCTAGGGGAAGAAGGAGCTTGCTGCTTTGTAAACCTCCCTTGGTGTCTGATAGAAACATGGCACGCTTGCTTTGGTGTTTGGATGTCACCAGGAACTGCTGAGAATGCGAGGAAAAAAAAATCAGTACAGGCTCTGAGAAATAGAAGGAAAAGATGAGTTTTATGTAAACAAAGTCAGAAAAACCTTGGAAATAATTGTCTAAATCGGCTAGGAAAGTTGATATAACGATACAGTTATGGAAGCTTTTTGGCAGAAGTGGTATTTATTGACTGGGTTCAGTTTAGCACGGAGAATGTCAACTAAGTATAAAGTTGTTAGCGCTGGAAAACTGTATGTTGGGAACAGGCATAAAATGCAGCAAGCTGTGTAGTGTGGACCAAAGCTGGTGTGCCTAAACCAGCAAACCCTATGGCAGGTTCACACAGACACAGCCAGCATCATTTGAGTGTGCATATTTCATAAATTCTGATTTATTACCTAGATCCAATTGTACTTTCTAGGAATGATTTACCCTAACAAGGTGGAGCACAGACGTATTGCAGCATTTTCGTGCACACAGAGTTGTCTCCTGACTCCTGTGCTGACAAGATTCTGAAAGTGGACTTCAGATCCCCGTTTGTGGGAGGGATTTCCTCGTTGACTGTCTATGAAATATTGCATGAAGGAAAATGGAAACCATATGCAATTCACTACAGAGATCTGTTTTTCATTTAAATCTTTTCCTGTGTTATATTTTCTGCTAGTAGAAGAGAGAGAAACAAACTGCTAGATGAATAGTATGGAGCTTAAAATAAAAGGCAGTGTGGTTTCCTTCTTTTTTTAAAGCAAAGGGAAAAATGGGATTTGATCAGCAGTATAATTTCGCATAGGAGTCCATGTAGAGAGAAGATAATTTGTTTATAATATGACTGAACATCTGTTGTTTTAAGTCTTAGTGGATTGAATTGATATGATATCAACAGGTCTGCAAGGCTGCTGCGTTAACAGAGCTGTTGCACAGGAGTGGAACGCTGGGAGTGTAGGCACCTCAGTGTAAGGGCTTTGCTGAACTCTGCATACAGAGCTAAAATATGCAGTGGTTTCTAATGCTTTTCAAAAAATCTTTGACCTGATGTGGAGTTGTGGAAAATTTCACCATCTCTGAAAATGGTCCAGCAGATTTACTCAGAGTCTTAGGGTTTGGATTTTTTTCCCCTAGTTTTGAACAGAAGTTCAGTTTTTAAGAGTTCGCTGAGACTCTTTAGCGCCGAGGAAGTCCCTTGGTTTTTTGCACAGAGTCTGGGAAAAGAAGCGCCGCAGGACAGATAAAACAGAACACAGTGCTTTAAAAAAGCTGAGCTTTTGCTTGTGTTGGATATGTTATACTTTATAAGTTCAGTCTGTGAATGAAGGACATGACTGGCTTGAATAGGAAGTTCTGGAGATCTTCTGCATCTTAGACGTTCTGGAAACTGCACAAAATGGAGATCCCAGGGATAATTCCCAGGTGCTCAGCAGGATGTGTGTGCACGGGGTAAATACCTACATTTGTCCACTGATTTTAAGCCATGTAATCCAGCAATGTAAACAACATGGTAAGGAATCTTTCATTTGGTTAGAGTAGTAGTGGGAATTACCCAAAGGAGATGAATCCCTAGATCCAGTTTTCTTAGATTGCAAAGAATCTGCTAGAAAGATAACAACTCTGATAAAGGAGCATTTCAAGCATTCAGAAGTGTTTCTGCACCTCCTGTCAGCCGCACAGATTAAGGAGGGTTGAAGAACCAGTTGCTAGATCTCTTTAAAGAGACTTTCAGTTTTTTAATATAACTGTTACGAGAACGTGAAAGCAGCTTCTGAGCAGCAGAAATGCATGGATCAAATGACAGCACACACTTTATACGGTGAAGAACTGCACGAAGAGGCACTGAACTCACACCAGGAATTGGAGGCACTTTCAGAAAGCCTCAGCAGATCTCATGCTGATGACGCTGCTGTTGTGCAGTTGGTTGAAATCTGGCTTGTTTTAATTACCAGCCAAGACCTGAAGGCACATAAAGGCATAACCAAAAAGCAAGTCAGAGAAGCCAGTGAATGTCCCTGCTGTTTTGTCAGTGCTGCACAGCTCAGATGTTCTCTGAGTATTCAAATTCTAAGCAGGAAAAGAAATTGAAATGCGATTCAATGGAATGTAGCACTGAATTCCTGCCTTTTAAACATTAAATACAGGAGTGAATTTGCCTCTACTTAGTTATTTTCAAAAGGTGTTAATTTGATATACGAAATTCCTGTATTGGCTCATTTTTTTAAAATGCACTGAGATTCCTGTGCCATGAGAGTAGCTACAGACTAGTTTGGGTTTGGTCTAGTCAGAACTTCATAGAAAACTCTGCATTGAGATGGAGGGAAAAAGAGTACTTTACTTTTGTAGTACTAAAATGTCCAGTGGACAGGGGATGTAATTATTGTATCCTTGTGTCTCATTGCAAGACATGTAAGATCTTATTTTGATTACTACAGAATAATTTATAAACATATTCCACTCATCAAAAATCCCAAATTAAACAAAAAATTCTAACAAAACGATGTTAATCCTTATAAAATATGTTTCCCTGGTATAGCTCATTCCCATTCCATGCTTTCTGCTTGTAAGCACTTAAAATACTGGTTGTCTCTGTGTGCATGCAAATCTCCATGTAAAAGATGTGAGTGTATGGCATTTGGATCCCACTATAACAAAAATATTTACCATTAATGTTTTGATTGTGTTTTATTTCATAAAATCTTGTTTACTTTTTACAAGTTTTCTATTGGGCCCCTTAGTTTTGGAGGGATGGGAAATACTTTGTTTTTCTGGTTGGGTAAATAGAAGTGCTGCCTTTAGTCTCAAGTTTTCCAGTTAGCTAGAAAGAAACATGTTTTTCTGTGGAAAATTTAGCTGTTTGAATGTATTTGAATTATCTGAATTTTTATTTATGTACTTTCCACCTGTTGAGAAATATTTGTGGTGTTCTTTTAGCTTTCATTCATAATTCAAGCCCTTGTTTTGAAACTTCATATTTGGCATACTCGAAGGTATTGACAGACTTGTTGCCTTGACTAGGAAAAACAATCATGGGCATTAAAAACCCCACACTCTTGGTGGTGTCCTTCCCTTCTTCACTTTGAAGATTCACCAGGCATTTAATTATGTAAAGTCAGTGTGCTGCTATTTTGGAGTCTCAGTTATGTTTAAATACACTGTGCACTCAGTTCCAGGGCTGTTGGTGTTTCATTCATTCACAGAAGGGCTGATAGAAAATTTCCTGTACAGAGGGCAAGCTTGTATAAATCTCCATGTAATGTGACTACTTCTTTTCACGACCACAGTTTATTGTCTGTTTATTACACCATTAGCTTTCTTTTCTAAAAACTGCACATCTCTTGCCCTTGTAGTAGAATCCTACCCCAGTAGTTGAAACAAATATTTGTGTTTATCAGTGATAGGAGAGGGATGGTAAGAGGTAAAGGCCGTATTTAATGACTTGGCAAGGGGTGACCGTGACAGACTGTTGGGTGTGATGGATGACCCAACCTCCTCAGTAACTGCAGTGCCACTCTCCTCCCAGCAGCCACATAGTCCCCTCAAATCAGCTCATTCTTACAGCAAGCTGGAAAAACCAATGCAGGAATCAGCTCTGATTGCAGATGATCCCCCAGAGGGGCCGTGGGTCTGTGTGAAATCTGTGTAAACCTCTTCTCCCCAGGCTGGGGCTACACATACAGGTGCTGTGTATAACAAAGAAATCAGCAGGGGTTTGTGTTGGTTTGGTTTTGTGGTTTTTTTTCTTCTCAAGTTGTTAATTTTCATTGTAGACTTAGGGATTTCATAGAATCATAGAATCAGTTGGGTTGGAAAAGACCTCCGAGATCATCAAGTCCAACCCTTGGTCCAACTCCAGTCCCTTTACCACATCATGGCACTCAGTGCCATGGCCAATCTTACTTGAAAAACCTCCAGGGATGGGGAATCCACCCCCTCTCTGGGCAGCCCATTCCAATGCCTGAGCACTCTCTCTGGAGAGAAGTTTTTTCTGCTCTCCAACTTCAATTTCCCCTGGCAGAGCTTGAGCCCGTGCCCCCTTGCCCTATTGCTGAGTGCCTGGGAGAAGAGACCAACCCCCACCTGGCTAGAACTTCGCTTCAGGGAGGGACACAATGACAATGGTTCTTTCCACAGGAGGAGATGCCGAGAAAACATTAGCTTAGGAAACATAGAAGGGAAGGAATCTTCATAATTCACCAGTGTTGGAAACACTGAGGAATTAATACATTTAATTCTGAGGAATTAAATGTATTTATTGATGATAACATGTTAACAATAAGTGGTATATGATTGGAGTGAAAACTGAATCAAGATTTTTGGACTTGTCTTTGTCATCAACTTGTATGACCTCGAGCAAATGATTTCTGCTTTGGATTCTTTCTCTTTTGTGTAAAGCCTTCAGAAGTACATGTTACGAGGCAATGCAAAGTATTTTCCTGGAACTGCAATAAAATAAAGGTAGCAGAGAATTTTTGAACTCAGGCAGGAGACATGAGCAAATTATGCAATGAGAGATGGTTTGTGTGCAGGCTCTAAGATTGAATTCTGTCCCACAACATCTCCTGCAGTGTCCCCTTTTATGATAACTCTCAGAAGTCCCTCATTTAAAGAGAGGGGAAATGTCTTTGTATAATAGATTGCCTCAGTCTTAGGAGAGAAGGTTTACAGAAGGACCACGTTTGAATACGCTCTGCCTGCAATATTACCTGTCAGTGCCTCTGGATCCTTAACACCTGTAAAATTTATCAAAGGCTACTTTGGACGTCAGTGCATAGGATTCAGTTTGGAACTTGAGTGTCCTTTGCCATGTTGCCTGAAGGCCAAATTTTACCATCTGTGTTTTTGAAAACACATCACCTGTGGCATCTCAGTCTCTTGAGCTGACACTGGCACTGTTTATCAATCTCTTACTTTAGGGACCTTCAATTCCTTCCCTCAGTGACGTTCTCTCTTCCCTGCTGGATCTGCAGGCCACAGTCTCCTAAGAGCTGCCATCTAGAAGATGTAATACTGCAATTTTTTCTTCACTCGGTCCCTTTACTCCTGAGAGCCAGCCTAGTCCCACTTAAACCTGTAGCCATTAATGTGAGTGTTCTGCTGGAAAGCTGGTTTGTGTTTTTCCTTTTGGTCTTCTGTTGTTTTACTGCTTTGCACTAAACCAGTCATATAGAAGAAAAACTGTTAGTTTGTGGCCAATCTGTCATAATCTGAGACCTTGCTATACCACATAGAGCTGAGTTCGGAAAGAAGAGGAACCTGGAAGAGGAACCTGTGAAAATCATGCCTGAGTTATTCCCCTAATTGCAGCTGCAGTCTAATCTTGCACAGAGTTTTATTTGTAAGTCACATTTATCTTCACTACCCATCATAATCTCAATATTTTAAAATAATTACTAAAGATGTCTCCTAGAGGCCCAACACCTGATGTTAAATTCCTTTTACATGGGGTATGTGCATGTAATTAAAGAAAAACATTCTGTAGAGCCAGGAAATCAGAAATGAGGCCTTAGTTTATAGTATCAGAAGGTAATATCGGGGAGAGCTGTTAAACTCATGCCCAATTTAGAGTCTTCTGTGTGGAATCTTTTACACCATGCTCCCCTGAAGTTCATGACTGTGTTGGTGATTCATTCTTTAATGTAGCTTTGGTACTATTGATGAATATTGTTCTCATTTATTGTATATCTGAACACGCTTATCTGACTGAGTCACTGTTAAATATCTTTGCTGAGATTAATCTTAATTCTTTTGCATAGGTGAATCATAATTGTGTTTCATTTGTTTACCCCAAATTGTCTTCCCCAAGACAATTTCTGACTTGTTTTGCACTGATAGTGACATCCCTCATTTAAGGCAACTAAAACTGTTCAATATGTCCTATGAAAGTTGGTGTTACCGAAGTAGCCTCACCTTGCTGAGACTTGCTAAATCTTCAGGTTCTTGTTTCTGTGGACAAAAGCTTGAGAAGGAGAGCTGGAGAGGGAACAGGCTCTGTAGTAGAGTCTGTCTCACGTGGGCCAGGTGACACTACAAGTCCTGGCATGTGTTGTTAGAGCATAAGGAGCCTCAGCAGTATTGGCAGCCTCCCGGAAATCTTCATGTGATGGTTGCAAGTTCAGTGATAAAAATTAAACTTAGCAGTAGCAGGTAAGTACTCCTGGGGTTTGTGGTGCAAATGCAGGTGTTGGATGCTGAAGGAGCATCCGAAGGTTGAGTAGGTGTGCTTGACAGCTTTGTTAGCTCATTAAGAAATGAAGGCATTGGTATTTAGTTAACCCTTCAGTCTTAACAAAGTGGCTGCTTAGTAAAGAGTGCTAGTTCTGTCTTCTGTTGTGTGGAAACACAGATCACCAAAACTGGCACTCTGTGTCTATTGCACCTGAATATGTTTTCCTTGAGCTGGTTGGAGCAGGTGAAGGACATTTTCTGAACACTCTTACCAGGCAATTAAAACTTAGTCTTAAGAAGCTCTTTCTACATATTCACTAGTTGCTGTTCAAACCAGTTTGCTAATATTGTTCTAAACAATATTTTGAATCAAAGTTGTTGCTCCAGTGTGCATGTGGGGAACAATCCTGCTTTGCTGTCTCAGTTATCTCTTACAACTTCTGAAAATGAGTGACCCCGTTTGTACCTCTCAGCGCAGAGGTTACGTTTGAGTCCATCAGCAGAAACCTCTACTTGCTTCCATACTGCTTTTGTAACAAAGTCACATTGAACTGGAAGATACTGCATTCTGATTTCCATCTCCACTAAGACCCACTGTAAGGCATGTTATGAAAATTTCTGAATGAGTTCCAGTATTGGAGACCTACTTACCTGTTTCCAATAGAAATGACAAACCCAATCTACTTGAAATGTTTCGTCTGTCTGGTGAAAATCTTGTATTTGCAAAGGCTATCTCCTCCAGAACTTTCTACCAGCTTCTTCCCAATGTCAAAGAGGAAGTTTTAAAATTCCTACAAGCACTGGACAGCATGGAAAGCAACCAGAGAAGGACACAGATATTCAGAGAGGTATCACACCTCTACTTGTTATCTTCTCAATGATGCCTAATTTATTTGGGGGTTAGATTTTAATATTACTGCTTTCTAATGCTCACTGCCCTGCTGCTCACACAGCTATGAGACAGCAAAGCACAAACAGTAGTTTGCAAAGTTCTGTTGGCTTCAACCCAGTAAGAAGCACTCTGGTGGTCAGAGGAGGTGAGGAAGCCAGATGGAGCTGAGTACCTGGAACTCCAGGATGTGTGTGACTTCTGGAGAGGCAACAGAGATCCCTGGCTGAGGTGGCTTAGAGTTTCCCTCCATGAGCTCTCAAACTAGAATCGGTGAGATCTGATAACATGGTACCCTTCAGAACTGCTAGGTTGTTTTTTAAAGTGGAGCCACAGCTCACCAAGCAGTGCTTTTAGCTTTTGAGTGCCAGTATCCTGTCCCTCTCTATCCAGTGCCACCTGTTGAGGCACAGCTGCAGTGTGCCTGTGTCTCTTGCAGTTGTGGCTTTGCATTGAACCAGATGAGAGATGGGCTGATTCCAATGGGATGAAGTTCAACAAGGCCAAGTGCAGGTCCTGCCCTTTGGCCACCCCAAGCCCTGCAGCGCTCCAGGCTGGGCACAGAGTGGCTGGAGAGCAGCCAGGCAGAAAGGGACCTGGGGGGACTGAGTGACAGGAGGCTGAACATGAGCCAACAGTGTGCCCAGGAGGCCAAGAAGGCCAATGGCATCCTGGCCTGGATCAAAAATAGCATGGCCAGCAGGCCCAGGGCAGTGACCCTTCCCCTGGACTCTGCCTTGGTGAGACCACACCTTGAGTGTTGTGTTCAGTTCTGGGCCCCTCAGTTCAGGAAAGAGATTGAGGGGCTGGAGCGGGGCCAGAGAAGAGCAAGGAGGCTGGGGAAGGGACTGGAGCACAAGTGCTGTGGGGAGAGGCTGAGGGAGCTGGGGGTGTTTGTGCTGGAGAAGAGGAGGCTGAGAGGTGACCTCAGCACTGTCTAGAACTACCTGAAGGGAAGTTCTAGCCAGGTGGGGGTTGGTCTCTTCTCCCAGGCACTCAGCAATAGGACAAGGGGGCACGGGCTCAAGCTCTGCCAGGGGAAATTGAAGTTGGAGATCAGAAAAAAATTCTCTCCAGAGAGAGTGCTCAGGCATTGGAATGGGCTGCCCAGAGAGGGGGTGGATTCCCCATCCCTGGAGGTTTTTAAGGTGAGCTTGGCCGTGGCACTGAGTGCCACGATGTGGTAAAGGGACTGGAATTGGCCCAAGGGTTGGACTTGATGATCTGGGCGGTCTTTTCCAACTCAATCGATTCTGTGATTCTATGATGGCTCTCATAGTCTATCTAACATGGGTATAAAGGCTGCTACCGCCTTTGAAGATGTTTCTGGAAATTTGTAAGAGGTACTTTCTGTTTTCCTTTCAAGTTGTGCTGGGTAAGATTTGTTCCCACTCTCACAGCTCGGAGCTTCTGCTTTACTGAAACACTCCGTGCTCTCCAGTAGCTTTAAAGGGAAAATGGGGCTCATTTTATGTGCTACTATTTTCCTTGTATTTTTTTTTGTAAAAGTGCAATTAAAATGCTATTTACTATAGGTTGCTCTCCCACCCCCACCCTTCTTAATTGTTTACTGGGAACTCAGAGAGCACAGTTCATTGTTAGGAAGAAAGAGAATAATTCAGACAACTTGGTCAATCAGTCTGCAGCTTGTTTTAATTTTTACACTGCCTCTATTGTGTGGAAAATATGACTTTTATAAGCATGATAGTGCAACTATGAAATGAGAGTTTTTGAAAATGTTACATCCATAGAATGAAAGGGTTTCAGAAACGGATTGTGTACTCTTAGATGATATTGTCATTTAAAGCTGTTGCAACGTTGTGTGGTGTGTGCTGTACAAGTATTACAACCAGAACTCTACATGAAAGGAACAGTGTTTCCAAGGTCAATTACTCAGAGGCTGGGAAATGCTGGATTTATGGCTGTTTGTACAAGTGTAACTCTCTCCTCTTGTATGTGCTTTCTGCACAGTGAGTCCCAGGGAAAAGCGGTGCACAATCATGTAATCAGAGACTTAATCACACTGCATGCACATGTGGAGCAGAATGGAGGTTGTGTGTGCAGCCATAAATCTGACATTCCCTGACTCTCAGGTACCTGATGTTGAAAGAATTTCATATAAGTTGTGAGATTGGTTGGTTTTTAGGTACCGTTTCCTAACTTTGAAAAGGAAGGAAGGCTAAAAGACTTTATGCAACTGTTAAGATTGGATGCCACTCTGGATGGAAGTTCAGGGTAAGGGGCTGAATTTCACAGCTGGTCTGATTCTCAAGTAACACAGCCAGCTACTTTAGAGGGGAGCTCTGCAGAGCTGGCCCCAGTCATAAACTCACTGTGACCACCCTGTCTCTCAGACCTTCACCCTGGAGTGTAGCCACAGAAATCCCTGCCAGAGCAGTTGCAGGGGTTACCTGTGGTGCCTGGCAGGACGAGAAAATTGTCTCGCTGCAGTGGCAATTGATTGCCAGCTTCAGGTATTGCAGGCATGAGGAATGCCAAACTCAATCTATTTTCCTTCTGACTGAAGAAAAGTGAAACAGAATTTCATGGGTTGGGGAAAAATATAAAATCTCCTGGCTTGAAGAGTTGTGGAGTTTTCTTGATTTGGGTTTGTTTTGGTTTGTTTGTTTCTTGTTGTTTTGGGGTTTTTTTGTTTGTTTTGGTTTTGTGGGTTTTTTTTCCTCCTGTGTCTTATCAAGAGCATACAGATTCGAGAGATCTTCAAAGATTAATCCAAAAAATGGATTAACAATGGGAATGTGAGGGAGTGAAAAAAATTTAGATTACTATCATGTGCTGAATTTTAGCTGGTGGTATACCCAGACTGACTATCTCACAGTGCATAAAGATTTTTGGAAAAGAATAGGTGGTTGTAAGAAGATTCAATTTCTCTTCTGTAAATATACCATCCAATCTGATGGATAATTGTTCAAAAAAGGAACAGCCAACCCTAAACAACCTATATCTGTGCAGCTTTTGGGGAAACTTGATGAGCCGGGCACAGTTTGTCTCCCTTGTTCTGCTTTGCTTCTACATCCCAGCCTAAAGTTGCTTGTGCTTGGAGAAAAAGTGGGACTTGTGCATCCCACACTGTATTTGGGTCAGAAGGCTTGCAGTCAAGTGAGTGGATTCTTGGCCTTCCACCCCTTGCTTTTTAATACCTCACCTCAGTTGTGTAGCTCTCATGTGGAACTGCACTGATCAGAAGTGTAATGTGAAACTGATTTTGCAAAACAATAAGTTGCAGAGAGCTTGGGGAAACAGGTGTTTTTGGTTAGTAAATTGCACATAAAATACAAAACATCAGTAAATGGAAGCCTTGGCCCCAGGAGAGGAGAAGCAGCGTTTGGCCCCTTGCTTTCCTTGTGCTGGTGATTGGTTTGAGCTCCCTTGCCTTTGGCCCCAAAGGGGGCTGTTCCAGCAGCTTGGAATAACCCAGTCCCAACCTTCGTGTCTGCCTTTGCTGGGGGTTGTAAATAGCAAGTCACAGCAGCAAGGAATCCGAGCTTCACGTGGGAATACCTCCATCCAGGGATTTCCCAAATGCTGGGTTTGCCCACCGTACAGACTGTGATTGTGGCCGGAGTGGCAGAGTTCACTACATCATCTGGACTCCACATTCTACAATGTCTCTGGCCTTGTAATGCATTATGATTCTCAAAGGCAAATGAAATCACAACAAGAAAAACTAAAAATTAAAAAAAAAAAAATCCAAACCAACCAAACAAGTCCCTACCCCACCCCCCTAAAAAAAATCCTCCCTTTGTAATTTACACTGAACAGCTTTCTGTGAGGTTCACACTAACTGCAGCAATAAAATGTAGTTGATAGTGAATTAGTCTTACCAATTTGATGCATGTGGTAAGGATGATGGTTGCTTCAATCCTTACTGTACCAAAGATGTATAAATGTAAACTGTGTTTTCTGAACTGGAGCTCTCTTTAATGTTGGCTTCTAGCTGTGCTGCAGCTAAACCCATGCCCAGATCCAAGGCTGCAGACGCTCACACACAATTAATCTCACAAATTTATGAATGCCAGAGCATGGAGCAAAATGAAAACAACTGGAGGAATGTATAAGGGGAATAATTGGACTGTATCCAGATGTGCATGTGTAAAACATCACTGATTGACTCCTCCCCCATATCCTGCCTGAAGAAAGGAATTTTTTCAAAAATAAACTGGGGTTATTTGAAAGAAGTTGTGGTGTCTGAATGAAATCTAATAGGCAGCATTAGTGGTAATTAGGTACATTCTTTGCTCCTTATTTTTTGTTTTGTTTTCAATTTTTTTAGTATCACTGAATTTAGCAGTTTCTTTGTAGTTTCAGTGTTATAGTTGGAACTTGCTCCACTGATTTGACCTGCAGGATAGTATAGGAGAATCACAGGGATTGTGTAAGTGTGTGCATTGAAAATGTTAAGAGTGGCACCAGATCTCTGTAAGTTGTGCGTGTGGATGTTTTTATGGTGAAGGCTGGTTGAGAGGCAGAGGGACACTTAGGAGGTTTTATAGAGAGAGAATTTACTAAACTGAAAATAAAAAACCCCAGAAATGGCCCTTCCTCATGTGGTATTTTCAGAGTGGAGTAGAAATGAAGGTGACAAACATGCTGTTGCACAGGGTGAGTTCCATGTGTGGCTTTCAGTGCAGGACTGTCCCAGAGTGTGCTGTGCCCTTGCTCAGCCACCGCTGCTCGCTCCGACACAGCTGCGAGTGCAGCACCGATGGGAAGGGAAGAAAAGGGAAGGGAAAGGAAGGAAAAAAGTCTAGACTGGGGAAAAGTCAACTTTTGCTTCACTGCTTTGTTGATTTAAAAAAAATAGATAAAGCTGTCATTTCCTTAATTATTTTGAAGCACTTTTGATATTCTTCATCTGTAATGAATTGCGTTGCCCACCTTTAAACACTTGTGTGCTTTCTCAGCACAAAGTTTTCCTAGACATTTTGTAACACCTATTTTTCTCCCCAAATTAAAATAGCAGAAACTTTGGCTGAGTTTCACAAAACACCCTCACAGGCTTGCTCTACTGTCTTATGTTTACTTTGGTTCTATACCCAAATAGGTTGAGAAAAAAGAAAGAAATAGCACTGAATCTTCTTAAAAGCTGCAATCGATACTTACTGCGGGGAAGGCTCGTAATGTTCTGATTCTTTTTCTAGTCCTTGCTCACACAGCAGTGTCCCTGAAGCCAAGGACATGAAAATAAAAAAAATTGTTTGGGGCTTGGACCACGAGACTGTAGCCACCTCCCTCCACTAAAGTCTCTATCACAGAAGCTCTCTGTGCCGATTTCTTTGCACAAAATCTTGTTTTGGGCTTCAACCTTTATTTTAGCTCAGGTTAAGATGGGTTTGAAGCAATATTGCAGTTTGGCTCCTGTCGAAGGGATGGATTAGAACTCGGGTTTTCTGTGCTTCAACAAGTTAGACTTTTCCCCCTGTTCTAATGGAAAAGGACACGCTGAACTGTCCAGGCAGGCTCGTGTTGCTGCCAGGGATGTAAAATTCTTGTGCCTAAACTGCATGAGCACAGAGGCACGATACTGTTTTTTATGCCAGGTATAAAATTGCCAGACACAAATCTGATTTAACAGAATGTGTGAATATGTTTTTCAGCTTGGTGTCACAATGTTTCCACGGGAATACACTGAGCGATCTCCCTGAAAAATAGCAATAGTCCTGGGGTAAAGAGCTCCAGAGGTTCATCTGAAAATGCTTTAGAGTTGGAAAGAGTCTTTAGAAAAAAAAAATTTAGAATTGCCACAGCTCGTCATGTTACTTCACCAAAACTGCAGCAGCTGTGGAGGTGAGATGGAGTTGCCTTGGCAACAGCACATGTTGTATAACAGCACAACACCACCATCAAACCAGTGAGGTGAGAAGTAGTTTAAAAGCATTACTAAATTTTTATGGTACGTCTGCTACAATTTCAGCCTTGTGGTTGGCTGTTTACCCAGCATAGGCGTCCTGGAGCCCAGAAAGCTCAGCTGCTGAACGCTCTTCGGTGAAGAAAAGGAGTGGGGATCACTAATTTTTGTTGGTTTTTTGTTTAAATGCTGAAGTTAAGTTGTCTCTGCATAACTGTTCTTATTAATTATGCTTATGCTCACAATGTAGTTATTGCTTTATGTGAACTCATTTTTCTCTCCTTTTTATACCCTCTAGTCCAAGCAAGACTAACTTTTTTTTTACTTTTTTGGGTAATGGAAGCAGGAGATATTTAAAAAAATCTATTAAAACTTGGCTGAAAATGAGATTGGCCTGGTTTTAGGGTTGCATTACAAATTTGGGCATTCAAATGGTGAGGTTTCTGTCTTTTGTGATGACACAAGGTACTGTGCTTTCTTTCCAGTTTGCTTGTTTTCCAATCCTTTGTGCTTCCCACAGCTGTTTAATTTATGAAATATATAATCACTTCCCACCACAGTATTCACAAGAGGTATCTGTTTGCATGCCCCTCCCTGTATATCATGGATTCAACTAGAGAACTTCAGATCTGTTCTTATACAAGACCAGTGGCCTCCAGGAGATCTTGAAGGGGTTTTTTTCCTGAATTTATTTACTAACAAAGTGTGTGTCTTAGCGGAGAAATTTGTCATATAAACGTTTCACCTGCCTTCACCATTATTGCACTTCATTTTGGTTAATTTTGACAAAGATTTGGATCACCTTGAGTCTTTCTGGGAGGGTGATATTTAATGATATTAATTAGAAACCAGGCCAAAATACGTGAGGTAGGTGATTTCATACTTCTAAACTTAACTCTGAAAACAAAACAAAACAGTCTTGAACTAAAACATGGTATGAACCTTAAGGTGGGGAGGGGAAAGCAGCAAGAGGAGCAAGTGCTGTGAAAACCCTGCAAATCACAACCACCTGGTTAGAGCAGCGAGTCCCACACAGCTGAAAGAAGAACTGACTTCAGTTGCAGTGTTCAAAACACAAACCTGCAAGATGCTGCCCAGAGCACTAGTTAATAATTACTGCGAGCAGCTTGGAGCCAGCCCAGGCTGTGCAGGGCTGTTGGATCCTCCCGTGGGTTCGTGCATACCACAGTGATTATTGAATGCTTTTCCAAGGTCCATTGTATGTTCTCGCTCGTGGGATTTGGTGCCTCTAGTGCTGAGCTGTGGAACTCCACAAGAAACTTGTGTCCCGGCAGGTGTGGCCCTGTGTCTGCTCTGTCCTGGGCTCGGTGTGTGAGCTGGTTTGAAGTGTCCTGTACAGAGCTGGGTGCAATGGTTTCTCGTGCCAGGGAGCTGATTGAGCTGCAGAATATATTGTAGAAGTTCTTCATGTGGAGTTGCTGCTGCTGTTCTTCAGAATCAGAGGACATTCCAAGTATCTCTCCTGCTCATCTGTATTTCAGGCACCTGTGCTGAGAACCTCATAAGAATTCAGGACTCACTGACCTCAGTGTAGCCCCTTGGGAACAGGTTTTCATTGAGTTCAGAGTTGCTGTGTGCAGAATGATACCCTACTGACAAAAAGCACTTTAGCAGCACTTTGTGTGTTTTGTTCTCTTGTGTCCTTATTCACTCTTCCAGTACTGGTCAGTCCAGCAGAGGATATTTGATGTTTGTGGTTTTGAAGACAAGGAAGAAGAACCTGAAGTAATAGTGATGAGGGAGGGATCTTTCCTTTCAGTAAACTTTAAACCCTACTAAACTGCCTAGTCCAAACCCTGCTCTGTTCTAGCAGATGCAGTTTGTTGTGTGGTTGCACAGCTGGACACTTCATACTTACGTTGAATGAGGCTGCACGGGGGCAAGTCTTAAAAAACATTCATCAGTTTGTAAATAATCCTCACTTTGCTAACGTGATATAGTTTTGCAGCCTTTGAAATAGAGTCTAACAGCAACATCAGAGGAAAACCCATGTTGCTGGGAGGCTGCCAGATGACCTTCAGGCTTTAGCTATGGTGAGGAGGGTTGTTAGCCCTTGGGGCAAGAAATGTTACAAGTATTTTTACAGTGCCAGTTTGGGATGTTTCCTGGAGGCTCCTACAATGCAAGTGATGGTAACAGTCCTGTCACCAGTCTGAGTTTAGCAGTAGACTGGCAGTATCTGCGCTTCTCAGACTTGCCCACATTCTGCTCCCATTGCATTACAGAATCACAAATTTGAATGTGTATTTTAACCAGTAATCAGAATATGACTGAGTTCTCCTGAGCCATCTCTCCTGATTATCCACAAGTAACAGACTTAATAACTATAGCAGTTTTTTGGCTAAAACATTTTACTAATGGCTTATTTTAGTTCCTTGGGTGAGTGAGTTAGCCTATTAAATCTTCCGGTAGTTTTAAGTATTAACTTAATTTTTGAAAGGTATTTTCTTATAGCTGAGGCAACCAAATTACTGTCTTGGCAGCTGGAGTACAACATGTGTACCGAAGTGAAAGCTATTAGGAAGGGGATCAGAAAACTAGTTGGTATGTCAGGCTGTTAGTTGCCATGGGCATTTCTGTGTTCTGCTCAGGAGAAGGGGTTTTTTTCTCCCTTACATCTTTGAAGGCCGTTTTATCCTGGATTATAGAGAAAAGGCATCACTAATTCTGATTTGTTGATTACCTGCTGTTGGGGAATTGCATGGTGGGTGTGCTCCTTTGTTCCTCTTTTCCTTTCATTTGGGGATTCTCTTACTCATAGATGAGATCCTTAAAGAAATGGTATTTGACTTCATTCTCTGTCTTTATAATGGCAAATGAGAGAGGCTGATATTTGAACATACTTATTGTGGAAGAATTACTATAATGTTTTATTTTGCCTTAGTGTCCTCTCTCCTGGTACTGAGGGACAGATCAGCATCTGGCCGTGCTGTAGACAATGTTGTTGAGCCATTTACTGAACTTTCACTTGTATTTTGAGTTCTGCTGTCTGTCTGTCCCTGTGGTTGCCATCACCATTGGAGGTAACATCCTGTCTTTCCATGGAAGTGAATATTGTACTCCATAGCTTGGTGGGTTTTGTCACAGTGGCCACCTTGGCATATCTGACTAGAAGGGAATGAGAATATCCCTGAAGCCTCATGTCTCTGAAACTTAATGCCATTTTCAGCAGGAATAGCAGTTGTGCTCTGAATGCCCTCACTGAAGCTCCCGTAGGTCCAAGTGGGAAAAATCCGGCAGTTGGTGAATGCAGACCCCACAACTCTGCTAATGGTGGGCTGACACCTGCCTCAGAACACTGTGTGTGCCCTGGGCTGCACTCTGCCTGCAGGAGCTTTGACCTGGCCCCCTTTCTCCTGGGAATCCTGAGTGAGTGACCAGGGCCCTTCTTTTCTGATTGGGAAAGGTTTCCATGGTTGGTAACCAAGTATTTCCAGAGAGTGTTGTCCTGTGGTGCCTTAGCAGGAACACATCTGTGTTACTGACTGCTGGAACCTGGAGCCTCAACAAGATTAACACACTGACATGCACACAGAAAGAAATCAGTTAGGTATGAGTTGATGTACCCTTGTGTTCTGTTAAACAAAATTTGTTGGTTTTCCCATTCCTGGAGTCACTTAGTGGGAGAGACTGGAGATGGCATGAGGATGGTAAAAAGCGTCAGTGTAAGATGACAATGACTGCAGTCTGAAAATAAGGGTTGTATAAAGAGAAATGTTCTAGTTTAATTAATGTGGGATTAATCACTGCTACAGGACTGGGTATGGGATATCTTCTGTTATTTGTTTTTATGTAACTTCTGGTCAATCCTTGGATTCTTGGCTATTGATGAAGGTCATGAAAACAGACTATAACTGTAATTGGTGTGAGTAGCTTTTATGTGATACATCATGGCTTATGAGAGACGTGTTTCTAAGCATATCTGATGTGCTATCTGTTGATCTAAAATATTTCCTTTTCATTTCTCGCTTTTGCTTGCAATGCCCTTTTAACTTTATTGCCAGGCTAACAAGTGAGAAGTAAACTAAGGGCAGAAGTTTAAATATTTTGCAAGAAAGAATAGTCTTGTAACTAAAACACAAGAGGCGAAGTTAAAAGCTATGGTTGGGTTTCTGATTCTACTGTTTATCTTGTTGTTAAACTCACTGTAAAGAGATACTGTCAACATAAAATCAGACTTCAGTCTGCAATTTTGTTATCTGTTAAATGTAAACAAAACTTTACCATAATGAAAAAGCTAAGAAAAAAAAAATCACAGATTTTGACGTTGTGTATGTGACAGCATTTTGAGAAGTAGCAATTCCTGTCCTGAATCAGATCAGTGTGTTTGTCAAAGCAGCAAGTGCCAGATGCTCAAGAGGAACTAAATCTAATAGAGTGCTGCAGCCCCCCCAACAAAGGGATCGCTCCCTGACTTTATGAAACTTTATTTTCCTTGCATGGGTTCCTTTTTCCTTTTCTAATGCAGCTGGGGATGTCCATAGGACAGGATTCCTGGAATCACACTGGATTTTCATCTCGAGGATGCTTGGCATCAGTGGAGGTCATAGCTTAAGTATGTGCTTTGTTTAAAGAAACTTCTGTTTATCAGCTTCCACAGAGGAAATGCAGCAGGCAGTGACTTGTTAGATTTCATCTTCTGTTTATGTTGGGAAAAAATATTCACAAACATAGGAAATTAATGTTAAAGTCACAGAGTGGTAGTTGGGTGCTTATAGGAACAGGTAGGACCTTACACTACTGAATACAACATTGGTTTTGTTTGTTTTAGATTAAAACATCAAATAATGTCTGTGATTGCAAACTCACCCATAAAATACCACACATCTTCTCTTCAAGACTTCAGTTAATAATTAATGCTTATAGAGAGTGCAGAGATCCATTATGAAGTGCATAAAGGCAAAAAATAAATATTGCCTAAGCATTTCAATGGCAGTGTTCAACAAGGGGTTAAAAATACTGTACAATTTGGGTAAAGTTAGAAGCCCTGATGGGTGGAGTAGGCAATGGGCGTTTTTAGTGCCGAGGGGTTTGGTAACCCTTTGCTGTGCAGCCGAAACATTGACTGAAGCCATGGCCAGCCAGAAAGTTGGTTCTTGGGAAGCAGTTTCATGAAATCTATTTTTAAAACCCTCTTCTCTGCAGACCCATTTAGTGTTTTCTGCTGCAGGAGGAGCAAGGATTTTAACTATTTTTTAATCCCTAGCTTTTTCTGGTAAACACTGTAGTAAAAACATAGCAAGAACAGCTTTAAAGAGTTAGGAGAAAGCTCATTAGCAACCAGTTGCCAAAATATCTGTTTCTACACACTCTACCCAAGTCAGAGCAATCAAATTAAATGAAAGGTGGTTTTTGCATCTGGTTTTGAATCTGGAAATAAGTTGATACAGACAGAGATTCACTGGACAGTTTAATTGCTGTAATAAATTTGCAGTAAACCTCATGAAAATAATATTTTCTTTTTTCACTGTGAAGACAGATGCATCCTTATATAAAGAGAACTTTGCTTCCTCCCTTGTCTCATTGTTGACAACTATAAATTTTCAGTCAGGTTTTTGTAATGGGGAGCTACACATCAGAAACCCCATCTGTATGACACACTGTGGAAAGTGTAAGTATCCACAGAGGTGGTCAATAAGCTGTGCTGCTAACAGCAGAAAGTCTGTGGAGAAGCATCTTTTTATTAGGCTTTTCCCAAATAGCCTCTGAAGATTCCACACGGGTGCTTTGTGGGAGGGCATTCCACACTGCGGGAGCAGAGCGAGCGCCTTTAGGCATCTGAGGTCAAAATGTGGGCAAGGACACTTCAGGCATTTATAGTTGTATTTTCTCCTTGCTTACAAAACAAAATTACTCAACAGTTTAGGGGTAGTTTATATAGCGAGCTTAATTTGGGGATAACCAACACTTTATTGGAACAAGTTACAAGAAGCTTAGACTTCTAAGTTCTTCATTATTTCGATAATGACCTTCCTTGCTGTGTGCAGTGCAGAAGTTCCTACAGCTTTCATGTGAGACACATGAAATGATGCTTTTCTGCAAATCATTTGCCACTGAGATGATGGGCCAACACCCTGCTCTGCCAAATGGAAAAGATGAGTGGCCACTGCTGGTCTCGGCTGGTACCCAGCCAGGAGGGGATAAAGGAAGGCGTGGTGCTTGATTTCCCAGAGTCTTGAGCCCTTTGTTTTTGGAGCAGACCCAGATGTTGGCCTCGTCCATGGAAGATGGAGGTGCCTCTGTGGATTAATCTCCTGCTCAGCTGGACTTGCCCTTGGTCTCTGGGTTTGGTTTGTACTCGAGTTCATTCTGTAGAGTGGCTGTTCTCATGCTGGTTAAGCACAGGGTGCTCGTGCCTTCAGCCCTACACGGATAAGAAGTTGCTACTCATTCCTAGTAAATTGAGTTTTTTAGTTCTGTTGTTAAAGCCCTTGTCTCATGTCCCTGTCTCAAGCACCTCTGCCAAGCTGTGTCTGACACACACCCTGAGCACCTTCCTGAGGAACGTGGCACAGGAGCTGGGACTTGGAAAAAGCAGTTCTGGAGGGAAGGAGTTGGTGGATGCAGGCCTGGAATATACCAAATTGTCTGCACTGGGGTAGAGCAGAGAGGAAAAAAGAATGTGCTTAAAATACAAAAACACTTGAGAATGTCAGGCTGTGTTTTCAGTGAAGGTTGTGTGTTGTCTCGTAGAGCAGAGCTGATAGTTGCAGTGTAAATAGCAGAGTAAGAGTAGGGCTTAGTTCCAAGCAGCTCTTAGGCTTTTTAAGTTGGGTTTGCTGTTTTATTCCCTCTATGTAATTTAGATAAGAGGTTTGCACACATCAGTTGCAGAATTTTTACTCTTAAGACTTTAGGCTGTTGATTCCAAACTGAGAGAATGGAGTGGGGGCTTGACTGAACTTTGCACTGTATGTGAGTGCTTCATTTTCTTTAACTTAATTTTATTTTCCTGATATCTAACTGTAATAAGTTTTACTGCTTCTTAGACATTTTAGTGAAGAGTAATGTAAAAGAAGAATTGAACACTGAATCTTTTTCAACATTGCCTATTAATGTGTTTTCCTTTCAACCAAGCAGTCAGTTTTTACCACAAAGTCTCTTTTAGTTAAAACATCTCATTAAGTCCTATACCATGAATCTCTATGGAGATCAATGAAAGTCCTGGTGATGATGATGATGCTCTTTGTTCCTCAGTTTCCTTTGGGAACATTCTGTTGGCTTCTGTTCTGTGACTGTTGTGTGTTGTGCCAACCCCACACCAATACATGTGCTTTTGATAGGAAAGATGACGCTTCTCCAATTATGTTCTGTCTGGCTTCCTAAACAACAATATAAAGATATGTCAGCTTTCCAGATGAGTTATTCCATCAGATCTCTGTTAGATCAATTAAGTAATAATTTTGATTCTGTATTGAAAATTTCTAGTTTTTCCTGTTTATTTTGTGTGCCATTAGGAAGCCAGTCCATAGATATTTTAGATACCTGTGCAGCAGTTTGTTCCATAACCTTTTTCTAACCATATTGCCATCTCTGCAGCCTCTTCTCCAGGTCACTGTGTGCTGGGTTCTTTTTTCTTTGAGATGCTCTGAACTACTTTTTAAAATCATCCTCATTAGATTCCTCTCCTCCCTAGTGCCACCTCTCCTTTAGGACATGGATAGTCAGAGGACACATGCTGTCATTCTGTATTTAACAGCTCTTGTTGAACGAGTCCGGAAAAAAACACGAAGATGCTCAGAGGGCTGGAGCACCTCCTCTTTGAGAACAGGCTGAGACAGTTGGGATTGTTCATCCTGGAGAAGAGAAGGCTCCAGTGAGATCTTAGAGCACATTCCAGTATCTAAAGGGGCTCCAAGAGAGCTGGAGAGGGGCTTTGGACAATGACGTGGAGTGGCAGGATGAGGGGGAATGGTTTTAAACTGAAGGGGTAAGTTCAGATTAAATATTAGGAAGGAATTCTTCCCTGTGCGAGTGGTCAGACCCTGGCAGAGGTTGCCCAGAGAAGCTGTGGCTGCCCCATCCCTGGGAGTGTCCAAGGCCAGGCTGGACAGGGCTTGGAGCATCCTGGGATAGTGGAATGTTTCCCTGCCCATGGCAGGGGGGGGGAATGAGATGAGCTTTAAACTCCCTTCCAAGCCAAACTCTTCTGTGATTTGATATTTTCTTTTGAAGAAGGGCAGTTTTGGGGCAGTGAGGGGGAGAGTGTGTGAAGGCAGTGAGGATATTCTTAAACTGCAGAGTAAGTTGAGCACTTGCAGCCTAATTTAAATTAATTAAATGTGTGCTTATGAAACTCAGCACCTGATATGAGTCAACTTTTGTTCAAAGTGATCCAAATAATGAAATAATAAAGATCTTTATGTTATTTAAGCAGAGGGAATTTAGAATCCAATGGTAATTAGAGTATAATTATTTTAGATTAAGGGGCATACACCTATTACTGTATATAAAATTTTCCACTTTATCAGTGAGGAAATGCAAATTCCATGATGTGCTTCTCTTAAAGATGATTTTGTGTCCTGGTGTTCCAAAAGGGTCTGGAATTTTGTTTATGCCTGCAGAAAATATCAGAGGTCACTGTGCTCACATCTTATCTTACCTGTAAGGAGGAGGCAGAGTCAGTTTTGTGACAGTGCAACTTGTACTTTCCCTCTCTCTACAAACAGTGACCTTCTCTGCCAGAAGCACCAAGAGCAGTGAGTGCTCTTTGTCCATATCCAATCTCTGGCCAGAGTTGTCTTTCCGTTTCTGTGGTTCCCAACTTGAAAAACACTTCCAAACATCTTTAGCAGGAGCTGTGGAGGAGAAGAGGGAAATGGAAGTGAGTGCAAGAAAAACAAGGGGCTGGGGGCTCACCTGTAAAGGCTCCGAGCAGCTGCCAGATGGATTGGATTTTAAACTCTAATTTCGTGTTCTTAGACTAAACTGTGTTTTCCCCCTGTCTGAAGTAGGTTCTCCCCCTCCCCATTTCTAAAGTGCAATTTCAGGGCAGATTGAAATGTATTTGAGGTGTTTTGTTTCCATTGGGGAATGTGAATTTCTTTTAACTGTAAATTTTCCAGGCTTAAAACACTTGGGTTTGGGACAGTTTTTTTCTTTTTTGAGTAATGGCAATTAGCTCTGTAATGTATTTTATTTAAATATACATAAATTTAGCCTTGTCTATTGCCATGTACTTTTTTCCTGGGAATTACTGGTAATTATATAGTTTGGTAATGTATTAGTATAAACCCCTCATTATTTCAAGCTATGTCAGTATAATTTATTATTAGACATTTAAAACAAATCCAAACTGCTAGACAATCTAGTTTTTGTAACCTTGGGAATGTCCTCAGAGGAGCTTAGAATGGTATTTCAGCAAAACAAATTAATTGAGACAATAATTAAAATATACATTTAACTTCAGTAGTGTGAGTGCAAAAAAATGGATTACAGAAAATTGAATTGCTGGATATGATGTTTCAATAGCTCTTGGGCAGAATTGGAATATTTTTTAATGAAAGCTTTGTTTCAGTGTTTTATTTCAATACTTTTGAGGCTTTTGGAGGGCAGAGGGGAACTAACTGAAATGTTTTCTTTGCTTTACATTGTATTTTTTTAAATTGTGTTGCATGGACAACTTTGCAATAAGCTGTTCCTCTCCACTTTGAGTGTCCTCAAAAAAAAATGAGCTGAAAAAACGTTTGTCTAAAATGATCTTTATTACTTTAGAGCATTTAAAAGTTGATCTCTGATAATAGAATTAACTGTGTGTGAAATGAGCTCATTGAGAGATAATAAGATGGTTTATACCAGTGAAGCTTAGTTGTATGAATTCAGTTTTCAGACTCAAGCCTAGAACGAATTTATTTGTGAAAAACGATACAGTTGGGAGTTTGATGGTTTGTTTCTGTTATTGTCTGTACTATTGCAGGTTCCTTACTGGAATTCGAGTTTGTACGAATATTTGTAAGGTAGTTGTCTTGTTTTCACATGGATTTTTGTTATCACTGTGCGGCTTTCCTATGGAAACCACCTCGGTGTGCCGGTGTTGGAGGGCAGTTGTTTGTAACACTTTCTTTCAGCAGCAGTTCCTTGTTGGTTGCAGGATCTGTGGGAGCCAACGACACTGAGGAGTAATGGAGTGTATCTTTCAAAGCACAAGTAACGAGTAATGGGAGTGTTTTGACATCGTGTTTAAAGAAAAAAAAAAAGTCATGGAATTTGGTTTCCTGCCCAGAACTTTGACTGACTGTCTGGGAATTCAGTGCCGTGTGTCAGTGTTGTGTAGAATTAATGTACGTACTTTGGAGTGACTCTTTACAAACACAATAGTGTCCTACAAATTTAGGGCCAGTGAATTGATAGTCTCCCATATTTTGAGTCAGCATTGACGAAGACTTGCATTGTGGAGGAAATGCTGTGTTTCCTAGTAAATATTTCATTTTCTCCCAGAGAACCAGCAGTGTTCATCTTTCCTGTCTATGGTGCAACTGTATACTACAAAATTTCAACATTTTTGCAGGCGTTTCAACTCTCAGAGCTCAGTACACCGTTGTTATTGTCTTCTGTATTTGCAGTAATGTCAGTACCATAATTTCTTTAGTTCTTAAACTCCTGGAGACTCCCTAAGCCATTGCACATTTCACAGGCTCTTAGCTGAGGTTAAGCATGTGCAGCCAGTGCTGCTGGAGCAAACATTTACACCTTGGGTTTGAATCTGTGAAAACATTATTTTCATAGTATCACTTCACCAGCAATAGCTATCCGAGCTGCACACTGCAGAGTTTTAGAGCATGATGAAGACAGTTCTTACATCTATTGTGATCATTGGTTAGCGTTTTGTTTTCCTTAGGAGGGAGATCCTTCCCTAATTGTGCTCCTGGGGAGTCCAACTGACAGTATCTTAACAAAGATGATTAAGTAAACGCAGGTGTTTGTCATCTTAACACAACTCCTGGTTTATGCAATGCTGTATTGCATCTGTGTTTTCTTCCCTGAGCAAACAGCATGGAATGAAAGAGGGTGTTAGGTACGAATCAGAGTAATACTTGATTGCAGGAATCCAGACATGGGAGAACTGGAATTCTTTAAAGATGATGTTATTTTATACAGAGGAGAAATGACATATTTTTAAATGTCATTGCAAGAAAAGATAAGGTTTGGTGTTAGTCTGGATTGGAAGAGATATGGAGAAAAGTAGGAAAACAATTAAAAATATTTCTGATTTTTTTAGTAAGGTTGTTATTTTGTGGTAGTCAGAGAATATATCTGCAAAAATCTTCATTTGGCAGTTCTTGAAGACCTCATCCACCATGCAGAAGAAAGGGAAATGCCTCCTTCTGCCAGGTGCTGGTACTCCTGAGAGATGAGATGTGCTCATTGCTCACAGCAATGATGGAGGAGTATCTGGTTGACTGAGAGTCTGTTGCTCCTTTGCTGGAAATTAATCTGGCAGCCAGAAGCATCACAGATGTTGTCTTCTGACTCGAGCACCCCACTCCCCCTGGTGCCCTCACAGTGGCAGTCCAGCTTTGTTCCCAGCTCTGGGCTGTGACAGGGCACGATCTGCCTCTGTCTGTCAGAGCAGAAGCCTCTGGCTGTCACCTCCAGCCTGGGGAAACTGCCTGAAGACGTGCTGTGATGCAGTGTTTAATGTGCCTTTTCTCAGCTGTGTGCTCTGCCCTGCTGGCTGCAGACGTGGCTGTCGATGGTGTGTTGGCATGGTGTGCTCTGGGCCTGTGGGAGAGCTGCTGGCAGTGCCAGGGATTGGCAGTCTCTGTGGTTTTGGTGGTACAGGTGTTGTCCTGTCGCTGTGGTTCAGCAGGGCCACGAGGGTCACCTTGTGTGGACCTTGTGTGAAGCTCACAGAGCTGTCTGTAAATGAAATAACCAAGGTCTGCCATCACACAAGAGGGCAACGATAACACTTGAACAGTCCATGGTTATTTCTGTTTGAGGATGTCTCTCTCTATTCTTCCAGAGGTGCTGCTGTAGCTCCCCCAAACTGTGGTACCTCCTACTGACATCTGCCTGAATTCATCATGGTATTTAGAGGGAGCAATGTGGCCAAGGCAGTAGTTTGTCCCTGTTTCAGGTGTGTGCTGTAGGTTTGACACACTTTCCCTTAGGGTGATGCTGGAGCAGGACCTCTGTTTTCTGCATTCTACTGCAGGTGAGCAGCACATTGCAATGATTAGCAACGTGTCCAGTGTCTTTCGTGGTGCACAAAACAACGTGCTGTTGTCAGCAAGGAGCTGCCTGGGGGCCAGCAACACTTGGACATTTTAATTGAATATGCAGCGCCTGTAGATTTAAAACTACTATAATTGACATATTCCTTGTGGAACGAGTCAGTAGTAGACTAGCACTGCCTGACACCCTGCAGTCAGTTTTTTACTGACGGAAGCTCTACTGGAGCAAGTCCAGAGAAGGGCAGCAATGCTGGAGAAGGGTCTGGAGCACAAGTCTGGTGAGAAATGGCTGAGGGAGCTGTGAGGGCCCAGCCTGGAGGAAAAGAGGCTCAGGGGTGACCTTATTGCTCTCTACAACTCCCTGACAGGAGGTTGTAGCCGGATGGGGATGGGTCTCTTCTTCCAGGTAACAAGTAACAGAACAAGAGGAAATGGCCTCAA
The DNA here is from genome assembly GCA_013396695.1 of Sakesphorus luctuosus. NCBI lineage: Eukaryota > Metazoa > Chordata > Aves > Passeriformes > Thamnophilidae > Sakesphorus > Sakesphorus luctuosus. The sequence goes on along the minus strand of VWZD01001522.1, from coordinate 337,402 downwards.
GTTGCACCAGGGGAAATTTAGTTTGGATGTTAGGGAAAATTTCTTTTTTTCTTGGATGTTCTACTAACCTTTTATTCCATGTTCCCATGCCCATGCTTGTCAGGTTCCTTTTTCTGTGCTGAGTTATTGTTCAGGGTTTGCTGTGATGGAGTCTGCAATCCCCACTCACATTTCAGTACCTTCTGGCACAGGTGATGTGCACTCAGAAGCAGCTTCTGTCTTGAGTTACAGAGCAGAGACAACTTAAGGTCAGTCTGAGGAGCAGCTTTGGCTCTGAGCTTCAGGAGTGTTTCAGTCTGGGGCATCTTCATGGGAACAGTCTTCCTGATGATATTTCTAGGAAGATTTCAATCTGATAGCTATTAATTTCCAAGGACAGAGGGTTGCAGGTTTTCCTAAACCTCACTTTAATTATTTTAGGATATCTTTTGTCAAATTCTGAGACACATCTCTTGAAGATTTGATGGCATTATGTCACTTAACATTTGAAGGTAGTGTTCTTGATATAAAGTAGAAATAATGCTTAGTGATCACGGTGTATTCATTTTTCTTTGTTGTTTTAATACAGGAACATCACAGGGCTGGTTAATTTATGAAAAAAAGCCCAGAAATGTTGCTATGATAGAGTAAGCAGGTGGTTTCTCACTTCTTTTCTTGTAATTCAACAGTTTTTCTTTGATGAAATTAAGAAGATTGGGTATATTTGTACATACTATGAAGAGCAAGGGAGGAGATGACTTCAGACAGTTGTCTCAGAAGTTAGTTTTCCATGATCCAAGTATCTTGGCTTGATTGAAGAAAAAAAAAAGAAAAAAAAGAAAGAAAAAAATCTGAAGTGTACCCTTTAGAAAGTGCTGCTATAAAAAATAAAAAGGAGGGGTGATGGGGGAGAAGTCTTGACACCAGAAGCTCTGTCACAGCAGAGTTTCTCCTGGATGTCTGGAAAAAGTCTTATACTTCTGGGATGCTTTCCAAAATATTTTCAGTGACCATTGCCACAGGCGTGAACTTCTTAATGCATTTTGCAGTAATCTCCACCACAGTGAAATTGATTACTGTCTGAAAGCTTTTAATGATAACAAGCAAGTAGGGCAGTATAAATGCCACGAACTAATTTGCCTGTGTGCATTATGTTGCATCTTCAGGAGTCTTGCAGACACAGATGTGTCGCCTCAGGAAAATCCTGCTTAATGTTTTGTACAAAATTATGTAACTGCAAATTTGTCATTTTCATTCTAGTAAAAAGGATTTCTTCTCCTCGCACACAAAGGATGTGGCATCTCTCCAGATACTTCAGTTAGTACCCAGAGAAAGGTATCTGGTGGCTTCCTGAGTTTGAGCTTTTCTAGGATCCAGTGTATAGAAACTGAAATGCATACAGAAACTGTAAGAGCTTTTAAGTAATACCTTTACAGCAGAACACAAAGATGCTGTACCAAAGTGCATCTTCTTTGTGTGCCTAACAGGGAAATTCAGGAGGCATATAAATGTGAGGTTCTCTTTCTGTGTACGATATAAGGGAATCCAGGGAGCTGAAAATACAGTTCAGCTTACTGTTTTTTTCCATATTATCTTAGTATTCCTAATGCAAGAGATCATTAGAACTGGAGAAGTTTGACCATCATTCTCAAGACTGAAATCTGAGAATAGGTTTTAAGAATTCTGTTTTTTCTGTAAATAATAAAAATCCCACCACTAAAACTTACGTGTGTGTACATATATAAAAATATTTTACACACACACACACACACACGTGTGTAATAAGCAGAATTGTAAACAGCATGAATGAAAAGCTGTACACAACTGGAGAGCCGAGTCTCGCAGCCACGGGCGTGTCACAGAATCACAGACTATTCTGAGTTGGAAGAGACCCACAAGGATCATCAAGTCCAACTCTTAAGTCAATGACCCATACAGGGGATTGAACCCATGACCTTGGCATTATTACAACCAAGTTTTAACTAATGTCATTGTCCCTCCGTGCCCTCTGCCAGCACAGACATCCTGCACCAGAGCCCTCCAGCTTCCACTATTGCTCCACAAACTCCTGTGGTTGTTGGATCATCTGCAGGGGGTGAAGAGTGAAAAACAAGCTGTCCTAAGCAGGCTGCATTGCAACGGATAAAAAGGTCAGAAGATATTTTTCCCCCCCTCTACCTTTGGGTCAGCCACTAGATGCATCCAGCAGAATTTTTCCAGACTGTCACTGGTTCATCAGTCGGGACTTTCTCTCAATTTTAAATGCCAGCACCACTTCAATTCAGAATAAATTGCTGGCTTCTTTCCCAGACAAGATTTCCCAAATTCAAAATGACCTTTCAAGATCCTAACTAATGGGAGCTAAACAGAGACTTCCTCTTCATCAGGCCCTTTCTCAGATTGATCCTTTTACTGACAACACAGACCAGTGAAAGACCAGCCCTTCACTTGTGATAATAAACACCTCTTTTGGAGAGGGGTGGTCCTAAATCACTTGGAATTTTTTATATATTCCAGAAACGATTACCCTTCTGTTTGATGCACTGATTATGTAAAGGCACACAGGGAGTACCAGTGAAATTACTGGGGTTTTTTTAATTGTTTTTTATTTAATCCATCCATTCAGGCTCTGCACTAATGCAGTGGGATGCCTACTCAGCCACCTCAGTACTGAGGGCAATGAGAGATGGACAGTGGAAAAGATGTTTATGTGGATGCCAGGTGGCCAAGAAGGCCAATGGGATCCTGTCCTGGATCAAAAATAGCGTGGCCAGCAGGACCAGGGCAGTGATCCTTCCCCTGGACTCTGCATTGGTGAGGCCACACCTTGAGTGTTGTGTTCAGTTCTGAGCCCCTCAGTTCAGGAAAGAGATTGAGGGGCTGGAGCGGGGCCAGAAAAAAAGCAAGAAGGCTGGTGAAGGGACTGGAACACAAGTCCTGTAGGGAGAGGCTGAGGGAGCTGGGGGTGTTTGTGCTGGAGAAGAGGAGGCTGAGAGGTGACCTCAGCACTGTCTAGAAGTACCTGAAGGGAAGTTGTAGCCAGGTGGGGCTTGGTCTCTTCTCCCAGGCACTCAGCAATAGGACAAGGGGGCACGGGCTCAAGCTCTGCCAGGGGAAATTGAAGTTGGAGATGAGAAAAAACTTCTTTGCAGAGAGAGTGCTCAGGCATTGGAATGGGCTGCCCAGAGAGGGGGTGGATTCCCCATCCCTGGAGGTTTTTCAAGTGAGCTTGGCCGTGGCACTGAGTGCCATGATGTGGTAAAGGGACTGGAGTTGGCCCAAGGGTTGGACTTGATGATCTCAGAGGTCTTTTCCAACCCAATCCATTCTGTAATTCTATAACATGGGCACTGCTGTGCAGGCAGCACCCCTTGGAGCTGCCCTGGGGCAGCAGGTTTGTCAGCTCCCACTCCAGGGGCAGCTCGGGCACTCAGCAGAGCACTCCACAATGATTCTGTGGCAAGGAGAAGGAGGAATTTGAGGCTGTCCAGCTCAGAGCCGGTGGGTGTGAGGTTTTGCTCTGTGTGTGCTGCAGGAATCCAAGCGGCAACTTCGGCTCCTTGGAAACCTGTGCTGCAAAATAGTGATGTACAGCCAGCTCGTGTTTCCTTCTGGGAAACGTTTAAATGTAGCAGGATGGTAAAGTGCTTTTAAGAAAGACAACAGTGGTCATTTCTTGAAGGGATGGAGGATTGCAAATATGGAGTTGTGAACTCTTGTGGTTCTATTCCTGATGAAGTTTGGGAGGAAGGAAAGTGCGGAAACAAATATAATATTGGTTCTTATGAGAGAAAAACACTGTGGGAAATGAATGATAAGTCTAGACTAAGGACTGCTTTAACTTGAGCATTGGGTTTAGTCCCATAGTTGAATTCAGAAGAAACAGCAGAGATATAAACAAGCCACTTAAGTTTTTTTTTTAAAAATATGTTGTGGAAAAAGATACCAAAAGATTGGGAAAAAATTGCAAGTGCCAGAAGTGTGCATCATTACCTAGAAAAGATAGTACAAATGCAAAATATCAGAAGATAGTAATGAAAACCTGAAATAGCTTGATTCTGTCATCAGAGCTACCTTTTTTAGCTGAAGTTTCAGCTTTGATTTGTAAGAAACTCACTATTTTAACCATGGCAAATGCTAAAAACTTTTAACACTGAAGGAATATAAGGTTTGATATTTGTGCTCTGTGCCATGTGCTCTGTTATTCCAACAGTTTGGCTTTTCACCCTGAGCCATTGTCACATTTTTGTCTTGAGCTTTTCAATTTGAAGTTGTCTGCAGAGGATTAGAGGGGGAGAGAGGTGCATAGATGGAAGAGCCATGTTCTTCTCATCTGCAACTTCCTAAGCATTCTTTTACTGTGCTTTTCATAAAAACATTCGAATATTTATGTCTGCATTGTTTTTCTGTTAAAGCAGCTCCTTCTTCATTTTGTGGACATGTTAGAAATATGTTTTATACCTCTGTACCAGGGAGTGTGTTCAGGCCTCAATCCCACATGGCTAAGTTGTCTGTAATAAAATGACTGTCTTTGTTTTTCTTCAAAATTTTGCAGTGATGTGTGAGAATCTCAGGCCTCGTTTTTTGGAGTGTGCTTTAAAGCCAGGTGTGGTGGAGCAGAGGCCATTGGGAAGATGCTGTGTGGCTTTCTCAACTAAGGGAGAAGTATAAGCTGAAATGGAAGCACAGTCAAATTCTCTTGTGTATATTTAAAGTTAGACTGTGGTTAACTCTTGGGTATTGATTTAAAGGTATTAATATAAAGGTTGGTTTGAGGCATCTTAATAGTTTGGTCTTTCATCAGAGCAGGCTACTTGCAGTGCCAGTGAGAGCTCCTGTGTATAAACAAGTCTGAGCCTTTTCGGGAGTAAACAGGCATAGACCACCAGCATTTCCTTAAAATCCTATTATTTTTCTCCTTCTTTCTTTAATATAGATCACTCTGGCTCAGCAGGTTCACAAGGCACTGCTTCTTGTGTCTCTGTAAAATGTGGGTACTGATCTGGCCACACACAATAGTACAGTGATAGAACATCTTTGTTTGGGGATTTTCTGCCTCTGCTGCCATAACTGCTTTGCCAGACGGTTGCTTGGCTTTGATGTGTTCCACCTGCACATTGTAGTGCCCTGATTGCAGGACACCTTCACCATGCCCTGCCCCCAGCAGCTGCTGGCAGAAACAAGGTCGAGCATGATGCCTGTGAGACAGGTAAGTATTAGCCCCGAGTTATTAATGTGCAAACAAATACAGAGACTAGGACAGTGTTGGTCTGAAAATCTAGTTCAGAGGCAGAAATGCCAGCCTTTTTCTCTGCTGTTCCTAAGATTATTTCAAAGTTGTCCTTCTTCAGTTTATGATTTTAAGGCAGTTCCCTCTTCTGCCTCATTAATACCTAATTCTTGCCAATGCCTCATACTAATGATGGGCATTTTGTGGATACCTACATTGGGTCTCAGTAAACACTCTTGGGATTTGTACTTTCAGTACAAAAGATGCAGAGGGTGAATCCTGCTGTAAACCTGCAGTTATGCCAACTATTCCAGTGTGGCCTGCTCTTCCAGTTGGGAGCTTGGTTGCTTTGAACTTATGGCCCCCACGGTCTGCATAGGCAGATTTTGGTTGGTGTCATGACCCTCCATTTGGAAGCTGATGTTCTAAACAGCTTCAGGAAGTGGTGAGCAGTTCGGCCCAGTTCTCCTTGATGTGACTGAACGTCTGATTAGGCCAAATTCGAGCTCAGACCTGCCCTTCGGAATCTGAGTATTGTACATTTGAATTGTTCTGTGTGAACTTTTCTACAGTTTTCTTGGGGAGAAGAGTCTGTCCTGCAGTGGCTGCTGTGCTGTAGCCATCCCCAAGTGACAAACAGAAATGAGAATCATCTCTGATAACTGGAAGAAGGTGAAGTAATTGAACAATCTCCTTTCTTTGAAGCAAAGGAATTCTCTTTCCCTTATCATCCAGTCAGCTGACACTGTGTTTGAGGTCTCTTCTGCTGTTCTGGCTGAGCCTAAAAGTTCCAAAAGCAGAGAAAGCTTTTTGAAGCAGTTTCTGCCCCTGGCTGAAAATGCAACGGAGTTCATTAGCCTGGAAGTGCTGGCTGAGACCCTACTGGGGGAAGGGGAGCTGCTGTTGTGTTTTTTGTATCCCTTGTGCCATTTTGGACTTGAGCAGTATTTATTTTTAGTACATTTAAACACAGCAGAAGGAAGGGGCAGTTGTAATATGTCATATTTACATCATGCTGTCAGTTCCTGGCACTCACTTGCCTGTCGGAGAACAGAACTAGTCCATTAAGGATGTGAGTGCTCCTTCAGCCCAGGGGTGGTGAAACATCGTCTCCAGGGTGGGAAGGCCTCCCCAGGCCAGCAGGTTCGTTTGTTTTCCTAAGGTGGAGTGTGGGGAATTTTTTTTCATGTCACAGGAACAGGAATGGGCCATGCTGCCTCCCACTTTTTCCTCCTTCTCCTCTACTCTGGAAAAAGAGAGGCAAAGTCTCTACATGAGATCAGCATGTGCTGGTTTTTCCCTCATGTCACGCTTAAGTTCTCTGCCCCATCGTAAAAATAAAAATCTATAAATAAAATAGAACAAATGCTGAGGGGGACAAACTGGACCCACAGTTATGTGCATGTACTCACTCGTAGAAGGGTGCCTAGCCCCATTCCTGCCAGGCCTCCTGCATTCCCTCTTTCCTGCCCTACATGCACAGACAGCCCTGCCTGGAGCTTTTTTTGCCCTACCATAACATACTATTTATTAATCGAGCTTAGGCTGAAATGTTGAATTTGCTTGTCTGCCATGTGCGTGTATTTTCTCCCACAATGGAATAGTGAATTTGCTGCCACACTTGCCTGTCACAGCAATACCTTTCTCCTGGAATTAAGCAGCATTTAGCTCTGATCTTTCACATGTGACATGGTGTCTCTGTCTGCCTCGATCACAGGCACCCTGTGATTTCCCTTTCTTGGAAACTGTCCTGTCTCAGCATGTGGGTAGGAGGCCGTGTAAATAAATACCAACCACTTCTTAGCCTTCAGTAGGCATTTCCTTTTTCCTGGTGGCTGCAGAAGAAACACTTTCTCACAGTTTGGCATCAAACATTTATAAAACTTTCCTGCTTGTGGATTTTTTGTTTAGACAATCAGATTCTTGGTATAGTTTTTTCATCAGTTTCTATTTTTGTGCATCTGTGGTTATTTGATTTGTCAGTAAATAATGTCTGTCAGAGCCAGCAGTCAGAAACATCTTAAATTTTTAGTAATTGAATATTAAATCATTATAAGCATATTCCATAATACTGAAAGGTAAGTTTTAAATAATAAAAATTAAGCTTATCTAGGTTTTTTTTTCTTAGTTATGATGGAATAAGTCTGCCCAAATGGAGTATTTCTGCCCAAAATATTTTATAACTTGTCTTATGTTTTTGAAATAGAATACAAAGTATCTTACACTGTCATGCAATCAAGCTTTCAACTGAAAAAACCCTCTTGCTTTTAATACTAAGTTTAATGTGTTCTTCTGAATTTCTAAACTAGAATGTTTTTCCAGTGCATGTCACTTTGTCATGGCAGCAAGGCTAACACATTGTCACCTTTTAAATGTTCTCAGCACTGTTTAGGAAATAAGTTTATAGTAACAAAACAGATCTTATCAATAAAAAAATCAATATTAGAAGGCAGTGTACTTCTAATTTTCATACATAAATATCTGATCTGTATGTTCTTTATTTAGTGTCATTTAGTATTTTTTTTTAATTGAATTATGAATTTACTTTGCTTAGTTTTAATTCTGTCAGTGGTAAGTCACTGAATGGGTGATAGTGCACTGTCCTTTCAGGGACAGCCCCGAAGCTTCAGAGAATGTCTGTTCCCTGGAGGCAGAACACAGATAGGAACTGTGATAAACAGCTGCAGACTGGCACAGAACTGGACTCCTTTGTGGCAGTTGTTGGATGAGAGGGTGAAGAATATACAATGTATGATCTCTTGTGGGTAATAATTTCTAGGATGGCTAAGTCAGAGGCAATTTGAAAATCCATCAGATACTTTTTTGTGTAATACACTGAAATGGATAACTTTTGGATTCAGAAAACAAGCCAGTAGGAACCAGGCTTTTCCAGAAGGCTTTTGAAATGCGCTTTTTCCTCTGCTGAGGCCTGGTATGAGGCTGTCTAGGAAAGTGAGCTGTTACTGGATATGTCACCGTATTTTTATAGTTTCACTCCTAGGGCCTTTCTCATCCAGTCTAGTTGTGCAATCTGCTGAAGGTTGGCCAAGTTGAATTGCATCTGCCCTCCCAGAACACACAGCCTGGCAAGGCCTTCCTCCAGTTCTGTGCACTGGGAGGGACTCTGGTGTGTTCCTGCTGTGAAACATGCACTGAGAAACACGAGCCCTGCTTTGGTTTGCCCCTCTGTGCCGTTCCATGGCACACAGCACGCTGTTATCCCATGCATGTTTCTGTCTGAAGCAACCCCCAAAAGTGGATGTCCCAGTCCAGAATACTCCAGTGGTGCTGGACTTGTCTCCTGGCTGGGCAGAGACCAGCCAGCCTTGCCTCACCAGGGCAGCTGAGGGACTGGAAGGGAATCCCAACCACTCCAGCTTTGGGGATATATTGAAATTCTGTAGAGTGTCAGGGAACCAAATTCATGGGAACCCCCTTTAGGACACACAGCACAAATTCCAGGGCATAAAGCCTCTCTCCCTCGATTCCTGCCATGGGAATGGCACCAGCCCTAAAGGTACCTGAGTGGCTTTAAGAGCTGTGAGACTGTGCCCTTGTCTGCAGTGACATCGTGGTGTGTGAGACTAGAATGAGGGTACTGAGCATGCAAATGTCACCCTCTGCTCTTTGGGTCACTTCTGTTTAGCATCAGGTGTGTTTGCAAAGCAGAATGGAGGGGTTTGCTTTGGTTTATCCGTCAGTGCAAGGACTTCAAGGAAGATTAACAATGGAAATATCTAATAATCTAAGGGCTTTTTTGTTCTTACATCAGGAGTGTTACTAGTCCTTAATTGGGAGTGACAGGAAGGAAGAAAGTTAGAAAAGGTGAAATTGCAATGATTGTGCTGTAAATTAGGGTCGTGATGAAGCTGAAAAAAGAGTTGGCAACAGGAAGAATGAGTAGATGATTCCTATTTGGAGAAATAAGCTGGTTAGATTGGGGTCTGATTTTGTTTGTAGATGGTACATATAAAACCTTGATAATGGTATGGATGTTGATTGATTTGTATGGGTTTTGTTTTGTCACTGGAGGAGTGAAAATTTACTTGTTGGGTCATCAAATGCCACTCTAAATAATTAATAAAAATAATTCAAGGCGGAGATCAATTTCATGTTACTGATTGCTCCAGTTGCTGTATAGGTGTGGTAAAAGAGTTCTTCATTGATCAGACACCCTCCACATCAGTTGTCTGACCCTTTCCTTTTTCGAATTTAGGGGAATAAAGAATAATAAATGTAGATGCTTGTGTGTTTGAGGTGGAATTTTTTATTAAGAAATGTTTTAAAAGGTTCAGTGAAGAAAAACAGCACTGAAATTAAGGTTTCATTTCTCTTCCAGGTATGTCTATGAAAGATAAGCATACATTTGAGTTTTGGGTATTTCCTAATGATAACAAATATACTAAGGTCATTACCAACCATAAACAGAGTATGCTGAGACCAGACTTTTTTGACACTTCTCACATGATGTTGTTTTAATCTATTTTTTTCCCTAGGAAAAAGAGAAGAAATATATGCTTCCTTTGGACAACCTGAAAGTGCGAGATGTTGAGAAGAGCTTCATGTCCAGCAAACATATCTTTGCATTGTTTAACACGGAGCAGAGGTAAGAAAATGTGCAGTTCTGCAGATACTTTTATAAAACTATTACCTAGCTGAGCATTTTAATACCTGTAAGTGCAGTTCTGGTATTTCCACCATGTTGAGTACAAGGATCTCGATATTCTTGATTTATCTGCTTCTTTGCTGTTGCATAACCATGGGCTGAAAGCTCCAAGCTTCCATGGGGGGAAACAGCTCCATGATTAGTCATCTGGTTCTTCCATACAGCTGAATAATCATCTCCTGATCCTATTTTTGTTTTATTTGGCAATCACCTAAGCTTACCAAAACATTCATGACTTGTGTACCTTGTGACCAGATTCAGCTGGGGTAAATCACAAAAGTGTCATTGCTCTTCACTTTCTCCAGTGGAAAATCTTGCCTGTCTTTAATCTTGGGAGTCATTTGATTGTTTATTTGTGTTCAAGCATTGCTGAATGGAGTGAATGAGATTCCTCCAGTTCGCCAATTAATAGGATCTTTGCTTTGTAGTTGCTGCCTCACACTTTTCCTTTCAGACTGTTCTCTGGTGTAAGTGGTGTGTGTGGTGCTCTGTGGGAATCTGCTCCTCATGCACAGCCAAGTCAGATCACTGTGCACAAATAAGGCAAGGAAACGTGGCAAGAGACATACAAGTGACCTGTAAATGTTTTTACTGAGGAGAAGAGTTGCATGTGTAGCTGGCTCAGTGGAATTGTGTTTCAGGAGACAAGGATTCCCCATCCCTGGAGGTTTTTAAACTGAGATTGGCCGTGGCACTGAGTGCCATGATGTGGTAAAGGGACTGGAGTTGGACCAAGGGTTGGACTTGATGATCTCGGAGGTCTTTTCCAACCCAATTGATTCTATGATTCTAAGGGGAAACAGATAAAGTGAATTGTAGGGTAGATGGGTAGATGCCTTTGTATTCCTCTTCTTCTCTGCTAAGTCCTTTCACACCTGCTTCTCCCTGACATCACCAAAGCTTGGCAATACCTTCGGATGTTCAGGATGATGAGGGTTGGGTGTCCCTGCAGATCCAGCTGTTGTTGCGCCTGAACTGGCCAGAACTTTCAGAAGCGAGGAATGCCCCTCCCTCCTGCACAGCAAAAGCAAAGTGTGAGATTTCTGGGCTGTTGGGTTTCTGCTGGCCCTAGAAATTGGAGATGCAATGTGAGTCTCACTGTGACTGCCCAGGAAGGCTTTGCCTGGTGCTGCCACCTCAACTGGTCTGCAGGGAGGTGCCCTTTGGAAGTGTGGCACACACATACTGGCTGGGAATAAGATTTCAAACACTTGACCACTTGCATTTCTGCAGCACAGAAAAAAGCTTTCAAAAACTTGTTATGTTTTTAAAATCATACCTGATCTTCAGATGCTGGAAAGGAATGTAAATCTGATGCCTCTGCTGTAGATACGTGTGGATCATCCTGGTGTTGCACAGACATCAGTCAGGGAAGGTGACTGTCCTGGTGGCTGATACCAGCTATATTAATCTCCTTCCATAAGAAATTTGTTAGTTTTAGCTCACTGTTTCTGCTTTGGTTTGGCTAAAGGCTTTGAATATTATCATCATCTTAGATATTAATCACTGAACTGCTGTGAAAATCCAAGAGAAGCCCATGTTTCCATCAGCAAGTTTGGGATTTATTTGGGTGTTACATAGCTGGACATGCACATTTTCACTTGGTCTTTATGCACAGTGGACAGCAAGGATTTCCAAATCAGATGGCTGAAATGTTTGCCATGTCTGTAATAGCCCTGCCCCTCAGGGCTGTGACAGACCCTGCAGCCTCTGCAAGTTGCTCCAGAAACATCCTGGTATCTACAAGGGCATGTTAAGACATGAGGGCACAGCAATAAGATGACAAAATACCTTTGCCTTAGGAAAGGCAGATCATGGAGACAGCCTGCCAGATTTAAAGGAGGCAGAAGCTGCTTTTGAAGAAATATTTATTGAATTCTAATTGCAACAGCAATTTTGCAGTTACTGTAAACCAGATGATTTTTGATATTTCTAAAAGTCTGCCTTCTGGCACAAATTGGTCAAAACAAGATTAGTATCACTTTCCACTGTCTCCTAAATTCATAGATGTGTCAGCAGGAGCAGGAATATTGGTTCTCAAATAGAGTGTTCTGGCTGGGGACTGTCCCCTGTCCCAGATTCTTAGGGAAACTGAATCAGGGCATTGATAAAGATACATTGAAATAAAGAGTTTTGCTTTACTTTATGGTAACCCATTGATTCCTGGTTTCTGATGGGGGAGCGCATGGGAATTTGGTTTGCTTTTCAAAATTAATGTAAAAAACAAACTTAATTTCTGTTTAGAGGTGGTTTTTTGGGGGGGGATGGTGGTGGAATGGTTGTTTCTTTAATTAAAAAAACATTAGCAATTAAGAAAGAAGTCAGGTTTCTTTCAAAATTTACCCTCTAAGGGTTCTGGTTATGGAACCATTTTGCTATTAAAGATGTAGATCGCTAAAGAACAAAGGCAAAATCATCTGTTCCAGCCTCCATGATAGCATGAACATTATTCTGTATCTCTTGCCATCCCCTCCCATCCCCCATAATCTACACCATTATTTTTTCTTGACTATGCAAACTTTCTTAATGTTCAATTAAGTTATTTTAATTTTCAAGCAAAATCCCTTTCGGAAAAGAATTTTAATCAGCTTCTTCTCTTTTTCATTCCCAGCCCCTCATTGCATAGGTATTTGCTCCAGCCATATGTTTCTGATACTGTACATTTCAATAGTTTCCTGGATTATGCACTGCATTTTTTCCATTTATGAAAACCTTTCCAGCTCTGAAATATAGTTACCAGGAAAATACTCATTTCATTGCATAGAAGGAAAAACCATCTTAAGTTAGCTGAGACTTGGGGATAAATGCAGAAGGAAACTTAGCAGTATCTGTCATTTTGATTTACTGCAGAAGTCAACAGTTCTCTGACAGGAATCAAATGTGACTGGGTAATGTAGAGTAAATGGAGACTGTGACGATTGATTTCACAGTGAAGGTAAATTCTCATGAAATGAACATAATTGTATGTTTATGAAAGGGCTGTGTTGTGAAATCAGTTCATTATTTTCCTGTTACTTTCTAATTAAACTTCCAAAAAAAAAAAAAAGGGTGAGGGAGGGAAAAGGAAAACTCTTGGCCTGAAATAGATACAGTATTGCTTAAAGAACAGAGGGGTTGGGTTTGTTTGGTTTTCAGCAAAATAATTAATATGTTTAAAGTTTTTGAGCAGGCCATCTACTTAATTTATGGGCACCGTGGAAGACCTTTGCAGATGGACTCCTCTAGTTTACTTACCTTAGAAGTGCTAGATATGAAGACAAAGTATAAAGTAGAGTGAGTGCCCTGTGATTCTTGGATCATTTTTGGCCGTGTCCATCTACATGAGTCTGCCTGTGAGCACGTGGAGTTGAGCTGTGGGGTCAAGCAGGATGTGTCTAAACCTGAAGCTGTCAAGGAAGTGAGTGCTGCTTTGTGTTAACCATCTTTCCTCCTGCACAGTAAACTGCTGGCAAGCTTTGTTCAGACTGGAAAAGAGATCAAATATATTAAAAGTATTTGAAAATAATTGTACTGTAAGGAAAAAGAAGTTTGCAGCTGCTGTAGAACTTAATGTGAATTTGTGTAGATGTGGCCACTGATGGACTTTGTTAGGCAGAGCTGGATATGGAGGAGGGAGGATTTTGTCAGCATCTCTGCTCACATTCAGTACATTGACCTGTGAAGTCCTCACTGATGAGCATTTAAGACTCTTGTGCAGAGTTCAGGAACAACAAAACAAATTCTGCTCATCCCAGAAAGTTAATTTCCTTATAGGACTTCTTTCCAAACACTTTGTCCATTCCCCACGTATTTCCTGCAAAAATTATTCACTGATTGGTGCCTTTTCTGTTACCTGAGTACTGTAACTTGGGGCAAGAACTGTACTGTTAAATGTGCCCTTGGAGATCTCTGCAACAATTCCATCTCTCCCTAATTAAGAAGGGCAAGCAGTCATTAATTCTCATGATCTTGCTCTGCTGACTACATGGCACTATGATCCACATGGCACTATTTCTGCAGATTCTCTGTTTGTTCCAAAGTAATCCCTTGCCTTTGCAGTAGAGTAGTTGCACTTTTATGCTGATTTATTGGTAAATAAATTGTACTACAGCTCCATCTAAATACTCCTCCTCCTGCAAGTAAAGGAAAGCTGATGAGTAAAAAAAGAAAAAAATGTCTTCATTTGCTACAAGCAGAGGAAGAGCTTCCTTTCCACGTCTTCTCCAGCTCTGGAGAGATGAATTATTTTCCTTTTGTGGGAGAAGAGATTCTACTAGGTAAAGATTTTGTGGATTATAAATGGTAATTGGCTGAAAAGTTTGTTGAGTTGGTGAATTTTCAAGCCTTTCCTACCAATACTGGGAGTAGCACCCCTACAATGAGGAAATCACCTGGTGGGGAGTCCCTGATCAATAGTCTTTGTGTTTCTCCTCAGACTCATTCCTTCCCTTGGAGCCAAGGAAGCAGAACCAGAGTTTGCAATCCACCCTTCCTTGCACAGGAAAATCCCCCCAGTTCTCCCATCACTCACTTCCCTGCCCAGCCAGGATCCAGATGACACTGAGTAATGGTGTTGCTTTCCCCTCCTCTGGTGGGGGGTGTGAGGAGCAAACGCAAAGCACAGAGCTCTTCCTTTCTGTCCTCCAGAATGCCCTCAGTAATCATGAAGCAGTGGGACAGAACCGCCCATCCCTACTCCAGACCTACCTGTCTGGGGCAGGCTGGGTGTAGAAACAGATCCTTAATCATAGAATCGATTGGGTTGGAAGAGACCTCCGAGATCATCAAGTCCAACCCTTAATACAACCCCACTTTGATTACCAGATCATGGCATTCAGTGCCACATCCAGTCTCGCCTTAAAAACCTCCAGGGATGGAGAATCCACCCCCTCCCTGGGCAGGCCATTCCAACGCCTGACCACTCTCTCTGTAAAGAATTTCTTCCTGATATCCAACCTAAACCTCCCCTGGCAGAGCTTAAGCCCGTGCCCTCTTGTCCTACTGTTGGTTGCCTGAGAGAAGAGACCAATCCCCACATGGCTACAACATCCTTTCAGGGAGTTGTAGAGAGTGATAAGGTCACCTCTCAGCCTCCTCTTCTCCAGGCTAAACACCCCCAGCTCCCTCAGCCTCTCCCCACAGCACTTGTGCTCCAGTCCCTTCCCCAGCCTGTGACAAACAGATCAATGTCCAGAGGAGAGCGATCTAAAGGCAGTTCTGCAGGCACACAATAGGACTGAAAATAGAACTGCCAGGTGAGGAGTTTTAGCTACTGACTCCTGAGTACACTGTCTGTCAGGAGTCACATTGCACAAGACACTGTGTTGTCCCCTAGGGCCCAGGAAAGCACTTTGTGTGTGCTGAGAGAAAGGTATGACTGTGTTTGGGTGCCTGTTGCTCTAAAACAGGATGGAGCACAAGCTGTCTCTGGAACTCCAAATGCACTAGAGCTTGAAATACTGAATGTCTTGTTACGGGCAGTAACTGGTTAATGTTATCCATATATATAAGGGAAATTGGGCAAGAGCCAAAATAAAGGCAACTAGTGAAAGCAGACTGGGTCAGAGGAGGTGTTGGATAGCAGCCAGGCTAAAGGAGAAAGCCTAAAATGAGATGTATGTTTAGTTACTGTTTTTGAATTACTCAGAAAGCTAAGCCCCAGGAAGAGCTGCACTGTAAGCTATTCAGAGCCTCTCTGTTCAAAATGGAAGAAAGAGAATCTGTTTAATTAAAAAGCCCTACAAATTGAATCCAGCAAAGAAAGCTGCAAACATTTCTAAACAAACTTCTAAGATGCTGGAGAGTACAATATTTAAGAACAGGAAAAATATACAAACCCAAGGAATAGCTAGCTTTTATTTCCCAAGTCCATTTCATTAAGAAAGAGAAAAAAAAGAAGAAGAAAAAAAGAGGAAAAAAAGGTTGTGGGGTTTTTTTTCTAGAATATTTATTTTTGTCATTATTGACAAGTGTTCTTTGCATGACAGATAAAGGATAGTGTGGTGGATAGGTGGTGCAAGTATTGAGGTTCAAAACTGGTATTATTGAGCAAAAAGTGTTCCTGGGGAGAGGAAACCACAGTGCCAAACCCATACCTTAACTATGGAAGTTACACTGTATTTGTAGAAAATCCCCTAAGTGACTGTGTGGGATCTGACACGTGAGTGGTGCCCACCAGGCACACGTGTGTGAGTGTGGGTAAGTCATGGGTGGTACCTGACTCGGCACAGCCTCACCCTCCTTGCCCACAGTGACCCTGGTCTGGGTCCTACTGCCCCGTCCAGGGAAGGGCAGGGCTGGAGCAGGAGCTGAGCCTGCTCAGTGTGTGAGGGGCTGACAGCTCTGGGCAGCTTTTGTGTCTGTGTGGCCCCCAGGCAGGTTCCAGAACATGCTCCATCCCTCGCCACGAAAGGCATCAAACCTTCTTCTGCAGGGAGTTACGGAATATTTTAGTGCCAGTCGCTGTTCCTGCTGCATATTTTGGCCTGTGTGGTGTTAGTTTTGGCTGCATTTCTGCTCTGGGTTACACACAGGACTCAGGATACCTCATTACCAAGGCTTGTCTATGTACTGATCAGCATATCATCTGTTCATTTTCACCTTAGGTTTGTGTGGGTCTGTGTGTGCTTTGCATGTGTGAATTGACAAGTCACTTATATTTGGTAGAGCACTCACATGGGTTAGGTGGCGAAATCCTGAAGTGTTAATTTCATGACATTGTCTCAGAGATTGTCTCTTTGGCTTTTCTGGATATGAAGAAAAGGAATCTTCAGAGACATGTGTAATTAATTTTAATTAGCATTCACATTGGAGTGGTCTGAAATGGTATGCCTTGATAGAAAATGTTAGTCATTGCTGTTAACTCAGAGCAGATGGCCATTTTTGTTCCTTCAAAATGTATGATTTTCAGAGCTTCTGGTAGTACTCTTCTATTTGAAAAATAGTGTATGTATCAAACCAGCCGTTGTGCATATACAGGTGTCTAAAATGGTAGACTTAAGGCCAATGCTGAATAAGCAGAGTGTCAAAGTGGAGTTGCGGGTTGAATAAGTAGAGAACATAGTTTGTTCCAAGATTATCTTTCCTGATAGTTGGAGTATCTGAAGTCTGTTATTTTCTCCCATTTTAATTTTAGGCGACTGTTTATGAAACCCATATTCTCTTTGATTCCCATTTCAGTCAAATAAGAAATACCTAAGAATTGAATCTTCTCTGTTTTTCACGGAATAAAATTGGGCCAATTTGCATTTGGTTCTAGGTTTCTAGTGTTCATTTCAATGCTGCTTCCATTCTAATAAGACCAGATGTTTACAAAAAACTATTTGAGAAAAGCACAGCTTTTTGAAATCCTTGTAAAAGAATATATTCCTTTATCTTTTGTGTCAGTGTGACTGCTGAAGTTAAATGTGGGTTTGTGTTCTTTGGAGTATTGAAGTAGTTTATAGGCCCAGTTCTAAAAACTTTCATTAATATTCTTGCTCTGTAATGGCTGTCCTGTCTCCTCTCATATTGGCAAGAATAAATTCATTTTTCAATTAATCTTGATTGATATTTTCTCTACATAAGAAGAAATGTCATGCACACACAGTACATCTCTCTCTACTGAAACATTCCAGATCCAGCACAATCTGAAAGCTGTCTATGCATATGTTTAATATGTGGATTGGAATTAATATATATGCACACATGTCGACTGGGTTTGTAATGTGCCTGAAGTAATTGCCCTTAAAACCTTTCCAGGTTTGTTGGAGATAAACATTTAACCTTATCTTTGTGGTAAGACGTTGCAGGGGATACAGTACATCCTGATGTCTGGCAGTGGCGTGTGCTGGGCGAGAGAGCAGCAGTTCTGCTCTGCAGCCCCTGGGGAGGGAAACCCACTGGAATTGCTGCTGCAGCAACTGCAAAGTTCTTCCTTTGTGATTTTCAGTCGTGTGCTATTCACTGGTCTGGATTGTGTAGTTCTGCTGGTTCATAGGCAGTCAGGCCTTCCCTGTGCAGTGCTGACAGCCCAGGCTTCAGGGCTGGTGGAACAGAAATCTCAGTAACTCACAGCTGGGATCAGTCTTCAAACTTACCTGGCATTTCTCTGTTCCCTCTTGTACATTTTCAAATACCTTATTCCAGTCCTGTGAGGATTCCTTTGTCATGAGAAGAGTTAAAGAAATACCTGTGGGCAGTGGAAAGGTCCTTTCTGCAAGGCCCAGAAATATGTGGGGGAAAGGAATCCAGTCTGCTGGAAACCAAGGTAATAACACAGTGCAGAAGTTGTAGGGTGAGCAGAGTCACAGCTGGGTGTCTGCTGGGCACTGAAGGCATTGGCTTGGCCTGGAGAAGGCACGTCCTGAGTGTGGAACCATCCTGGAATTAGAAATGGTGCTTTTAGTCCTGTTGTTCATCTCCATAAACAATTATGTTGTATTTTTTCTGGAATGCAGTTCTATGTTGAGGTTTATTTATCTAGACTATGATAAAATCTGCAGATAACAAATGGTAACCTTTTGTATTTTTCATTCTGGAAAAGTGCAATATTGTGCTGATTTCCAGTAGTGCTACTATGGATGTATTTTCATGTATTATACACAGTATTAAATTACAGTGGTGAAGTGGGAGTAGGTAGATGTGGAATACGCAATAACTTTGCACAGTTACCCCATTTCTTTGTTGGTATTTAAAATTGTTAAATATGCACTGGAAATGTTACACACAAATGGCACTTGTAGGCATGTTCCCATTTATTGTATCTGCTGTGTTTCTGCAGTCCCTTAGATTTAGATGTCAACAAGATTTGTATTGTTGAGAGCTCATCTTTTTGGTTCCTGGTATCACAGAATCGTAGAATCGATTGGGTTGGAAGAGACCTCCGAGATCATCAAGTCCAACCCTCGGTCCAACTCCAGTCCCTTTACCACATCATGGCACTCAGTGCCACGGCCAAGCTCAGTTGAAAAACCTCCAGGGATGGGGAATCCACCCCCTCTCTGGGCAGCCCATTCCAATGCCTGAGCACTCTCTCTGCAAAGAATATTTTTCTTCTCTCCAACTTCAGTTTCCCCTGGCAGAGCTTGAGCCCGTGCCCCCTTGTCCTATTGCTGAGTGCCTGGGAGAAGAGACCAAGCCCCACCTGGCCAGAACTTCCCTTCAGGTAGTTCTAGACAGTGCTGAGGTCACCTCTCAGCCTCCTCTTCTCCAGCACAAACACCCCCAGCTCCCTCAGCCTCTCCCCACAGCACTTGTGCTCCAGTCCCTTCTCCAGCCTCGTTGCTCTTCTCTGGCCCCGCTCCAGCCCCTCAATCTCTTTCCTGAACTGAGGGGCCCAGAACTGAACACAACACTCAAGGTGTGGCCTCACCAATCCTGTGTTCTGTCATTCTGTTTGCTGTACAACATCCCATTTAGCTGCTGTAGAGATGACAATGAGAACATGACTTCACAGTCTATTCCATTCCACATGGAGTAGGTAAGTGAGGATTGAATAGTAACTGTTTCTGTGCTGATACCTTCAGCAATTTTAAGAAGTGGAAGAGAGAATAAAACAGAAAATCTGACTTATTTTCAAGAACATTTTTACAGCTTTCCCTGAGACGCCAGTGGATTCCTAACGAGTAAAACATGTTAATGTGTTTTTGTAAGATTCCACTGGTAACAGAAAAAGGACACACTTTCTTCAGAAGTTACTTTGGCTTTTTCTTTTTTCATTTGAAAAGTTCCTGTGCCTGTCAGCCTTTCTGGAAGAAAGTCAGAGGGAGCCTAGTAGCAAGGAAGCTAGTTAGGGAGGCAAGTAATGCCTTCCTTGCCCTGCTGTAAGATTCCCATGAGTTCTGGCTCAGCATGTACATCACTCAGTTCCTCTCATGGGCTCAAAGCTGTGGCAGTGGAGTTGAATTATCTCCACAGAAATGGTGGCTCTCAGATACCACGGGGAGAAGGACCTGGGAGAGCTGGAGACATCAGCTGCATGGCCATGGGGTGTCCCTGGGCCGAGCAAACAGGCAGGAATGCAGGGCTGTCAGCTCCCTGTGTTCCAAGGGCTTGGCTAAAATCCCTGCTCGTACAGCCACGCTTGTTGTAGCAAGTCACAAAATGCCAAAAATTTAATATATGACATGACAGTCCTGAAAAAATGTTTTCACAAGCCGCTGTCATGTTGTTTTGCTCTTGCAGATAAGTGTGGCTGGAACTTCCCTATCGCTGTGTTTTACAGCCTTTATTTGCTCTATTGTTATTTTTAGTCGTCTTTTCTGAGAGTACCCTTTTCCCATTGCAGCTTCCTATTTTTTCAGTTATAGCTGCTTTGTTAACTTAGCCAAGAAGCTTATCTCAGTACAAGCTTCTCCTAACAATAAATTAAAGCATTTTCTTCTCTGGTAATTTCATTATGTTTCTCTCTTTGTTTTGTTTTGTTTTGTTATTCAGTTCTTTGTTTTGTTCTGTAAATGTTGACTTGTAGTTCTAAAATATTGCAAATTGAATAAAATTTGTGTGTTTATCATCAGTTTAAGGTAATGGCATCTGAGAAGGTCATCCGGGCTATTATTTGCATTAAGGCAGGATGAGTACTTTGGGAGCCAGGGAAGACAAAGGATTAATTTTAAAATTCTTAATCAATTAAAAAAATCTGTAGAGCTTTCAATCATTCCTACTGTCAGTGTTTTTCACAGAATCACAGAATCCATTGGGTTGGAAAAGACCTCCGAGATCATCAAGTCCAACCCTTGGTCCAACTCCAGTCCCTTTACCAGATCATGGCACTCAGTGCCACAGCCAATCTCAGGTTAAAAACCTCCAGGGATGGGGAATCCACCCCCTCTCTGGGCAGCCCATTCCAATGCCTGGGCACTCTCTCTGCAAAGAATATTTTTCTGCTCTCCAACTTCAATTTCCCCTGGCAGAGCTTGAGCCCGTGCCCCCTTGTCCTATTGCTGAGTGCCTGGGAGAAGAGACCAAGCCCCACCTGGCCAGAACTTCCCTTCAGGTAGTTCTAGACAGTGCTGAGGTCACCTCTCAGCCTCCTCTTCTCCAGCACAAACACCCCCAGCTCCCTCAGCCTCTCCCCACAGCACTTGTGCTCCACTCCCTTCTCCAGCCTCGTTGCTCTTCTCTGGCCCCGCTCCAGCCCCTCAATCTCTTTCCTGAACTGAGGGGCCCAGAACTGAACACAACACTCAAGGTGTGGCCTCACCAACGCAGAGTACAGTTTGCCTAAACTGGGGGATCTGACCCTCTAATGGGTCTCTGTGACCTTGTGGGCAGTTTCTCTGGGCAGGAGGTGCAGGTGTGCTGCTCTGACCAGCACTGAAACTGCTCCGGTGGCATCTCCAGTCTGGATTCCTGAAGGGAGTAGTGCAGGGCTAGTGCTGACTGCTCAGATTTAGCGACTGAAATTGGTGAGAATTATCTCACCAATATAAGGGAATCTGAGTATGTCCTTTATTCTTTGCAGTTGTGAATGCAATCTCTAAGCCTGCTAAAAATACCTGATTCCCCTCTCGTCAGAGGTGGGTGTGCTCTGGCTGCTGCACTGTGGTTTTGTGGCTGATAATTTAATGATGAGGTGTCATGGCTCCTTCATGCTCAGCTTCAATTACACTCCTTGTACCTGTTTCCTGAAACTACCCCTAAAAAGCAAGGCTATGAGCTGCCTGGTGACATTGCTGGTAAGGGAGAAGCACTTCTGTGAGTGGGAATTACATGAGCTCGGTTGTGTTCCAGCAGTGTGATGGTGAAATCCCACCAGTCCCTGACTGCTAAAGAAATTTGTGTAGGCAGTGACAATAATAGCATTATTTCCTGGTTCTATAGTGTATTCAGCTTTCCTTCTCCCTCAAAATATGTGGCAGAAGTGACCTCTGTAGTTGCATAATGAAACCAAAGGACCCCTTGTCCCCTTGCTGTCTTTGAGAGGGGAGTGATCTCCATCAACCCTCCTGCAGAGCTTGCTAAGAGAGGAAAACAGTCTGGTTGCAATGGAAGAGTGACTCTTGTGCAACTGTTAAGATCTAGCAAAATGTGGTTTCCTACCCTTTGTCAGCTAAGCTTGTGGCCTTTCCTGGAAAGGCTGTTGGCTGACAAATTTACAGTGATCTGGTCTGTGTATAGAATTTGAGTTCAGAAACTAATGGCTAAACTGTAAGGGGAAAATCTGCTCGGTTTATTGGAGAATTTACAAGTGCCACCTTCCTATGTATGTATTTTTCCTCCTTTCTCTTTTCTTCCATTAAGTGATTCCTTGTATTTATCTCATTATGTGAATTACCTGTCGCAGTTTTCTTGCTGTGATGACAAACATCAGAGGTTTGTTTTGTTTGTTTAAAATATCTGATGATCATTGCTTTTTTCCCCTCTTCTTTTACTAATGATGTCTAAAACCTAAAAAGGGTATACACTACACTCAAAGGACTTAACATGGGAAGAAGTTTTATCAGTAATTACTTTGGTAATTATTGGTTACAGCAACAATCTGTCACAAGCTGTGCAGTTATTTTGGTGTGTCTTATGTGTTTGTCCTCTGCATCACAACATCTTTTTTTCCCTAAAAATGATCCATTCTGGCAAAAGCAAGAAAACTGATTTTAAGTAGTTCCATGACGCTTTTAGGTGAGTATTATTGCCAGAGCTGTACTAAGATATTCTAAGATATTTTTAAGCACTCCATGTAATTATTAGACAAGCACCTGTCCCATAAACTCTGTTCTCCAAAACAATTACTGAGTAATTTCTGATCCGAAGGGATTTTTAATTTAAAATGCTGTGTGCATGATACAGAGTAGTAAAATGCGAGTTTTACAATGTGGTGCTCTTTGTTCTAGGAATGTTTACAAGGATTACCGTTTCCTTGAGCTTGCCTGTGACTCCCAAGAGGAGGTGGATAGCTGGAAGGCATCTCTGCTACGAGCCGGTGTCTATCCTGATAAATCCGCAGTAAGTCAAACAGCTCCCTGGTTTGCCAGTAGCTGCTCTGCTTGAGTCAGAAGAAACCATTGTATCATCTGGGGAAACACAGTGTCTGCAGATGCCTGGAGAAAGGGCAGCCTTTGCATGGCACCGGCCTGTGGTAATTGCGAAACACTCACAATGAAATATTTTAAGATCAATTTGTGCGTCAAACCTCAACGCAGGAAAAAAAAGCGACCACAAACCAAACCTTCCAACATGTTTTTCATTGGATCTGTGTAGTAAAAGCGTTGGGCAATTTGGGGTTTCCTGAGCTTCGTTGTTTCTGTTAATGTTTTTTAGAGGTAAAGATGTGCTTTGAAGGGTTTGTTCCCCCAAGCTCTGTGTTACAGAACTGACAGGAGCATTCCAGGCAATCATGGATATTTATTTTACTGATTCGCTGCATGTTTTTTGTGTATGAAACACATGCTAAACCTTTCCAAACGCAGTTTTACTCAGCTAATCATCTTGTGAAGCAAATTGAACAGGAGACAGTAAAAAAGCCTCTATTAATTCACCAGAAATGACAGAAAGTTGGGAAACAAACTATGTCCAGCTACCATTCTATATTTTTTGGACCTAGATTTCTTGATATTTTGCATCAAGTGAAGGTTTAAGGAGATGTATCCAGAGGAAAGGCTGACTAGCAAAAGAAAGCCTGTCATTGGAGCTTTTGCAGCTTTCCTGTGGCACAGCTGACCTTTCTGTAGTGAGGCTGCTGGTCTGCTGGATTCCTTCAGTGCAAGGTCTCTTCTGAGAGATGATGCTTTGGTTCCAATGGAATTTATTCTTCCTGATTGTTTTCCATGGGCCCTTGTGCCCCAGGTCTTGTGCTGTGTTCTCTCTTCATCCTTCCCTTTCTCAAATTTCCTTTATGATTGTGATGCCTGTGTGGCTTCCAGTACAGTCCTGTCTGCATCTCTTGCTGCTAATTAAGCAAACGAGCCTCAGCTTCCTCTCCTCATACCAAGTTTTGAGGCTACCATTAAAGATAAATCAGAAATCCTCGAACTGCTGGATTTTCCAATTATTATAGAAATAAACAGTGATGGTAATAATGATGATAGATTTTTTTAAAGAATAGTGAAAATACTCATTTAGCAGGGGACCTACCAGGTATCTGAGACCTTTAAAAAATATAAAAGAAAGTTGATGACTTTTCAGTATCTTGCCTGTTCTAGGAGATTGTTTCCTACCATCAGGAGTCATTTTTCAAGGATTGGCTATGAGAAGTTACATAAGCAATTACTAGAAACAAAATACTGTGTTACTTTGGTTTTTTTCTTACTCAGGTTTTAATGATGATGTCAAAAAAGCCTGTTGCTGCCTCCAATTTAATCTTGTATTCTGTGATGGTTTTATCATAATTCGTATATCTGTTACTATCCTTTAAACAAGACAGACTAGTTGGATTTCTAAACTTCTGTCTTCCTGTCTCTCCCTTCCCCCAAAAAATACTTGGTATTCAGAATATGTTTACAAAGAATTCCTGGTTTTGTTTAAAGTTGGTCTGTCAAAGGAGTCTTAGATGCAAGATGAGACACTTCCTTGAAAGACAGAAGTAGAAGGGAGTAAAAATAAAGTTCTCCTTTCAGCTGGAATTATCTTTACATTATAAGAAGAGGGAATATTATTGCTCCAAACCCCTGTAGTTTGAAATTCTCCTGGTAGTCTATCAAGCTGTTCAGGAAAGATGCTCAGCGCTGCTCCAGTCTTCCAAAACTTTATTTGTACAGGACTAGAGATCTGATTGCCAACTGTGAGTCTGCTGGTAGGGTTTTGAATTTTGCAAAGCGGGATCTACAAGGCCCCAGGTACCTGAGAAGCTCCAGTGGAACCTAAATAAAAATGAGTGGTGTTTCATTGAAGTCCTGTGCCTTCTTCTCAGTTTCACACCTTCCTCTGACAATACAAAACAGTTTCAAAGACACCTCCCCCCAGTCTTTATTCTCTTTCGAAGATTTAGAGACTGTGTTTTTAAGTAAGAGAGGCTGCCAGGAAATGGCAGGAATGCCCCTCGCTGGGCTCCTTCTGCAGTGCCAGGAAAAGCCAGAATTTGTCACTGAATTTGAGAGATGTGTTCTGAGTTCTCACCACGGGCAAATCTCTCAACTAGAATATTCATTTTTCTGTGGGGTTTTTTTCAGTAGTGCTACACTGATTGCAGTGGTAATGGGGCTCAGTACTTGCTGCCACTAATATGGACTCTCTGCTGCTAATTTAATCTTGAAAGAAAGTCCGAGGTTGTAGATTTATAATTTTTCTTTTTGCATAAACAAATCTCATTAATATATTAAAGGCCATACATCACCCCTTTACTCCTTTTCCTTGCCTAATTGTGCCTGCCTTCCCTGGCCCCCTGCACGTGGGGATGCCCTCTCATGTTCATGGTGAACTGTCTGTGATCACCCCTCAGTGCTGCTCTGTGAGCCCCTGAGCTCTTTTGCAGTTTGCCAAGTCACCTCCTTCCTGCAATCGCCTTGCTTTTGTCAGGACGTGCCTTTGACAGCCATGAATCAGTGTTTTTATTTTCCCAACCCATATGCAAGTCAGCTTCCTTGATATAAATCACACTGTGGCCAATTCACTTTGAAACGGGATATCCATTTACCAGCTGACTTTACTGCTGACTTTCTGGACTGATGCATCCAAAACCCTCCTTTTTAAAAAAAAAAAACCAACTACAACTTTGTGACTAACCTTTCCAGACTGTATTTCTCAACTGTAGGCTGGTGTTTATTTTGGCTGACTTCCAACTGTATAATATACACTGCTCATGCCAGCTCATGGCAAAACTCACAATTAAACTAAAATAATAGCACAGATGTTTGTCGTAACTTGCTCTGCGCACTCTACCTTGCTAGCACTGTCCATTCCTCTTTCCCCCTCCCATAATGCCATCTCCTCCTTATTTTAATTACTAATCTAAAAGTTCAATATTTGCTTTTTAAAAAGCTTTGGATCATGAAGCTTTCCATTCATTGGCAAGCTGTGGGGAGTGGCTGTCACACAGGGCTCAGCAGACATGGCAGTGGGTGCTGGAAGCTCAGCGTTACCAACACACGAAAATCCCTCTGGCTCCCATCCCATCCCTAGATCACTTCAGGCCTCATTTTCTTCTTCCTTGTGTTAGTGTCTGCTGACTTCCCAGGAGCTGCTCCTGATTGACACTGAAGGAAGCAAAAGTGGAATCAGAATGTTTGTGTAGGGAGGAAAACAGCTTTGCTGAACATTTTAAATCCTTTGTGAGTGTCCTGGTGTTCCCCTGGAAGTTCTCTAACTGCAGGATTCAGTGAATGCTCCTTGAGTCAGTTCCTCACTTGGTTTGAGCCATTTCCAGAACTGTACCAACTAGGCTGAAAGCATGCAAAATAAATGTATCTAATATTTCTTTTTTCCCCCCTCTTTCTTGCTGCATCCTGCAAAGGGGAGCAACAAAGTAAGTTTTTTGTCCTTTTACAAACTCCTTTTGTTTCTGCGTCAGGGGTTTTGTCATGAAAATTGATTTGTCTTTTGGTTCACACAGCTATTACCTGCATGCCCTTAACAGCAAACTGCTATGAAAAATGTAGGTGCAAAAGTGTCTTATAGAAAAACTGTTACTGGCTCTTTGTTTTAATTTTGGGGAAGGAAAAGTCTTAAGTGTTGCTGAGTGTTGTTTCTTAAGGGGGTTCAATAAGAATGATACTATAAAAGTATTGGGCCCAAAGATTATGAAGGTATAGTAATAAAGACCTTCTGAGGAAAGGTTACTACAGTCTGATGAAACTCATTACAGCTGGATTTTTTTGACCATACATCAAAGCTTGTATTAATGGGCAGTTATAAAAACCCTGCACTAAAGTCTTAAATAACAGATTTGCTGGCGTTGTTGGCTAAGCTGAACTAGATCAGTGTGCTGGCTTTGAAGGTGCCTTAAAATGGATGGAGGAGGGTGGGGTCAACATTTGACTTGGCTTCTAGACCCTTGATGTGTTCCAGCTGGACAGCAGCAGAAGGGTGTGGGGTGTGGAGGGGGAGAACTGAAATATGCGTGGTAGGGGTTTTTTTGAAAGTAAGCAGCACATAAAAAGACAGTTTTGCTGATGTTGATGTGATAAACGAAGAATCATGCAGTTCCCAGGGTTAGTACTTCTTTATGCCATTTTTACTGAGCTTAAGAATGGAAATTGCACATCTCACATTTTGGAATAAGATGCAGAGAGAGTTTGTCATACCTCAGAAAGGAGTTATGCAGCTTTTGTGCCTTTTTTTCCCCCCTCTCTTTCCTGTTGTGGTATGTTAACCCTTGGGAAGATGAATCTGGAGCATCCGAAGATGCTTACAGCAAATGTTGAAAGCAGCCTTTGAAATATTGCCTATATCATCTCATTGTGAGCTGGAAGCATTTCTGGGGTATTTGGGGAAAACCCAGGTGGGTTTTAAACTTTCTGAAGGTTGGAGATTTCTGTCTGCTTTTAATTTTTGTATTTTTAATCAGTTTTTGACCACATCAGTCTCCACAGTGGCTGGGCTGAGAAGCACCAAAAATCTTCTGTTTTGTTGAGAAAAGGGGCTCTTGGTGTTGGGTGGGGAGGGCTTAAGAGAATTGGTGTATTGATGGCATGGAGAGAGGGACTTTACATAGGAGGTGGTGTGAAATGTAAATGTTAACTGTGTACACTCAAACATCAAGGTAATGTTTATAATGTTTCTTTACGACATGCTGACTTAAGGCTCTGCTGCTGCAGTGGGTGCTGGTCTGACCTCAGAGGAGGCGGGTTGGGCTGTGGGTGCCCTGGCGAAGGAAATGGGGATGGGTGGGACACTGGGGAGCTCTTGGGGCTGGCAGACACCAAGTCTGGGGGTCAGGAGTTGCATGGACCAGCTCTGTTCTCCACAGCCCTGAGCTATGGGGCACCCCAGGGAGGTCAGGACCAGTATTAGCTACAGGAATAAGGCAGGATACCCATAAGCAGGTATAGGAGAAATCTGTGAGATGTGAGGATTGGGGAGCTCCTCGTTTTCCTTTCACTCTGAGCAAAGGGCAATTCTTGCTGTAGGTTCAAAGATATTCTCCCTCTGGCCCGGGCTGTCAGCCAGAAGATAATTCCAAAAGAAATCTCCAGGAAACCATCCTGATCCTTCTCTTTGACCCAGTTCCACATGAGGATTCCTGTATCTTCACCTGTGTGACCCCCACCCTCCCCTTCTCTTTCCCAGAGGTCATTCACGCTGCAGTCTGGAGGATACGCTGTACCAACCAGATAAACAGAACCAGCCTGCAGCTGCCTGCAGAGACTCAAATCCCACAGTGTTCTTGAGATTTCTGTACCTGGTGATGTGGAAAATGACATGGGCAAACCTGAGAGGTGGCCAGAGAGTTTTTGAGAAGGGGCCAGGGGAAGAGGGGAATGGCAGACGGAGGCTGATGATGGTTTCTCACAGCTTCTTATGCAACTTTATGCTGCAAAACTGCATAATCCCTCCAGACTGTCCTGGTACAGATTTCCTGGGTTGCTATCAGAGCTGTGACCCTCCTGCTAGTGCTGCCCAGTGTGGCATTCACACTGGGCCTCCTGTCGTGTGTACAGATACCAAGATCCTGTACTCACCCATCCATTCAGGCCGTGGCTGCTTTTACACCTCTGCCTTTAGCTTTGCACTCTTGGATTTACAAAAGTAAAAATAAACACTGGAGTAATGAGTCCCTAAGAAAAAGGCGAGGAAGGGAATTGAAGAGGGTTTATAATCGTCAGCAGACTACTAATAATTTTTATTTTTACTTTTTATTGTTGCACGATCATTACCGTAAGTGAGATTTCTCACATGGTTAAGGATAAATGTATCTTCAATAGCTTTCTTGGATAAAATCTGTAAAAGGGTCGTGTAGAATGAGGTCATAGAGACCTACCTCATTCAGCAGGCACATGTTGGCCGGCCACATCTCACTGGTGTTAACACTGAACTCCACAGCCTTGTGCAGGGGAGGAGTGCAGAAGTGCCCAGAGCTGTGCAGGCCACTGGAGCTTCAGTCCAGGTGCTGAAGACAGAGGAGCTTCTAGCTGTCTGAAGCCACCACTGTGGACTTACTTCTTCCCCTGTGCATCTGCTTCACCCTCATTTAAAAAAAAAAAATCATAAATCCCCTCAAAACAGCCCTCCAGATGCTGCAGTTTGAAAACAGCATCAAAACCTGTACCAGTGTAGCAAAGTCCATATTCAGGATGCTTCTGACCTTCTTAGGTTGAAAGATTAGCTAGATGCTGTGTCCTTAGGAAATTTTGATTCCAAACCCCTCAGCACTCAAGCAATAAAACAGCAGCTACAAAAAAACCCAAAGTGCCACTTTTTAATATAAAGAGTCAAGTTTCCTTTGTCATTATTAAGTCTTGAGTTAGCAAATCATTTCTGCTTGATTTGAAGGCTCAAACACTTAAATGCTGAGCTCAGACTTGAGAAACTTCAACTTGGAAAATAAAAATTTCTTTAAATTACCTTTTATAGATAAAGTGACTACAAATTTCTTTTAATTATTTTGCTTTGCTCTGCTTGCTGATACCCTTTACAGAATGTGTAGAACTGGAGTACATAAATCCTAATTCACATCTCAGTGGAGCTGTCACAGTGCAGACAATGCTGCGCATTAAAACGTTCTCTGAATGTAAAGTCAGTGTAATTGAGTTGGAATTTTCTCTTAGGAGAAACAGTATCCCCACTGGAAAGAGAAGGAAAATACTCTTCCTGTCAGGTCATTTGGCCTGTTATTCCTTAAAATACTTCTGGGTGACATATTAATTGCTTAGATTGAAGCCTTTCTTTTTCCCTCTTTTTGCTTGTTTTAAGGGGGGTTAGTTTTTGCTAAACCCAGATTCCAGATCAGCTACTTCATTAAGGAGTCCAGATGTCCTACTGTCTCTTGAGACACTCCTGGAAAATGGGAATGTGGTGAAGTCAGGATACTCCTACCTACATATATGACAACAGTGCCCTCAGTTCGTGCATTTCCTGCTTGGCTATTGCCATGTCAGTGCAGGGGCAGTGCCAGAAGCCATCAGTGTCATGCACTGGAATACAGCTCTGACACTCCCCTTCCAAATTCAGCCATGTTCCTGAAGGGGCTCCAGTTATCTCCCAGACACAAACTCTGACTCAGCCACTTACTGGCTGTGATGATGCTCTGCCACTGCCCCAGCCAGATTCAAACTGGAAGTGAGTGGTTCTGCCCTGGGATTGCTCAAGTCTGTGTTCGGGAGAAGTTCCCAAACTAGACAAAAATAAGGACTCATTTGGATTTGTTGAAAACCAAACTGCTGATATGTCAGAGGGCAAAACAGCGTAGACAGAAGTGTAAACTCTGCATTTACTGGGCTTACTTTTTTAAACTAGTTTATTTTAGAAAAGGAAGGCATTGAATTCTAGGAAAAGAAGAATCCACTTCAGTTATGACTCTAAAATTGGCTTCAGGCCAACTAGGTTTAAAAATAACTTTTAAATGAAGTGTTAATTTTAATTTTTTTTTCAAGTGGAAAAATGCCATAATTTTATAGACAGTGTTTCAGTCATTGCTTTGAACAGATGAGTTGGATTTTACAGGGAAGTCACAGTGTAAAGGAGCAGCCCGAGGGGGTGGGTGGTCATGCGCACACCTGGTGGGTCAGAGGCAGTCCCAGACACAGAGAGGAGTGGAAATGGAAGGCTGGTTTCAGTCTCTTCCTCGCTGCCTTGCTGATTCACGGATGTGAAAATATGTTTCATGTAAAGACTGTCTTCTTGTTCTCCAGAATATTTACTGGTTCAAACAAAAACTAGATGAAAACCTTGTTCCTCAAGAAACAGAGCAGCCCTGGTTCATATTCTTGTAAGAGTGGAACAACTGCTGGCACGAGAGAGTTAAAAATGTACAGGGAGAAGGAGATTGGTAGGATTGCATCAGTTGCCCTGACTGTAACGAGATGCAGGCTGAGTGATTTCAAACCCAGTGCTGGCGAGGCTGGTAACTGCTGATCGGGGTCGGGGGTTCAAGAGCTGTCACAGGGGTTTACGTTTCTGCTCTTAAATGGGGCCGCTGACATTAAGCAAACTCCAGGAAATTTAGAAATGAGGAAACATTTTTTTATTTCTGTTGTGTATTCACAGTGGGCTCTTTACTGTGCCTTTGGCAAGGCATCTGCATATTGAAAATGCTTCTAAATTCTTCATTCTTTATGGCACAGCTACTTTTTGCACCACCTCCATTCTGATGAGGGATTTTGTTGAAGCTCTACAGAAAGGTGAAAGCTCTCTGGTTGTGAAGTTCCAGGTCACGGAGTGTGAGTGTCAGCCCCGTTGTGGACATTCCGTGAGATTTGCCCTGGGGCAGGTGCAGTGAGGGTGTCTGACCTCTAAGGATGCTCTCCCAGCCCTGGTCAGTGAGCACTGAGACTTGGCTGGTGCAGAGCAAGGTGCTTTTGGGCTGTGCTGCACAAACCTCTGCCACAAAGGTCCTTTGGACTGCGAGCAGCTGCAGTCCCTGTGTCTGCAGGTCTCAGAATAGTCACAGTCAGGAAGGTCTGGTGGCCCCTTTGGTGTTACAGGGACACCCATGAGGGGGACTGAACAGAATGGGAAACACACTCACAAGTAGCATAAGACTTTGGGACAATTCTAAAGTATCTTCCTTGTCTTCCAAGTCAGTAATGGCACAAAAGCCTACTGCTGAATAGTAATTAGGAGTAAATAAATATTTGAAACATTTTTTTTCTGCCAAAAATGTCACCAGGCTCACCCTTCCATAGCATTTACAGTGTAAC
Organism: Sakesphorus luctuosus; assembly: GCA_013396695.1. NCBI lineage: Eukaryota > Metazoa > Chordata > Aves > Passeriformes > Thamnophilidae > Sakesphorus > Sakesphorus luctuosus. The sequence continues at coordinate 305,841 of VWZD01001522.1, read as the reverse complement.
AGGAAATGTAGTCATTGGACATGAGGGTGGAGGGCAGCTGGTGAACAGCCAGATACTCCTTTTTTTCTCATTTAGAAGGGAAAACAAGATGATCAGGAGAATGTTGTTTTCTCTGACTCCATCTGAGACTAAAATGAAGAGTCTAGCCTGACACATCATTCATCTTGGATTTATTTAACCTTTCCTACCTTTTTTGTGGAGATAGATTTCTAATTACTTTCCATATGCCAAGTCAGAATCAAGTCCCATGTTACGTGTGTAAACCCCTCCATTCTGGAGCTGCATTCTCCACTTCATAACTCTCCTGCCATGATGTCATGTGCTCCTGTTCTGTGGTCACTCCTCAGCTCCTGTCTCTGTTTCCCAGCCCCATTGTGGCCTTTGATTGACTGATGTCTTCCTTGCCCTCTGTTTGATGTATGACACTTGTTATATTGAGTGTGTGCCAGTTTTGGAGGATGGTGATTTCCCACTGGGCAGAGCTGGCTATGGACCTGTGGTGATATCTCCATGCAATTCTTCAGGGACTTCCATACCCTTGTTCCTGACATCCCTGTTCCTGCAGCTGAGAAACAAGGAGTCTTACTCTGTTTCCTTTCTCTCAAACTTAACCTCTGCTCTTCCTCTTCTATAATCAAGTTATTTTTAATTCAGAGAGAGAATTATATGTCATTGTATGTGCTACTGAGTTAAAATAACACGTGCCAAGTTATTGGGGTAGGTATAAGCTCAGTGGTGGGTAGGTACAAAATTACCACGAGCTGTAGCACAAAGTGTCCTACCTCCATCAGAACCTTTAATAGCAGATGTTCAAACTTTCTGGTCACATTTGTTGCACAGTATTAACTTGACCTGTTGGACAATTGGGGTTTCTAAGCTGGTGGCAGCATTCCCATTGAGGGAAATCAATGAAAGAAATTAACCCAGAGCATGGAAGATAAACTCCTTGGAAAAAATCAGTCTTATGCAATGTAACTTGGTGTTCAGTTGTAGTTTGTTTTCATACTGCTTGACTTGCAGTTGTAGATATTTTTCCAGTGGAAGCAGGAGCCTCCATGTAGTGAATAGAAGCCTTTCTGGTCCCAGGCCAGTTGTCTCTAGCTGTGTTTTGCTGGCACTGTGTAAAAGTACGTAGTTGTTCACAACCACGGCCTGGAAACAACTGCTGTACCATAGTTCTAAATTATAGTTATTAAAGGTTATCTGGCTGATTCAGATAGCAAATTCCCAGAAGTCCTGTGAGCAAGATTGTCCTTGGCTCTGCTGTGAGGGCAGTGGCAAAATGGCAGAGGCCACACTTTTGTCCACTTCTGCAGCTGCAAACAGGCAGGAGTGCTCAGAAAGCTCAGCCTCTCCTTCACATCTCCTGTGGCCTGAGAGGTGGCTGCAGAAACTCAGGAAGTGTTCACACAGCTCTGTGCACCCAGGGGCTCCATGGGCAGAACTCCTTGCTGAAGGCTTTGGCTGAGTTAATGGTCCAACTCTACGAGCAAGGACACCAGCAGGCAGGCTCAGATGTGCTGGTACCTGGAGCTGTGGGGTTGTACACCAACTAGAGTTGGTAAATTTATATGTGGGCCAATGTATGTCTCTGTATGTACTCACAAGTAACCAATATCTTACGTAAATGTAAATTCTTACCCTTGTTATAGGACTTTACTTCTAGAGCAGTGGCTTCTGGTTTACATGTTAAAGCTCAGGCTAACATGAGAACAAAATGCAGCATTGTCTGCAGTCCTAAACACCATCTGTGTTGCCCTTGGTGTGATGAAAATCAAGGCTCTTGCTTTAGAAAGCTCAACCTTTGTCTGTCTCTAAGTCTGAAAGCCCCAACTCTCTCTCTGTGCTCTTTGTTATACCCTGCTCTGGAGGAGATAACTGATGGGTGAATGTGTGTGCTCAGAATTGATTTAATTACAGCCAGTGCAGGTCATTGGGAAGGCTGGAAGATGGGCAGGGTGATCCATGGCATCAACTTCTAGAGAGTGAGCTTTTCACCTGTTGTGAGTGGGTGTGTTGTCCTTAGTGGTGTATGTTTTCAGGGGACTGTTGGGGTTTCTTCTGTGTTTTCTGCAGTCTGATCAGTGTTCTGCTGAAATGAAGCTCTCCTTTTCTAGAAGCAGTGCTGGCATTGTCTGACTGAGGCAGTGATTTCTGCCCCATGTCCTATTTCTTTTATTTGGTCCCATAATCTGTGTGCAGTTTCTTTTGTAACTCACAGCATGATGCCGTTCCAGCAGCTGGTTTTAATATTGGGAACAGATACTATTTGTCCAGAAGCTGCATTTGAGGACCAGGATCCCATTTTAAAACTGAGAGTAAGAACATCATTCCTCGCAGTCAAAGAATGACATGAGAGCACCAGGGCATGATTACAGGGCAGTGTCCTCTGTGTTTTGTTACAGGTTTGTCAGTGTCTCTGGAAACAGAGGGGTTTGGGGCAAACTACCTGTTTGTCACTGATCTGACCAGCAAAGGACATTCCTTCTTTAAAAATACCTCACTCCAATATCTTTTAAGTATGCAGTGATTTCTTTCCACCTGTCTTTTAAGGACAAGGGTGATTAATCCTCCTGTTCTGACTATCTCCCAGACTCCTCTCAATTCCTCTCTTAAATTTGACACTAGTTTGTTTGTGTCCATCCTTACCTGGTGGAATCACCTCAGCTTAGAGTATGATTGAAAATTGCTCAAGTGGGTGTGTTGGGTCAAGTTGTTCAAGTGATTTAAATCAGTAATCCTTATGAACTATCCTGGATGTAAGCATGCCTGTGAAGTTCTCCATCTTTTTGTTTCAAAGGATTGCACCCAAGACTGAGTGTGTGTGTGTTTTCCAAGAACCCTGGTTGGTGTCTTTGCTCAGGGATGCTGGATAGCTTTCCTTTAGTGTACACAAGTATGAACACTATGTCATCAAAATTCGGATCTTTTCTGATGGGTTCCTGCTGGAGAATTGCATTTTTAGGAATCTGTGTCTAGAATAATATGTGATTATTCCTTCCAAGTCTGGATCTCTTGGCTGTAGACTGCTTGACTTTCCCTTCGTCGACAGTGGGTCCCTGGAAGTGAGAGGTTCTCAGGTAACTGTCTTTGGGCAACATAGCAGTAAATCAAGGGAACTCAGATTTACCATGGAGTGCTTAAATACACTTATTTTCTGTTTTATAACCTGTTCCTCTTTTGTGCACTCCTGGGTTTTCAGGATAAGTCTTCCTGCCTGTGTTCTTTTGAGCTGAATCTTCTGGTTTGGGTGTTGGAATAGTTTACTTGACCTAAAAAGTGCTCCTTTTTTAACGCTTTTAAAGTAACTTACATCTTATTTGCAGCTGCAGTTTTCTGTGAGAAGCTTGCACTTCTCCAGTATCAGTGGCTTTAAACTGATGCTTCATAGCTCTTTATAAAACATGTTTCATCATCTGTAGGAGAGCATTAAGCTGTAGTCACAAATACCTGAAAGGTTCCAACAAATACCCCATTCCTTACAAGTTCAACCCCCAACTGAAGAGTGGAAAATTACAGTTCAAATATCAGTGATGCCACGGCTTTTGTTGCTGAGCACTTTGCTTTACTATGGTAACTTCACAGTCCCTTGGGAATGACTATTGAATGCTTTCAACTTCTGATTTTTTTCTTGACAACTTTCTGGCTTTATCCTGGAAAGTTTCTGGAGTCTGCTATGGATCTACAGCAGCTGAGAATATGGGGAGCAGCATAAGCTAAAACATGGTCTATTCAGTATGCAAAGGAATAACTTTGGGCAGGGGAGGTTTCCAGTGCCAATTAACATGTACACATTCATACTTAACAAGCTAAAAACTCATCAGAGAGAAACATAAAATTGCTAAAGTTGCTCCCAAGTTTCCACTTTGTGCTCCTGGACATCTGCAAAAACAAAGCAGTTTTGCTACAGAACATAAGCTCTAACTGACAGAATGTTAATATTCCTACCTGGAATCTCCAGCAGGAGAGTTTTTTAGTCAATCCAAGTTCAGGCACCACAATGTTCAAATCTGATCATTTGTTGGAAAATCATGGTGATTTCTCATATTTTTATGAACTTACTTTACTGAGTTTAAAGTCTCTTGCTGGAAGATATACTTAAAACACACAACATGCTTCCAGAATGTTGTGCTAATTGAAAAAAAAAAGAAAAGAAAAATAAAGGGAGTAAACCTTTTCATAGACTTGGACAGAGTCATCTGTCTTGCCCAGCCTGCAGTGTGTCTGATAACATGTTCCGGAGAGGTTGTGCATGCAGCGAGCTTTTCATTCGGTGTCTTGGGGTATAGTATGGCAGGATATTTGAATCTGTAACATTTAGTTTTAAAAAGTGCAGAATGTGTTGAAATCCAGGCATTGTATCTATCTTGAGAGTGCACCTGCATGCAGTCAGCAGAGGAGCACTTCCTAGTGCTATAACCAACCCCACTGTTTTCCCACTTCTCCCCAGTTTGCATTAGACACATCCTATAAGAGCTGGACTATCAGGCAGACTTGCAAGCAGCCACAGCAGTTCTTACTGGTTTTGGGGTTTCCCAAAAAGATCTGTGCTCAGTAGGTTGTTCTGCTGCCAAAGGCTTTATCATGTGGGCTGAGTAGTGTAACAGAACAGACAACACCATCTTCATGTGTTTTTAGACATGTTATTTACTGGGGTTTCCCTGAAGAAAGCTTGGGGATTCTTTCCTTATGAGTCACTAACGAAGTGATTGTTTTTATATAAACTTTCCTTCAGCTGGTTAGAGTTGGAACACAGCGTCTTGTGCTCCTTCTGGGGTCTGACTTTTCTCTTAATTTCTTTTACTAGTTGTTCCTGCAGCCAGCAGGATGGTTTGAACCTCGAGGCCTCCCCCCGCACTCTCCTGAGTTCTGTGGCCTTGGAAATGGCAAGTCTGGGCAGCAGAAGTGCTGGTGGCAATCACTGTGTGTGTAATTCCACTGCTCAGCTTTCTACTTGGGTTGCCTTTTCAACTCTGACCTTGCTCATGGCTTAGGAAGAATGTGCTCTTGACATCAGGCAGGCTGGAGTTTGCATTTTATGTGCTGAAATTAAAATTTAAAACAGGGCTGATAGTTGGCTTCAGTGGCATAAAGGTTAAAAGCTGTAAAGTTCTGTTTCCATTATGGAAATCACTGAAGCTGGAGAGACACATCCTTCTCTTCCATACCCCTGAATCTCTTCCCACCCTCTCTTGGTGGCTGCAGCAGAGTGGTGCAGAGTCACTTTTAATTACCTCCTTCCATGGCTTTTGATTTCCAGCCCATCTGATGGCGCCAGGGGCTGAACCACAGGGAGATCTCCGGGCAAGTCCTGCCTGTGTCGGCCGCCTGGCCAGGCAGATGCTGCACTTCCTTGTGGGGTTTTTTTATTACATTTTAAATTTTTGAGCCTGAGACAAGAGTTGTGTTAAAATCCAGTAGCTCAGTAATGCATTTGTACATGAGAAATTCTGGGCTGTGGACACCAACTCCTGTTCCGCTCCCTGACCTCACTTCAGATATTTATAGTCTGTGTGTACATGTATGTGATTATATGTGTTTGGCCTCACAGGTAACATATTCTGCATTTACAGATTTGTTAAGATGCCTGGCGTTTTTTTAAGCCAATAAGTATGCAGAGAGTTCTTCGAGTCTTTTTCATAACCCAAGATTGGATTTCTTTATTTTTACAGGAACAGGAATGGTTTAGCTGGAATGAAAATGTTCATTCCACTGCATCATTAGCTACAGGCAATCTTCAGTTGAAGCCTAGCCCATTTTTCATGCTAAAGCTCTAGTAGTTTGACCATTAATCAACATGTAGGATGAATTTCTGGGGCTGAGAGAGCTTGTCTGCGTGCCTGTAATTTAAGAAGATCTCTTTTTTGTTTTTTTCTTATGAAAGGAAGGTAGTCAGAAAATAAATTATGTTCTAAAGAGTTCACCTCTCTCTCACCCCCCTTCTACCATTCCCATTCTGATAAACACCCCAAAAGTTTTCATTAGATGGATATGGAGTTTTAGCTGGAGTAGCAGATCCTCAAGTGTGTCATTTGATCCTCCAATAATTCTAAAGCAACCTTCTGTTAGATGAAATTAGTCTGTGACATGGTGGCTGTGTCAAGTGTCCTTTGTACTGGTAGTCCAGCTTTCTTTTATGACTTTAAATGTTAATTTTAGGGTCTCAGATAAAGTTTTTCCTTCCCTTCTCCATTACATGGACGCTGTAACCAGGAGCCCACGGGACCATCAAGATCCATAGTCAGCTGCTACCTGCCTTTTCAGCTGCCTGCTCTTCTCACACAAGGTGAAAATTCAGAGCACTGATCCTCCAAGTTGGAAACAGCAATGGGAAAATTGTGCCTAGAAAGGCAGAAATTGTTTCCTTACACCAGTTCTCTCCTTTAGTCTGAGCAGGCTCCCTAAATTGCTCTGCACAGACCTGTGGAACACGCAGTGCTTCTCCAGCCACGTGAAGGAAGTGGGCCAACAAGGGTCTCCAAGCCCAGTGGCTTAAGAGAAGTCTTCTCCAAAGGCCACATTCCTCTTTTCCCAGGCCCACTAAGCAGCGAAAGCAGCTTTGATTAATCAGTGAGTGCATGGGAGATTTTGGAGATCACTACCCAAATATGTTTGCTCTTTCCTCCCAGATATACTCCCCAGCTTAATGTGAGAGCTGATGCAGAGCCCTTTCCAGCTCAGAGGCAGGGGAGGATGGTTTGGAACATGGACAGGGATCTTGTGGGGGAGGAAGGAAGAGAGCCATATAGTTCACATAAGATGCAGAGTTATTTCAGTTTAACTGTCAAGGGCTCTCAAAGGCTGCACTGATCTACCCTGTGGAGGCTGAGAAGCAGTTTCAGTGCAGTGGTGATAAAATCTTGTTCTCCACATGCAGTTCCATTTGACTCTTAAGGAAATGGTGCAACAGCCACGGAAACAAGGGAAGTGTCAAGTGTGGTCTGTCACTAGAAGACCTGTACCCCCTCCATCGGTGACCCGGACAGGATCCCAGTGGTGCTGTACAGACCGGTGTTCCCTCTGTTGGATCTGCACTGCTCCTCACAGAGACTGCCAAGGTGCCCTTCCCATGGCCACATCATACCAGTGCCTCGGAATTATCTGATGCCTCCTTGGATGTCTTTGGGCTTTCCTTCCCCTTGTTATTGCTGACTGATGAGCTCCTGGTCTAGTGCAGCAGCTGTCATTAGTCTTTCAGCATACAACTATTATTTTATCCTGTTTCTGCTTTTCCAATCCTTCAAGCTATCCAAGTCTTCAATGTTCAATCTCCCGTTGTGTTTACACTACCTCACAGTTTTGTCTTATGGGCAGAATCAAATTTAACTGGCAAGTTTATGCTATTTTATTTCAGTAAGACTGATCCATTCAACACTTTGATGATTAAATCCTTTAAGGCTGCTAGTTCTGTTTCCCAGATTATAATTTATTTATCTGTTAGAAACTTGTTTTACTGCATCATTCTTTCATTAATACCGGTCTTTATAAACTTATTTTCCAGGCTCCTAAGGGTATCACTTTGCTGAACCAAGTATCTGTCAAGTTTCCCTTAGTCAGAAAAAGCAGTTTTGGCATGCTCTGTCATCTTTCTTTCTTTTATTATTTTTTAAATTTTATTTAAAGACTTTCTTTAGAAGCACGTTCAAAAGCCTTGCTTACAGTCGTGGTTTGACTGACAAGCCTGTTCTTGCATCTGTTTTCTTTCCATTTTGTTGAGTGTGGGCACTGCACTTGCTGTTCCACAGAAGGTACCACGCTGGTTCCTTCATGCTGTGGTTCTGCACCCACACCATGGGCAGCAGCAGGACCTGATGGCTGGGTATGGCTGGATATCTGTGGTACTTTCAGGAGATTCTGCACAGTGTTGGGTTTTGAGTTTTTTTGATGGTAGTGATTTATTCCCTCACTGCTGCCCTTCACATCCCCTGCCCTGGGTAGGAAAGAATGGAGATGACACAGTAAGGTTTGTTTCACCTGAGGTGCAAGAACTTTTGTCCCTGAAAGCTTGGTGGCCAAAATTCTTTGCTCTAAGGAACCCAGTGGAAATTATCTTGTCAAATAGCAGCAGGACTGATGACTCAGGTTTTGCCCTGCTCTGGTCTGAGGGACGGGAAACTGCCCCTGAGAGCCACGAGGAGCTGAAAGCAGTAATTCACACTCTGTGGTACAGCATTTTCTCCTTTGACATTATCAGTAAATTGCACCCCAAAAACCAGCCTGTCATTTCAGACCAGGGTCTTTGCTCCATGCCCCCTTTGCTGCTCCCTGGCTACTGATGGGTTTTTGTTTTCAGGTCTTTCCATTTTTACACTGGTTCAGTTCCCTTTCCTCTTCCAGCTCTCCTAAACACACAGTCATGTTCCCCCGGGCGGGTTCATTTGTTAGTACACGTCTCACATCAACCTTCCCTTTCTTCAACAGTGGTCCTTCATGGTTCATGTGAACCTTGGATCACATCCTTGTGGATTTTCTTGCCACTAACTCATGCTCCTGCACTCACGTGTGATGTCTGTGTGTGAGTGTAAAGGAGTACATGTGTTTGTAGGCGTCTGAGTTTCAGTAGTGCTGGTTTATACTGAGGTCTGTGTCTAATGCCAGACAGTGTTAGGCACAACTAGGAATTGTTTCACGTGGAACACGTAATTATCAATTGAGAAATCTGCACCCTCTCAGATGCCTTGTCAACACTTCATGTCTCAAAATGTGCCGTATCCAGCAAGCTGTGGTGTTTGTTAACCTTTGCTGGGCCATGCTGAACATGTGAAAAGTCAGTCCGTTTTTGTGTTTGCATGGGATCTTTGTTTGCAGTGATTAATGGTCCACTAACAGTGTCCAGTGCAAGTTCAGTGCAATGTACAAAGTGTCTTTGATGCCAGACATTTTACAGTACTGTGCAGAAACTAAAGCTAATAGTCGTAACCCTGAGAGGACTGGAATGTTTTCAATTTACTTTTAAACAAATGACTTTATTGTGCCATTCTCACATGGGAGTAAATTCCACAGCCTCAGTGCCACATTAGACAGAACTCTTTTACCTGCTGGTCTCTGTTTATACTTGGAGAAAAGAAATTAACCTCAGTTAGGAGTTGAGGGGAACAGGACGGGGCAATTAAACTCTGTGGGAATTTTGGCAGGGGCTTTGCTGGGAGCAGAGAGGGATGAAGGAGTACAGGATGTAGCAGAAGGATGATTTGTGGTACAGAGTGGAGTTCAGGAGTTCTTTGTGCCTGAAAATCAAACTTGTGAAGGGCACCTGTAGGAAAAGCATTAAAACTGGTTTTGCCCTTCCTGAAATGTAAGGAAGTGGTTGTTGTAGTCTGAGTAAATGCCAGTGGATACTGGGAAGAACATTCCTAGTGAGTGTGGTTGGAGATGGATTGGGCCCAGTTCCTGAAAGCAATTCCCAAGTGATGGGTGCCTGTATCTGTACAGGAATGACAACTTAAGTAGAGAAAGCGTCCCTGAACTCATCGTGTTTTAAGATTTTCAGACTGAGACAGGGGCGCTTTGAAAGAATGAGACTTTAATGCCTGTAGGGTGGTCTGATACCATGGATTTATAAATATGTAAACTACCTGTATGTGGTTTATTTCCATGAGCAGAACAATTATTTAGGCAAAATGCCTAAGTGGGAACATGGATCCATTCAGAGTTGCTCCAAGGGGGAGACCTCTCATGCTAAGAAGTGCCTTGTGATCTTCTGGTGGATATAATGCACAACCTATTCCAGGGACTCCTTTTGATCGAAACATGACTGTACATTAATTACTAACAGAACTGGATTTTTTTTAACTGCTCACTTGGCCTTTTTTTGTACTAAACCTTTCTTTTACAAGACTTTCATTTTGTGCTTGTTACGTGGGTTTATGGCTTTATAAATCCATAGGCAATCAAGAAAAGGATTTGAGTTTTGTTTTGACTAGTTTTTGCTTTTACTTTGGCTATTTACAGTTCATTAGTATTTTATATTACACGTGACTGCGTGGAAATCCAAATGGAAAAAAAATTGCATGTTCAAGTGATGCTCAGGTAAATGCAATTGCAAAAATTGGACAAATAAATCCCCTCACCTGAAAATAGCTCTAAAGCCTTTTGCCTTCCTCTGATATTTTTAACTCTTATCTGGTCTTTTCCAGCTCCTCTCTACTTATGGTTTCCCATAAACCCTTACCTCAGTTAGAAAATGAACAGTGTAAGTGGTGCAAATCATTTTGCAGTGTCCTCAGAGCCCTAAAGCCTTTGCTGCCACTGGTTTGGCCTCCAGAGACAGATACACCTAAAGGTAATGCAGGCTTCAAAGAACAATGGGGAAAAGGGTTTGAGAGCTATTTCCCCTCTGACTTTTAAGGCAGGCAAACTGTCCACTTGGTTTCTTGTCAGTTCATGCCTTTTTTCATGTTTAAAGTAAAAAGGTGTGTGTTGATCATTACTGAAAAGAAACCAATACATGTATAGCAGAGGTCAGGTTTTTACACAGCCAAATGCTGCCACAAGTCAAACCTGAGCTCAGGAGCAGTACTGGCAGTGTTGGAAGCTTGTGGGGGCCAAAGCAGGGCCAATCCTTCCCAGGTGATGCCTGTAGGTGGTTTATTTCCATGGTCAGAACAATGATTTTCTTACAAATCTGGATTTTCTGAAGACTTGACGATGTGTTTCAGGAACTGTTGTGGAGCCTCTTTCCCTGTGATGGGGAAAAACTGTGCAGGAAAGGACAGGATCACTTTTGTTTAAAGCAGGCTGAGCGCTCTTGGGCAGTCCTATCCGTCCTGCCCCAGCAGCAGGTGCCCAGCTGCCCTCTTTGGGTGGAAACACGTCTGTGGGGAGGGAGCAGCACCAGGGCCTGAGGCTGGATTGGCTTTCCAGACTGGGCAGAGTAAGGAGCAATTACGTGTTTTTGCCTGAGACTGCTCAAACTCTCTGTAATGCACTCGCTTCCTGCCCATCTGGAAAGGCCTCTCGCCTGCAAAATGTCTTGGGAAAAGAGAGGAGGAGGGAACATGTCGGGATGGAAGCTCTCATCATCCCCTTTGTCTCCCAAATGCCTGTCTGCAGTAGGCAGTGTAACCTGTGCTTAAAGGTGGCTCCCTGGGGCCCCAGTTGGCAGGCAGGCTGGTAGGGAACATGCTCTGAAGCCAGAGGGAGTCTCAAATGAAATCCTTGAATCTTGCCATGCAGATCTTAATAATCCATGAGTGGATTATTATTAATATGTCCATAAGGCTATAAATTCAGGGATTTTGACCTCAAAGTCTTTGAGTGTGTTTAAAAATAGCTCACCCATCCTCATTTTATCACTTCATATCCTCTGACACAATTTTGGAACCTGCCTCCATCCCATCTAGCAGGGGAACACTATAATTAAGAATCAGTTTTGAAAGGCTGTTCTCTCTTAGCTTAAGGCAGAATAAGGCTTTATGTATTTTGCAGGAGATTATAAACAATTCATCCGCTAAAATTAGCAGTAAAAAGGGAGCCCCAGCTCTTTCCTGCCCTGTGGTTTGTACCACAAAGACTTAGTGTTTTTAAATCATGACAGAGCTCTCTAAAAACCTTGAAAGCATATTATGTATGTGTCACTTTGGCTCAGTTAGGAATAGTCTCACCTCCAAGCCAGAAGGCCATGGGTTCAAATTCCATGCCCGCCCTTGGATTTAGCTGTCTCACAGTAATTTTATTGCAGAAAACATTTTTAAATAGAACCATAGGGGAAGAAGAGTGAAACACTTGTGTCTGTAACTGCACTGTGAGACATTCAGTCATTGGGACCATACGTTAAGCCACGGCTCTCACTGCCCAGCTTTGCTTAAACCCTGCAGTAGGAGATGGGGCACCCCTAATGGTGTGGCAGTTTTTATTCTTCTTGACAAAAGCAGTTCCAGGGCTTGGGAGTGTCTGTGAGCTACTGCTCCCTGCCTGAAAGACGTTTGTGTTGTCATTGTGCTGCCACAGGGACGGGGTGTACGTTGTTATGCAAGAGCTGCAAAATGGGAGATGTCAAGTGAGTCTTGACTTCACCTTTTGCTGCTGATCAGTAACAGAAGCGGGGGTGGGGGGGGGAATCAATCCTTTAAACTGAAAATGCCATAGGTCATTTAAAAAGTCAGATTGCAGCAATAACCAACTGAAGTGCAAGGTTAGGACTGTTTGTGGCAGCAGTAAAGCCAGGTGATCTCAGCTGCAGAGGGAAACTGTGGTGTCTGCTTGGACCTCAGGTGAGAGTTCTAATCACTCACATCCTTTACCTTCCTCATAGAGAGGAGGTTGGAGAGAATTAAACTTTAAAGTTTCATTGTGGTTTGTGCCAACAAGAATGTGGTCTTATAACACAAAGTGTTTATGTTTGTTGCTTACAGATGTGTATTAACTTACCAGAATCTCATTGTCTCTTAAATAAAATTTATTTTAGGGAGGAAAAAAATAGTCTTTCATTTTCTACTGGTTTTACAGAATACATGGAAGGGGTTTGGCATATTTATACAAAATGGAGGCCACGTCATAAATGCTCTGTACAGCAGAATATAGCTCACAACTAATTTCTTACCCTGAAAATAATTTAACCAATGATTTTCAATTTCTCTTCTTGTGGCATGAATTCAAAATGCTCCTGGATGGATGTTTTTCTTTTGTTTAGAAATATTTGTTACACTTCACTAAAGTGCCTGGTGTTTTCAAACTCCTCCTCTGATCTGTTTTGAGGCTTTTATTGCTGCAGGAATGTTGCAGGTCACATTTTGCTTGCAAAGTTTAAGGGGATCTTGAATGGAGAGTATGGAAGTGGTGATCCCTGATTCCTGGGGTAGCAGTTCCTGCCAGAGTTTGGAGACCACTGTGAGACTGCCTGGTGGAGGGTTTATGGAAAACCCATTAATGTGTGTGAGAGCTTGTAGTCTTCGGACCTGAATTACCAAATGAATGTTTTGATGAGAACTCTGGCCAAGGTATGTCTTGGGTATGACTGACATCTGGGGAAGGCAGATGGTGCAACAGAAGGTGCTGATAGTTCTTGTATGTCCACTTGCTAAATTAGATTACATATGTTCCTATTACTAAATTTTTTTCAGGTAAGCAATTACAGTGGGTGCTACAGAAACTATGAGAACTGGGCCAGGAGATGGAGGGATAATCCATCTTGTCCCAGCAGGAATGCTGGCTCCTTTAGTCACATCTGAGATGTGGGGTGGGATGGTCCCTGCAAGGCTGGAGCTGGTAATGGTCTGTCAAAATTCAGGGTAAAAGGTGAGCTTGGGGAGTGTCCACAGGACAAATTTCTGTAGGATGGGGTCCATGCTGGGAGCAGAAGATTGAGAACCCTTCCCATGGAGCCTGGCTGGGCTGTGCTGACGGACTGGGAGGCAAAGGGAACGGAAATGGTGCCGCTCCGGAGCACAGTGATCCAACTGTGTGAAGTCAGTGTGGGTGCTATTAAAATGCCATCTTCCTCTCCCTTCCCCTTCCCTTCCTCCCTCCCTCCCCCTCCGCTGTCAGCCTGGCCGAGGAAAAGTCGGATAACGTACGACTGTGTTCCTTGGCATCGCAACTGCAATTTCCCTACGGGGGCTTCAAACTTGAGAATGGGAGGTTTTAAATCTTGCTGATTCGTGCTATTCCAGCAAGCATATGTGTGAGGAGAAAGAACAATGCCAGTTCGAAAGAGAAATCACAAGTGAGAAATCATTGCTGCTAAATCAGGTGTTGCAGAGGCCAGTGGAAAAATCAGACAGTAAAAAAGTAGGAAATTACTTTGTTTAGAGCTGGGAAGGTTAATGAGAATGAATTAGAAAGTGTTCTCTGTGTATTCCGCCCCTGAGGATTTGAGCAAAGTTAGAGGGATTTATTTACTGATTATCCAGACTATACAACTGGCAGTAAGATTAAGTGAGGAATTTTGGAACATGCTGACATTTCTTATTTGCATCATTTGCTATGGAGATCATTTGTCGGTCCTGCACTGAGTTTGTGGTGAACCAGGGCTTAGTCTGGCCCAGCAGAGACAGATCTGGTACTTCTCATGGCTCGAGGGATGTGGGGGTGAAAACAGTTTAACGTCCTCTTTTGTGTCTCAGAGAGGAAACATCAAGTTTGTCTAGGTGCTTATCAGAGGAGAATTTCAGGATACTTTCCTAGACACCATTAATTATGGCAAAGAGTGGAGTTACAGGAGACATATTGCATTAGAAGAAGGAAAAATATAAAAGACAAGGTTGTAATTTATAGAGCCTGTGCACTGGATGCTGTACAGAGCTCCCCTACTGCAAGGCCCCTCCGAGCCCATCCCTGCTGGCTGCACAGGGATCTGCCTCCTCCTCTTCCTCCTCCTCTGGTCACAGCTACTGCAACCAGGCTGCTGAGTGCCGAGAAGTTCCCATCTCAGCTGGAGGAAAGGAAGGGGGACCATGGAATAGGAGTTCACTGCAGGATCTGGGAAAAACAGAATTGTGATTTTAATTCGTTTTTCTGGGTGCCTAGCTCTAAAATGATCACACTGGGTGAAAAACGTGGAAGTCTTATATCATACACACAGACACGTAAGACATAAACTGTGCTGTAAATGTGTAATCTTGGGCAATGTATTTCACTCAGCCACTGTCCATGCATTGACTTGCCCTGTTTTTATCTCGTAAAGTAAGACAATTTCTTGTTCCTGAAGGAATTCTTCAGCTGAGTCTTGTGCACTGTTTCTGGAATAAGGAAAATGTTTTAGTTACCTGCTCTTGCATGGTTGCTGCCAAGTGAAAATCCTCAGCAGTGATCAGAACCACCCACAGTTCTATGAGTGGTTTTGGGAAGGAGGTAAATAACAGAGGTTAGAGTCAAGGTGTTATTTCAGTCTTTGTGGTGACTCTAAATATTTCTCTGATCAGCATCATGGATGACTCATTTTCTTGCTTTCTGTTTTCATCTCCTTTTTGTAGAAGCTCCAAGACTTGTGTTTGTTTTCGTTCTTAGGGGACTGCATACCACAGCCAGTAGCTTTAGTCCTTTAATCCTCAGATGTCCAGCTGATGCCTCCACCCATTGATTACCTCCTTTCACAGCAAATGATCATGTTCCCCTCACAGTTAATGTCCACTGCTGGCCCAGGCTGCTGTCTCTGGAAATGTGTTTAATGCACTTGGTAACAAACAGACAATAAATGTCAGCCTGAACATCATCTGGGCTAATCATTGCACTTCAAGTCTTCATCATCATGACATGAATTCCAGGGTAACTCACTACTGTTTCTGACTTCCCAAAATCCACTGACCTCCTTATACACTGAAATAATAGTAAATATCATGCCAGTAGTATCTGACATCCTAGATTTTTTCCTAATGTGCTCTTATAAATATGGGGCACTTCATGTATTGTTATGACAAGGAAATTCTTTGAAAAGTTTGCAAATTCCAAAGTAGTATTTGTTTTATAAACAAAGGTGCTGTTTTCCTTATGCCAGCCTCTTTCTGCTTTTGCTTGTCCAGCAGTCTGTTCTGAAAGGCATGAAGCAGCTGTTGGCCCCCAGTCAAAACTTGCAGCACAGGGAAAGTTATGTAAAAGTCCTTTGTGTGAGAGATGTACATGGCAGCACATGGTGAAACTGGAGTGCAGATTCTTTCAGGGGAGAGGGCTGTTCAAAGTAAGGTTTTATTTTTTTACTTGATTTTTGCGTAGAACAAAAAGTAGAAGATATTGTAATTTTTTTTCCCCCACATTTTCAGAAATCCCTTTTCCTGTTGCACAGTTGTGGGCTCCTAATTTCGTGCTGCTTTGCACCCACTGTACCCCATGGATGGAAGGGCTGTAGGAGGTTACCTCATTCTTTCCCTCAAGGCAGGCTCTCTGTACCCAGGCCACTTCTGAGGGATGTTGGTCTCATCTCTGGGGGAGATTTGCAACTCTCCTAGTTCATCTATATCTGTGCTTCACTCTTCTGACCACATAACACTTTCCAAACATTTATTTGACATCTTTTCATATCTGCAAAGGCACTCATCTCTACCCATCCACAAGTGGTTTCTTTTGAACTCATCAGTCCCAATTGATCTTCACTTTTCCTTTCCAGAGCCCTAAACATCATCTTCAGTGATGTCCTCTGAACGCTCTCAAAACATGCCATAAATTTCTGGTAGTGTGATAACCAGTACTGGGTGCACAATTCTTGTACTGATTTCGTAATAGCAAGACACTGTTGACTAATACTCTGTTTATATTGCACTGTGGACACAGTTCCTTTTCTGCTGAACTGCTCCTTAAGTGGCCGTTCTCATGCTGTATGTTTGTAACTGATTTATTCCTGCCCAAGTCAAATACTTTCTATTCATAATGAATTAATCTAGATTTTAAGCTGTTTCTCTAGGTCATTATGAACTCTGGTCCTGCCATCTATCTTATTCACGTTCCCTTCCAGTTTCTTCTCATCTGTGAGTGTATAAGCACAGGCTGTAACCCACCATCCTGAGCTTTAAGGCTTTAATAGCACATTATGAAATACAGCCTGAGGCGGTCCCATGGCGTAAAGGAGAGCACTACAGTCTCTGAATCCCAAGGTCGCGAGTTCGAGTCTCAGTGGGGACCGTCCCCTGGCAGTTCAAAGCCTCCCTGCCATCCCATCCCGTCAGATCTCGGATGCTCAGCAGGGTCAACCCCGGTTAGTACCGGGTGCTGTGACAGTCCCGAGGACTTCACTGTTGCTCGGCCGTGGCAGATGGACCTTAGAACTTAAACGATGGGGCCAGTTCTGCACACGCTGAGCCTCACCTAAAAAATGCACTGCACAGGCTGGAAGGGCACACCCACGTGGGGAGAGCCCTTCCCAAATCTTCGTTCGTGAAGATTGGCCATTATTATATAAAATACAGCCTATATGAAAGTCCCCTTTCACAGGGTTTTCCAGTTTTCTGTGGAAATAGGTATCCAACCAGTAACTGCAGGGAGAGCAGACTTCCATCAATGAAAATGTCACTTGAGATTGTGTCAAAAAAGCTTTACTGAGGTCTGAAATATGTGGTGTCTCATGTTAATGCCTCAGCCCTAAGATCTGAATCCCTGCTCTAAAAGGAGATTGGATTGATTTGACATGATTAGTTGTCAACCTGTTAAAAACTGTAAGATGAAAGTAACTCCAGATTGTTAGAGTTCTGGTAATACATCATTCCTTTCAGTGTCATAGTTCCAAATCAGCTTCCTGATTGAAGAAGGCAGGAAGAGAGCCTGACATAGACTCGGAATGTCTGGACTGGCCAAAGCCATGGAAGCACCTGGGGAGCAGTATGGGATTCAGCAGGAGGATTTAGCTAATGGTCTGTACTGTGCAATCACTGTAACCACAGAGAAGAATCTGAGTAGATGATTATTTAAG
Source organism: Sakesphorus luctuosus (assembly GCA_013396695.1). NCBI lineage: Eukaryota > Metazoa > Chordata > Aves > Passeriformes > Thamnophilidae > Sakesphorus > Sakesphorus luctuosus. Next base: position 288,506 of record VWZD01001522.1, on the reverse strand, counting down.
CTAATCCAGAGAGTTAAATACTTGGGAATCAATTTGAGCTAGGGTGTATCGTTCTTCTTGGGGTTATGAAGTGAGAGAGATCCGTGTGTGTGAGGGAAAGCCGGATCGTAACCTCTGCTCAGAGGAGTTCAGGGCTGCTAATGAAAGCACAGCAGCTGAAAGGGGCAGCCTGTGGGTGGCTCAGCAGGGGGAACAGCAGCACAAAGTCAGAAGATGCTGAAAGCGTGGAAGAGAGTGGCAGTCACCCTCTGTGAGGGAAAAGGACAACTTCCAAGCTGCCCGGGAAGTGTTCTTTTTCTGCTGCTTGCTTTGTTGTAAATACACAAAAGTAATGTATTGTCATTTACTTGTGGTTCCTTCCAGTAAGAAAACCTCACTGTGTGAAGCCATCATGTGGTTTCAGCAGTGCTCTGGCTAAAGGCACGCTATGTACAGCTGAGAGGATCTTAGCTGAGTTACATACCCAGCATCAAACTGCAACAGAGAGAGAATCCATTGCAAAGGTTTAGGAGAAAGCAGGAAGGTTTAAGACAACTGCATTGTGCTGAGTGTTGGTGCATTAAGGAAAAAAATTGCTTGGACAGGAATAGATGAAATAGATTCTATATTCGGCAGCTGTGAATTAAAGCATAAATAAAATCTGGAGGGAATAATAAATTTTCAGGTGGCAGTTGTTGTTATGAACTTGCCTCCATAAATGAAAGATCTGAAAGCAGCTCTTAAAGGAGCAATTTCTTACTGAAGCCATGGATGTATTTCTTAGTGTACAGAGAACTGCTTTGGTGCTGCTCTGGCTTTTACTCTGGAGTCAGTCACCTTCCAGTCTGCTTCCTCTTGGGCATTCCTAATAGAATGCCTTTTTGATTACAGAAAATTGGTTGATACACTTCTCTAATGAAAATGTGAAGCTAGACAAATGCTCCTTCTTGGAACTGACATCAGGAATGTTATACAAGACATTCTTAAATATGCTGGCAGCTGCCCTGAATGTAATGAAATCATGGAAATTAGAAGTATTGCGCTCTCTGTGTGGCCAGCTCAGGACTGTTTTCACTATGTTACCCAGATTTGCTGTGAATTTTAAAAGGAATCACTTTTCATTATGTTTTCTCGGGACGTTCTTCAACATGCTTGTAATTTCTGCAGTCAGGAAAATTACCCTGGTATTTTAAGGTACTACTCCTTTGTTTTGAAATGCATGCAATTCCTCATGCCCACATCCCTTTGCACTGCACTAAAACATTCCTCTTTACACTCTTCAGAAGATCGAAAACTTCTCTGGTAGAAATGCATGTGTAGGGTGGAATCCTATTACCACTGCAGCCAGCAGTAAAAGTCCCACAAACTTAAGTGGTTTGGATTTCACATGCAGGTTTTAGTCTGCTCTTGTATGACACGTTAGTTAATCCTTAACACATTCTTAGTAGAGAAGGTGTGTAAATGCAGGGAAGTGGCAGAGTAGCAGTGATGTGTGCCCTGGGTTTCAGTAAAACCCTTGCATGCAGGGAGCACAGAGCAGCTTTTGAAAGACAGGTGAGACCCACAGCAGAGTGCAAGGAATGGATGTTATTTTGAGTCTTCTAAAGTACAGAGCAGAAGGGAAGGACCTTCTCTTTATGGGTATGTGTAATAAATGGGAACACCATCCTGGCTCCCAAATTACCTTCCCTTCATCTGTGGTGTTTTTACTTATTACTTCATCAGGTATTTCAGATACTGTGTGTTTTCATCAGATATTCTGGACTTGAGTTTTCTAAGATGAATTAATTTTCTTTACCTGTTTTTAGTGCTCTAGCTTCTTCTGTGTTTTCTTTGTTGGAGGCTTAAAAAAGCCTCTAAAGTTATTGCAGTTGTGTTTGTTTGAAGTAATAATACTCCATTCCTGTCAACAATTAATAGCAGTGTTAAGCAAGAGGCAACTGACTGAAAACTTAGCCCAGATCCATATGCTGTCACTTAACACTTGCTGTTGGAACTGGCAAGTTCTGGCTCGAGGATGGGGAGCACTGACTGGGCTGGGGCTGCCCCAGCTGTTGGGAAAGGAGGCACAGAAACCTGTTTCCACCTTCTTTGTTCTCCCTCCCTGTTCAGCTGCAGTCAGAGAGCTGGGGGAGTTTGCTGACGGTTTCTGGTGTTGGTTTATTCCTTGCAGGAGCCTTTCCAGAGCACAGAGTGGCAGGGGCTGAGGGGTGGCTTGCACTGCACCTGGAGTCACTGTGGTGCTCGGTGAGCAAACAGCCCTTGAGAAAGAATGGCCTGGAGATGGAACAGGCATCTCTACCCCTTGTGATTCCCAGCTTTACCAGGCACTTTGTTATGGATGCTGCCCTTGGCACCACGCTGAGGCAGCTGACCAAGGAAAGCTTGTAGGTGTCCTGTAGGGCACAGAGATCTGTGGGAAGCAGATCTCCGTCTGCATGATGTGATGCAAACAAGATGGTTTCTGTCATGAAAAGCCTTCAGTTGAGACATCAAATCATTAGGAATACTCTGGCCAGAAGCTGTCATAATAAATTACTGTAAACTCATGAAAGATTGATCTTTTTTGATTTCAGAGAAAATAAATCAACAGTATGAAGTCAGCTCTGTTACAGTTTCAAACAAGAGACTATTACCCTTTGCCTCAAAGATCAGAGACAAATTACTATTTTTACTTTACGTTCTCTTGATGAGGATAATGATAAACATCTGTCACTTTGCTGCTTAGCCAGCTATGAATCTTGGTGCAATCTGCAATTTAAACAGTGAAAAAAAAATTAAAGGAAGAAAATAGATTAACAAACTCCACTTTATATGGGCAGCAAAGAAGGAAAGAAAGAGAAGTCAAAATCAGGGGAATTGGGAAGGGGCCATTTTTGATTTACTTGGCTAAAATCTGCAGATACATGACAGATGTATGATTTTCCATTTATTAGTATTTCACAGGGAAAATTACCATTAGTTTCTCTTCAGACGTGGAGACTCAGGAAAATCATCTGCATGCTGTGACTTTTTGGCTTATGCTGCTTTATTAACAAAATGATGAAGGTTTATTAGGTATGTGCCTGCTGGTGTCACAGCACTGAAAACCCTGTTTTCATCAAGAGTTCTTTCAGTGTCCTCCACAGTCCCAAGATCTTTAGGAAGTACTGCTAATTATTTTTAAAGATTGGCTGCTCTTTCCAAAATTCACATGTACTTTTGAAACTTCTTTTGCAAACACTTGGTGTTGTTTCTAAAGGGTTAATTGGATTTTATTTCTTAGCAGAACTGTAACTTAACGAATCACAAAGTCGCCATTTCATTTAGACTGGACGGACCAAGACGTAGTTTACAAGGAGTAAATATGAAGTGCTCAATGAGCAGAAGCAGACCCTGCATGAGGAAATGAAACTAGAAATCCCTTTTTGGCACCAAGAAAGGCTTCTTTGGTGACACAGAGCATATGTGGCTCTAGTGGCCTTTCTCTGATGGGTTAGATACTGATGTCAGCTGCTCCAGGAATCTCTGAAGCACCAGTGATGTGCAGAGCTTAGCAAAGTGCTTCATTGTAAATGGAGCTGTGCTGGCAGAGCTCTGTTATTCATAACCAGTTCTTGTTACTGGGTTATTCCCTTTTTGCAAGTATTTTCTGTATGTTCCTCCTGTTCAGGGCCACGTTGGATGGGGCATTGAGCAGCCTAGTCTAGAGGAAGGTGTCCCTGCCCACGGCAGGGGGTTGAAACAAGATGAGCTTTAAGGTCCCTTCCAACCCAAACCGTTCTGGAATCCTATGATTTTATGCTTCCAGGTATCCACAGAACAGATTTAGATTTTATAGTTCAAGGTAATAGGGCTCTGCGGTCGTTTTCAAGGCGAAGTATTGTATGTCAGAGTTTGGGGAGCATTGTTCTTTGTACTTTCCGGGTAGAAATTCCATTCTTTTGGCATCTTTGAGCCTCAGAAAGCAGATGGATTTTCACCAAAAGGCTCCTATTCTTTTTTTAGGTTTTCTTGTATTTATACAGGCCAGACTGAAGCAAAGTACAGGCCTTTAACTTCCAGTTAAGATTCCTGGTATTTTCTTTAATTAGTTCAGCTGTTTACATACAACAAAGTGTTTTTCTGTCCAGTGAAAAAGAGACCTCTAATATGTAATCCAGCCTATGTTATGCTGAGCCTTGAGCACTGGAACCAATGATGCTTTTGCTGTTGTCCTTCATAAATCCTTTGTTTATATAGGTGCTATTCACTTCTAACAAGTTTGAGGCTGAACTGCAGAATCTGCCATAAATGAGTCAGCCTTAAGTAACCAGGGTGGGTTTTAGCCATGAGAGGATAAAATTCAAAATCCAGACTTACGGTTCTGCTTTCTTGCATGGGTCAAGCTGGCTGAATCTGAATGGTAGAAGATCTGATAGTAAGTATTGCAGATCTGAGATAATTTCTTCATGTGTCATTTAGTACCATGTGTCATCTGAAAACATTTTTAGTATAAAATTCCAAATTTATTTGGAAACTTATAATGTACTTTGTAAAAAAGGTCTTATATGGCATTAACTTTAAAGGTCCAAATTTCATGATGCTGAACACTACAGGCCTGTACTTCATATTTTAACCTCTGGATGGTCTTTGTATGAGTTGCCTTTCTGGATTATTACACTGTTTTTTCCCCCAATGTATTTCCAGTTTACGGCAATCTGAAAGACTTGAATTTCTTTTTTATTTTGCTTTTGTATAGACTGAAACTGAGGAGAATGGCCAAGCAGACAATTTTTCAATGGACCCCCAGCTGGAGAGACAGGTGGAGACAATTCGAAACCTTGTGGACTCCTACATGTCTATCATTAACAAATGTATCCGAGATTTGATACCGAAAACAATCATGCATCTTATGATCAATAACGTAAGTAGCAGCCAGGGTTCTAAATTATTTCAACATTCTGTCCAATCTCTTGCTCTCAGGCACACCTCTTGGGTACAGCAGCAGCAACACTGTGTACTAAAGAGAACACACTCCCATAAATGTCACACTCTTAGACAAAATATTCCAACTGTCCACAGTACCAGGAAGTTCTGCAGCCTCCTGCAGCTGGCACACTGCCTTGAGTGCTTACCCCAAAATGCTAAAGACTGAATTAATTTAATCAGAATGTCAGTTATTATTCAAAAGTAAATCAAGGTGGGTTTGGGTCTGGTTCATTTGTTGTTGTTTTGGGGGTTGGCAGTTTTTTTACTGTAACAGGACCAAGGGAGGAGGAACAGGAAAACTGGGAGCTCCATCTAGGCAGTCTGAGAGCAGCAGAGCAGAGTTGTGCTTCCTTGATTTTCAATCTGCAGCCCTTTGTCATGGGTTCATAAAGCAGTTACTTCATTTGAGTTTCTTTATATTTTCAGGTTACTGTTTTCAAGGAATAAATCTAGAAGCCTTGGACAGTGTTGTTTAGATAAGCAGATGTGGTTGGTTGATTTATTGTGTGTGTCTTTCTTAGATCTGAAGATTATTTGCTTGAAGAAATGGCTTTGAGATACCATTGTTTTAACATTGCAGTGGGATCTCAGCCTTTGTGTCCTGGCAGAGTTCTGAATGGCCCTTGTTGCAAACCCAGCTTCATATTAGTACCACTGCTGCCATATAAATTACTAATGGGGAACACCGTTTCTGTGAGGTCACCAAACCAATCAGTCTTTGCAAATACAATGTGCTGTCAGGCAAATGTGGTTAGAAGGTGGTGTTTACTTTTGACTCAGAGCCACCTCCAGCCTTCATCTGATGGATTTCATTAGCCCTGTGGAATTTGTGTTGCTTTTAAGAGTTAGGTGGTTGGACAGAAAATTTCAGTGGGGTTTTCTGGCACATACAATATGAGTATTTTTGCATGAGGGCAAGAGATGTTTCATTAACTTCTTTAGGTTTAGGGGAGTAAGGCTGCAAGTCTAGTCATGAGTGAGTTTTTACAGAGAACGTGGGAATAATGGAACTGCCTTTTTCTCCCAGAAATCAGCCATGCTCTTGACTTTTTAAGGAGAGTGTGTTCTCTCTGCTCTTTCCAGATCACCACTAGCAACTTGGTGCTTTGGCTTAGCCCATCTCCAGTGCCTTTGGAAAGGGCTAGGCTTTAGCTCTCATTTCATAAACAGCAGAGCTCGGTGAGCAGTTTCTTTTGAAAGCTTACATTAAATTTTCTGCCACTCACCTCCTCATATGGAACTATTTAGGGGTCTCTGAAGTGTGTGCCTTACTCAGGAGTAGATTACTGTAAGATTTTGTACTTTCAATCTCATCAGCTGTCGGTGACATTGATAGAGCCTGCCATGCTGGCTGGCCATGGCACGCAGGAAAAACATACTTAAAACATCAGCTGCCTTTCAGTTGACTTCCTTTGGGCTTCCCAGTGAGCTAAGGCCTGTACCCCATCCTACAATTTAAATTTGTGGCAAACAATCAAAGCATTTTAAAGGACTATGAAGAGTGAGACTAGAAGCATTAATGAACTTGTTCCTGTGCAGCATAGGCACTAAAATACCATATTAAAAATAGCTGAAATATCAATTTAAAAAAATCAGGGCTATTAAAAAGAGAAAGAAATGGTTGAATTAAGACTGCTGAGCCATGCCAAAAGGTTGTGCAAAGACCTGGAAAGTTATGGAGCTGTGGTGGAGGGTGGGTTGTGTTAAGTTGTGTGTGTGTGTGTTCCTTGAAGTCTTCAGAAGTCCAACCTATCCACCAGGAGTTAAGTGAAATCACTCTCCTTCCCCCTTAAAGAGCAATATTCTGTATTTTCTGCTGCCCCATTATGTTGCCTCCAAAACTCTGGAAACAAATCGATCCCAAGTAGTTTGTTTCCATGACAATTTTAACCTCCCAAGTGTTCCTAGAACTGCCTTTCCACTTTGTGGGCCCGTAAACAAGCACTTATAATTCAAGGGAAGTATCAGATTCAAACTCAGTGTACAGAAAATAATTAGATGTTTTCCCTGAGCATATTTTGAGGTCTAAGCCTGGACTATTGTATTCCAAACGCATCGCTTATTCTTCCCTTAGGGTGGATATTGATTACCTTAAAAGAAAATACATTTACCACACAGAACTGCTTTGAGTTACCATTAGCAATTCAAACATGCCCAAACAAAATACACATTTCCAATTTGTATTTCATGGTGCCCAGGTATCCTTGGCATCCTCTCTGAGGGGTGGTCTCAGCGTAGTCAGTTTATGTTCCATAAGCGGTGCTGGTGGTGATCTCAGCTCAGTAGAAAACTCAGAATTACCTGTTACCACCAAACGGAAGGTTAAGGAATGTGTTGTGTTTGCCTTTGAGGCGGTGATGTGTGTTGTAGTCTCCTGACTGTGCCCCACTTCAGAGTGACAGGGCAGGCTTTGGGGCACTGGCCTTTTGGCTGCTTCCTGTGGTTCAGCTTTGACTGCAGGTCTGATGTCTGTGAAGGAAAATATTTTAAACCATTCCTGTGAGTCTGTTTTCCAGAAAGGAGCAAGGGTGTGAGTAAGCATCACTTTCCCTTCCATTTCCAAGCTGGAGAAAGTAGCTATTGTGGAAGATCTTCCTCTGTCTAGTACAGCACATCCAGTTGCAGAGGGCAGGAGGTAGATCCCAGAACTGTCCTTCACACAGCAGCCTTCCCTTTCCAGAAGATCTCAGGGAGTCACACGAGTCCCCTGCTAGTGGCAGACAGGGACCTCTCACAGTAATTGTCACAGGCTGATTTTTTTCAGATATTTGTGGTTTAACAATGCTTTTACAATCAGCTCTGGCCTTAATCTAATTTTAGGACTTCTTCTTTTTTTGAAGTGGTGCCATTAAAATGCTCATTTCATCGAGCAGAATGTGATGCCGTTTAGCTATGATATCTGTTTTTAATGTGGAGCTTTTGGCAATCATGGGGAAAGTAGTGTACTCTGGCTCTTGATCAGTACCATCTACTGGAAAACAGCATGAAACTCATGGAAAAGTTTTGCAGGCTTTGCTAAGAATTTGTGCATCTCCTGTCATACATGAATGGGGAATGACAGCCAAGCCCAAGCAATATGGTTTTGTTTCCCTGTGAGGTCTGTCCTGGGTGACCAGAAAGGGTCCCTGGCCTGCACTGCCTGCCTGCTCTCACTGACCTTGTTGGAACACAAACACTGCCTTAGTCTTGCTGTCAGGATTTAAATCAGCATGGCTAAACTCACACAAACCCATGTGCAAACGGAGCGAGGGTTTATGTAATCAGAATCCTGGGAATGCATTATCGTCAGTATCTCCAGCTCAGAAAAGCTTTATAGAGCAAAGCACCAGATGAGAAATAGATCAGAACAGCAACCAAAGTCTCAAATGCAAGGATTTAGTAGGTCAGCAGTTGGTATATTTACCACAGTCTTATTTAATCAGAGTACCTCTAGCTTTTTATGTCTCTTAATGTGGCCCAGGTTTCCATAACCAAGGCAGGCATAGCAGGAAATCAATATAGTAAATTAGATTACTTGGAGACTTCTCCTTTCAGTTGGAGTGTATGTGGATGAGATATTCAGAATCTGACAGAGTTGTTGGAAATGAAAGGCAGCGTCTACAGTAGGGTAAGTTGTTGCTAAGAAAATAAGTGACCCAGATGTTATAAAGCCTGAAAATTCTAATTCCATGGAGAATTTATATCTGATGGTTCTGCCATCTACCTCTCAGTCAGCCATTTAGAGTTGGACCAAAATGCCAGCTGACTCCTGGGAGCTGTTGGGAAGCCTGTTTGAAATGGAATGTAAACATAGGTGTCACTTTAGAGATGTAGAATGGTGTTAACTCCAACCATGTCTACTGTTTCATAGACAGGCCCCCCAAAAGGCCCCAGTGCACTGTGGAGTGACTGCACAAAACCATCTTACTGTCATGTGTGAACTGCTGTCTCAGAGTGTGGCTTTGTAATTGCCATAGGCCCATCTGTGTGCAGGCAGCTGCTGAAAGGTCCAGTCCATCCTTTTCCAGCTGCTGTGCCCAGCTGTGTGTGCCAGCCTTTCCTTGGGACACAGCTAGACTTCAGGCTGCTGCACCATCAGCTCAGTCCGAGTTGTGCACCTTTCAGTCTCTGATGTGACCTAACACAAACTGTACGACCAGTAGAATTGGTCTAAAGTAGTAGGAAAAACTGATTAAATTGAGGTATATCTGTCTCCACTGTATTTGTTCAGTGTTGTATTTTCCACAGATTGTTTGTTTATTTCTGTGGTGGTTTGGGTTCTTTTTGTTTGTTTTTGCCTGATGAAATAGGTAAAAGAATTTATCAACGCAGAGCTCCTGGCTCACTTGTATTCTTCTGAGGACCAGAACACTCTGATGGAGGAGTCGGCTGAGCAGGCGCAGCGGCGGGACGAGACACTCCGCATGTACCAGGCCCTGAAGGAGGCCCTGGCCATCATTGGGGATATCAGCACGAGCACAGTCTCCACCCCGGCTCCCCCGCCTGTGGATGACTCGTGGCTGCAGCAGGCCCGCAGGTGAGGAGCCTCCAGCCTGTGCTGCCATGAAATTCAGGACAGGCAGGCACAGTCTACATCAGGAGCTCCCTTCTTGCCTGTCTGTTTGGGGAGATGCTCCTCCAGGTCTCTAATGACATCTGTGAGGGAAATCAGGACATTTTCCCACATTACGTATTCTGTGGGTATGTATGTGACTATGGGAGGTCCTGTGGTGTAAAGGAGAGCACTCTGGACTCTGAATCCCAAGGACCTGAGTTCGAGTCTCAGTGGGGACCATCCCCTGGCAGTTCAATGCCTCCCTGCCATCCCATCCTGTCAGATCTCGGATGCTCAGCAGGGTCAGCCCCAGTCAGTACCGGGGGCTGTGACAGTCCCGAGGACTTCACTGTCACTGTCCAAGCTCGCTCGGCCATGGCAGATGGACCTCAGGACTTAAACAGTGGGGCCAGTTCTGCACATGCTGAGCCTCACCTAAAAAATGCACTGCGCAGGCTGGGAGGGCACACCCCCGTGGGGGGAGCCCTGCCCAAAACTGCGTTCACAAAGTTTGGCCATGCACATACATATGTGACACCAGACAGGATATTTACCTTGTAGAATACCATCCGATGTATTTAAAGCTTGTCTGCTGCTTCAGATAACAGCTGCTTCTGTCACCCCAGTTGTACATCCACAAGGCCTCTTCGTGGAAGCTGCTGTAATAATTCAGCATCTCAGGCTCCATGTCCTAGAAAATCCACTTAACATTATTAGAACTTGAATAATAAAACCCATTACATTTGCCTCTTTGCTCACATGTTGTTGGTGGGAAAGGTGTGAGACCTAATTATATGTGATGCTCTGACACTGACAGCCAAGGAAAATGCCAAGAAAAAACAGTTGCCGTAGGCATGAAAAAGGTTCTAACTTCTGTTTGAAGTAAAATAAAATACAACAAGCAAAATCCAAAACACAACCCCCAACCTCACTGAACTTTTAACATCTCTGGTATTTCCCTAGGTCACCTCCTCCAAGTCCCTCAACTCCAAGGAGACCTACCTTAAACAATCCCCCAACCAGACCTTTATCTGGCCGAGGACCTGCTCCTGCAATCCCGTCTCCAGGCCCTCAGTCGGGGGCTCCCCCGGTCCCGTTCCGCCCCGGAGTGCTGCCTCCGTTCCCCAGCAGTGCAGAAGCCCATGGAGGACCTCCCCAGGTTCCGTCTCGGCCGACCCGGGCTCCCCCCAGTGTGCCAAGGTAAGCTGTGTGACCCTCCTGGTGGTGGCGTGGTTCTCTCCCCTGGCAGAGCAGACTCTGCACTGTGCTGGAGGGCTGAGTGCTGTTGTTGAGGGAGTCTTGTAGCAAAGCAAAACTGGGTATTCCCTGCAGAGAGTCAGAGGTGTTTTGAGCAACCAACTTTTAGCACAAATAGGACTTTTTGAAAAGATAAGAAGATTTTTTTATTTAAAAAAAATCCAGTCAGTCAGTTGGAAGACAGCGATTTCCTTACATCGAGAGCCCCAGTCCTGGCTGTGTTGGACCCACAAGGGGGTTCAGGGAGACAGAGGTCACCTCCCCTCCACCAGAAGTGGGACAGGGGTGCAGCTCCTCACTGCTGCCATTCTGAATCCTCACCAGAGCAAGTAGTGGCTCTTCTGGAAGAGAACAGGAGCAATCCTTGTGGAGCCAGTGGAACAAACTGGTAGGAGTTTGATTCTTGCCCCACAAGGCCAATAATTTACAGCCAGGTGAAAACAGTGTGTAGTGTAGATCATATGGTACAAAACAGTTAATTAAGGAACAGGATTTTCTTCAGTACATTGTTTCCTTTTCTTTCCAGGGCTTTGCATTTATCAGGGCTTTTTAAAGTAGCTTTGCATATTTTATAATTTTCTGTGGTATTAACTGCTTTTTTTATGTAAGTTATATGAATAAAATGTCCTTAATGTTTATTTTCACAATGATGTAATACACATAATCACTCACATCTATATATATGTAAATATGAGAAAACCTCTGATTTTGAGGGCTTCATTAACTTCCTAAATTATGAGGGGCGTGGGCAGATTAGGCAATGTTGGAACAAAGGGGTTTCTCCATTTTTGATAAATTAACTGTTATATTGAAAGTAGTCACAGTTAAAAAAAAAAGCCAGTTAAACAGAAACAAAAATAAAATGTGCACATTGTCAATTTTAAAAATGGTAATTGAGAAGAGAACCTTTGGAGAAAAACTTTATTTTAAATAGGTGAGATCTGCTGTAGTTGTCAGTAACTTAAATTTGAGGCTTAGTGTTTCAAATATAATTACCCCTTACAATAGAAAGGATAAATAAATGAGGTATATCAAAGGAATGAAGTATTTTTATATATTTGCTATGAAAAGGGCGTTGTTGCATCAATGCCCAACCACAAAACACACTTTTTCATCCTAATGGATATCCGTTAAGTAGGAACTGTTGGGAAGAAACCTAGAATTGCCTTTCCCAGCTTTGTGCTGGAAGGGCAGACGCCCAAGGATCATCCCCTCAGGGGGAGAGCCTGGGCTGGGGTGCCCCGGCCACGGTGCCTCCTCTGTGCCAGCGCAGGGCAAAGCACAGCTCAGAGCTCAGAGCAGGGATGGGCTCCAGCTGTGCCACGGAGAGAACCACGGCCCCCTCACTGCCCTGCCACCAGCACGTTTCCTTCGTGTTGCATGGACGCTGCTGCCCTGAGGGGGCTTGCCAAGAGCATGTCTCATGGTCATCTTTCTCATGCCCAAGTGAGAGGTGGGATGGAGACCAGAAGGGGATTTTCTAGCTCACACAAGACACGTGGGTAAGCAGCCTGAGTTCGGGACTGCCACTGGTGGCATGAGAAGCACTGGAGGTCAGTGATTTTAAAACACTGTAGCTGGATACACAATTGAATATGTGACTGCCTGACGTTTTTGTGGAAAAAATATCTGCAATACACATCTTCTGGGTTGGATGTTAGTTCTCTCTTTTAGAGCCATGAAAGCCTCAGACAAAAAAAATCTGAGCTGCTGAAGAATGAAGGGAGGGTTTGCCTTTCTGCTGAAACTTCAGGTTTCTGCTGCTGACTAAACTGAGAGGGAGGAAATCCCAGAGAAGGGGCTGCAGGGGAAATCACCTGAGGGGGACAGTGTGGCCAGCTCCTGTGCCTATTAAATGTTGCTTTTGAGCCCTGGAATTTCAGCTACGCTTGGTCTGGTTTTAATAACAGCCTTTGCAGGATCATAGGAAATTGACTCAGAAAATGGGTCTGAGATATTGAAAGGGAAAAAAAGAGTTTTGAGGAAGAGTTCTTGTAGAAACTTGTGCTTTTTCTGTGACTTATTTTTGAACTGGGCCTCTGTGCTCTGACTGCTCCACCACCATTTTCTGCAGTGATTCCTTGAAGTGTCAGGATCTCTCCTATCTAAGGAAATAGTTTAGCTTCCTGAGAAGAAAGTAGTATTTTTAAAGTTTATCTTGCTTTCCAGAGGAGCTTTTCCTTGCAGCCCCTGTCACTATCACGTGGAGGTGAAAATCCTGACATGCTGAAGAAATACAAAGTTTCCATTTTCTCCTGTTCTGCCTTAAGATAAAAGATCATTTTTAGGGGCAAGACTTGGACTGTCCTTTTCCAACAAGAAGCTTAGCACACGTTTGGTGTGGAAAATTTGGCACCTTATAGTGAGATACAGCTCCTGTCTTTAAAAATATAATTTCTTTCTTCATTAGTTAAATAATAATACTCAACTTATAATCAAAGGAATTGTAGAGAAATAATGAGCTGTCGGCATTTTCTCACTGTTCCTCCCTTAACGTACAGGGAAAAGGAAAAAGGGGAGCAGGAAATAATTTTCAACTTGCTTTGCTCTGATTCTAAAGCTGTTTTGGGTTATGTGCTCTGAATATTTCTGTAAGGAAACAGAAACTATTTGCATGATACATGCCTCTTTTAATTAATCCCACTTGAGGTGGGTGGATCTCTCCCAGCAAAGCCTGTGAGTAAAGGCCCCTGGCTTTAAGGGCTGGATGCCAAAGCATATATGATTTGTGAAATATTCCCCACTGCCAGAAGTTACATTATTCCCCCTCTCTCTTAAAAGGCTGCAGTAGTATTTTGAAAGAAAATGCAGCTGTGTGCTTGCTTTGGTAAGATGGCTTTAAGCAGGCACTAGAGCCACTCCAGCTTCCCATGATGTGTGTGTGTTTGCCTGCCTGTGTGGAAAGCCTCGTCTTGACCAATGGAAGTTCTACTGTGGATGCTTTGATTTATAACTTTTAAATGTCCTGAATGTGAATCTCAGCTTTGCCACAAGGCAAACAATTGAATTGGAAATGGTTTTTTCTCCTGGCAGCAGAGCCCATGGTGTTTGGGGGGTGGGAGGGTGCTCCCCTTTTCTCCCTGTGTCCTGCTCTGCAGTGCTACTGTGGATTCACAGAGGCAACAAAGCAACTGGAGATCGTTGCTTACTTTGCCATCAAAACATAAATGACCCCACCCTGTGAAACCCTGGGGTGGGTGCTCTCGAGCACATGCCACCCTCAGGCCTGTGGTGCTGGTCCCTGGGGCTGGGGGCAGCCCTTACATGTGAGACAAGTGGTGGGGAGGTAATTCATGTTGCGCTGTTGGTACTTAGCCACAAACTGCCCCCACATTCTCCTTCAGCCCACAGCCAGCCAGCGTGGAGGGGCTGATGGGGGCTCTGCAGCTGCCTTTGGTTCTGCCCCCCAGGCTGATTACATGACTGCTGTGTTAGTATCTAATCTGCACTGTAAGCCTTCATTTCATTTTTCTGCCAAACCAGCACAAAGAAGTACTTTTACCTGACAGTAATTACAGCTAGAAACTTCCAGACAAAGTCAGGAGCGCTGCAGAAAGCATTTTACTGCCTGACTGCCACCTGATTGCCAAATATCAACCATTCAGTACCCTTTCTGTGATGGATTTTTATGGATTAGAGTTCTTTGGGAAGATTTAATGTGGTGACCAACCCTGTGCATTGATAAGGGGATCCCTTGCAAAAATTGCACATGATCTTCTGAATAAAATCTGTCCTAGTGCATAGGCAGATAAGGCCAGAAGAGTTATCCTAGTTTGGGAATTTTCTTGCTCCTGAAAGTTTGACCTTGCGGCCTTAAAAGATTACTACTGTATTTTTTGATGGAATATAAATAATAATCCAATAGCCACTGCACCAAACTCTTCTGGCAGGGTAAGTGCCCACCTTAGAGCATTTGCATGCTGAGTTGGATATCTCAGTCTGAACACCCAAGAAGAGCACAGCTCTGTCCAGCAATCGTGTCTGCTCTTTGAATGGATATTCAGTGAAGGTTATATTAAAATGTATAATCAGCAATTAGGAGTGTTTCCATGCAAGCAAAGAGACGAGAGTATTATATGGAGGAATTTCAAAATCATGCTGAACTTCAGGCGAAAAGAAAGCATAGAATAATTTAATTTAATTCTGTATTTCATGTCTGTGATCAAAAGAATATGTAGCTACATGGGTGAGGCAAAGCCAGAGCCCCTCAAGGAGGGGGTGCTGATCTTCTGTAGTCTGAATGTTTCCAACTCTGCATGTCCAAAGACCCCAAAATCACAAGACTTATGAGAATATCAGTTATTCTTTCTGTGATTCCTGCCCAGAAGGAAGACAACCCTGTGTAATTTGTTACCCGTCTAATGTACATTTCTTGTTGAAATGCACACCCAGTAATAACTTTCTTCTGCTTGCTTCTGGCTGCTTCAAGCAGCAGACTCCATTTATTTTCCCATATCTCTTAGAAAGGAGCTCTGCATTTTCCCCTCCTCTACTGGCTCCTCTTTCACTATGTTCTTTTCTCTTTTTTCTGCCATTCCCTTGCTGTCCCTTTCTTGGCTTGCTTCCTCTTTCACCTTTTTCCTTCACTTGGTTTCCTGCCCAGTACATTTGTCTCCCTTCCCCATGTATTCCCTCCTTTCCTTCTCACCGTCTTGTCTTGGTTTTTTTCCAACTTACCCCTTCCCTTCCCTGCCACTTTGGTAAATATGTCTCCATGCATTTCAGTCTTTTAAAGTTTTTCAGACAGTTTCCAAGCCATAAAACGGAATATTTGGCAATCTTTCCTAACAGCAGCCTGGCGGCAGTGGCTGTGACACCCACCAGAAACACGAGCTACACGACTTGGGGCCATGTCTTGTCATGTGCAGAAACAGCTGAGGAATACCAGTCATCTTACCTGGGGTCATCCTGGAGCTTCAGTCATGGAATAGAATCATAGAATTATAGAATAGTTTGGCTTGAAAGGGACCTTTAAAGGTCATCTAGTCCAACCACCCTGGGATGAGCAGGGACAAGAGCAGCAATGAAAGAAGTAGCATTCTAAATGAGGATGCATATTGGAGGGATTGGCCAGAAAACAGGTCACAGCAGGTTGTAAAAACATGTAAAATGTCACAATACAGCAGCTCTTGTGGTTTCATTGTAATTCTGCAATACAGATCTTATGAGAAATTTGGAATGGCATTTGCTCAGAACTGGTTATTCAGCTGCCTGAACTGTAATGCCATCAGAGATACAGGAGGGGCTCCACTTCTGCTCCAGGAGCTTCACTGATTGCTGCCCCTACAAGGATGACTTTCTTTTAAACTGGCAATAGGATTTTATTACTGCCTTCCTTTATATCCCTGTCCTCCAGAGACGTGTATACCTGTCCTGAAAATCAGGTAAAACAAAGTTCATGGGATGCCACACACTGCATGTGCCACACACATCTGCTGCCACTGACTCCCAGCTCCCATCAGCATCTTCTTTCATCAGCCAGGGGCAGGCTTTCCATATCTCCAGCAGTCTAGGAATTTTCTGATGGGCAGGACACTGTGGCAGTTGAACAAAATTGTCTAAGAATCATTTGTTGTATGTGGAGTTTAGGTTTGATCTTATTTATTGCATCTCAGATAGTTGTGATCATTAAGTATTGATCCTCAGTTACTTGCTCCTGCCCTATTCAGCAAAAAAAAATTAAACAAGGTGAACTAGGAGAGATCCATTTGATTGGGACTGTTGCAAGTTACTTTGAAAATTCAGCAAAGATCATCAGGTTGGAAATGGCTCTTCATTGCTCTTAGTGTAGATCAGTTCTATGTGATGGGGAAAGGTGAGAAAAATGATGCAAAAGAGGGGAAGGCAGAAAAAGAGGACCCTGAAAAGAGTCAAAAGAAGTGTCCTCAGTCACAGTGGAAACCTGTTTTGGAAGCTTTGGCTTTTCTCTTCAAGATACTGGAGTAGAAGGAAATGGGTTTTATTTTAGCATCTCTTAAGTTGAAAAAGGAAAGCAGAGTCAAACAACAGAAACTTTGTCAGAAATACAGAAAACTGAACAGTAATTATTTAATCTCATAACAGAGTAGTTTAATAAGAGTTGCCATGACAGCTGTGCAGGATTAGAGTGAAGGTGAAGTTTCTGCATCGTCTGAAAGCCTGGGCAAATAGCAGTTCATTTCTAGCCTTCCTTATGCTAGAAGAGAAGACATTTGACAGTAAATGGAGAGAAGGCAGTGATGATTTGAAATTCCTGAATCTGCAGGCATCTTGAAAGGCTGTCCTTGAAACTCTCCTGTCCCCTGTGAGCTGTGCTGGATCCTTGTTGAATGAGGGGACTCGAGGGTTGCATTAACAACAGCGACACTGGTAATCACCTTAGTTGTTGTCATGGACAAGAAGAGGTGCAACTCCAGCTGGAGGTGACGACCAGGATATTTGCTCCCTTCTTGCACCAAGGTAAGTAAAGAGGAGAGAGGCTAAAAGGCAGAGGAAGGGCAAAGGAAGGAAGGGCAGAGTGGGCAGCAGTTAAGTGTGGTCTTCAGGGATACAGTACATAACTCATCCTGATTCCAAACACAGACCAGTGCACAAGACTTGAGCTACTGTGGAAAGAGTAGATCTTCTTCCTGCTGATTTTGTGACCCTTCTGTTATCTTCTGTGGACAGAAGAAAGTAGAACAGCATTCTGAACGTATCACTCATCACTCCTGACTTTCTCTTCCCCCAGGGGCAGTTTTGATCCTCCTGACCATCCTGACCTCTGGTTTCTGAAAGGTCAGGATAGTCCTCCACAAATGTGTTGCACGCTTGCTTACTTGACATGTTCCCTGCTGAAGGGCAAACAGGAACACACAGTTTCTTAAGAATAATAGTCTCTCTTGGGTGCTCTGTTGAATTAAATTTTTTTTGTTTATTTGAGCTGAGTTTTCCATATGACACATTAATTCCCTGAAATGACTAATTTGAAAATGCAGCGCTCTCATAAACATACAAATGCATTTGTATGTGTGTGTGATGGACATGGATTTATGATGGTCATATAGAAAACATGGCTTGAATTGTAAATCATAAATTATTCTGGTGGAGCATCATATTTTGGACCACTTTGCTTCTTAAAGGAGTATCTGTATTAAGTCATGCACAATGGAACCTCATTAACCCAAATGCTTTCAAACAGTATAAGCATTTGAATTAATGGAGATTTATATTGCTGCAGTGTAGTGGTGGCTGGTGGAAGGACACATTCTTCCCATTCACTATTATTTTTTTTTTGTTTCTTTCCCTTGAAAGAAATTGGTATCTGATGAAACAGCATAACCTAATAACTTTAGCTTGCTTACACTTAACACAAGAATTCTTCCACTGACAGAGCATTGTGCAGCTGGGTCATTTGAAGTAGTGTGAAACAGTGAGGTTCAGCTGTATGTACAGCCCAGCCAGGACAGGCTCAGCACGCCCTCTGTGCATTTGTAGAGCTGACACATGTGTGTTCAGCTGGAGGACTACTTCAGGACTATCACACCCTCAAATGCTGTGCTGTGTGGCTCAGGGCTTCCATTCCTGACTTGCCCACTGATAGTAGTCCTGTGGGACTTATTAGAGACATTCAGTGTTTGACAAAATGAACTTTTTCAGTACAGAAACAAATGAGAGAAATTTTTGCTCTCTTGGACCATTACACTGGGATAAGGGACCATCTCAGACACATATTGCCCAGCTGCTTTTTCCTTTCATCACCACTGAGTGCTGTTTCTCACTTCTCCCACAATCATCATCTCCTCCTGATTCTTTTCCATAGTTCCTGCTTTATTCCTCCTAACGTCATCATACTTTTTCTGCTTCTCCTGCTTTGTTACGACCTGTGTCACTGGTATCAAGTGCCCTTCTCCTTTTTGTTTCCCCATTTCCACTCAGTCCTTGCTCCTGAGTTAATGGGAGGCTCCACAGTAGCCACGCTGCATCTGCTGTAGGACAGAAAGAGTTTTAGGGCATACACAGACTGAAGACTAATTTGGTCTACAAACCATGTCTTGCCTCTGTTCAACCATGATGGCCACAGGAGTTTCACTTCTGGTTTGGATTTTCTTCCAAATTCAGAGGCTGGTGGAGGTTGAGAGTATAAAAGTGAGACAGGTTGATCTAAGAAGCAGGAGGAGTAGGGGGTGTGGGTCTCTCAGGATCTTGCTGAAACAGAGAAAACCAGAGAAACAGTATAAAAATAAAATCAGTCAAAATCAGTATCCCAAGACCAAGCTACTTAGTCTCTCTAAATAATCACCACAACAGGAAACTAGATTTATTCCTCACCTGAAGCAAGTCACTCTTTCATCCTCTTACTGTGTGCCTCACATCCAGATTTGTACTATCACCTAAAACAAAATTTGCCTGCAGTCAGTCTTAAAGCTGCTTAGAGATTTTTAAGTATTTTCTTATTAAATTCTGCAAAGACAATGTCATGTATCAGGGTGCTCCGAGAGGGCTGCGTTACAGGGAAACCAAGACCATGGAAAGGGGAGAGAATAATGGACTTCTATGCACTTCAGATCCATAGGATGTATCATAAAATATAGTTATGTGCGCGTCTTCCGCAAGTGTTCTCTGGTGGTCACAAGCAAACAGGAGTGTAAAATGTAAGTGGAAATGAAAGCCTTTCTTTAGCAGCGTGTGGCTGTGCTGCGAGGAGCCATCTCTGCGCGGGGCCTCCCGAGGTAATTACAGCCATGCCTTACTGAAAGCGCATTCTGTGCACTCTGTGTGGGGAGCGAGAGCACTTCGCAAAAAGCAAATGCTCGAAGAATTCCCATATGTTTCTGATCGAATTTTAAGTCTAGACTTGCTTTATTTAGTTTCTTTTGCTCTGCATTTGCCTAGCTAAAGCTTTGAGGAGTTCTTTTAAAACTGGAAACGTGGGGTGTGCTGCTTAGGTTAAAAATAAACGTAAAGCTTTTCCTTTTTTAAAAGTTTTTGCATGGGGTAAGAGCTACCCTCTGTTCAAAACCCCACTGAGCTCTTCAAAGGAGGAGTCTCTGCAGCAACATCAGGGAGTTATTAAATACATACTTAGTCCACAATTTTCATTGGTAAATTCTTTATGTCTGCTTAATGTGTGCTAGTTAGAAGAACTGATTCTTTTTGCAGACTCGTTTATTCAGCTCCGGGGGGACCTGTGATCCCCTGCTCCTTTAGCACTAGCTTTTACAAAAGTTTACAAAACAAAACACCAACAACCTCAAACCCCCCCCTCCCATCCCCAAGAGAAGAAGACTGAGTTAAAGAGGCCAGGCAGCGAGGCTCGGCCCCAAAACTCGAAAACCCAGCTGAAATACTGGACACAGTAACCAAATCGGAATTCCCCCAGCAGCGACATTGTTGTGAGAAGTTTCTGTGAAGCAGAAGCGCCGTTCGGGGCTGGGAGCGCTCCCGGAGCCGCCCCGATACGGGGGGAAAGCGCGGCCCGAGCCGCCTGCTCCGCTGCCGTGTGCCGGCCCCAGACTAAACACGGCATTGGCCTCAGTCACACACTGACTAGCTGGGACGGCAGCTCGGCGGAGCAGGGACCGCGGGCGGCTGCGCTCCCTCGCCCGGCCCCGGGCGGGCTGCAGCTCCCCCTGCCGCTCCGCAGCCCGCGCTCCTCGGGGGCTTCTCGGCTCGGGAAACCACGCGGAGCCCGCCCCAGAGAGAGCTGCGCTTGTGGAGGGGCCCAGGAGGTGGCCCAATCCTGCACCTCTCCATCCCACCACGAACATTCCTCAGCCACTGCTCCAGGTGTAAAAGAGCACGGGAGAGGCAAGAGATCTGCAGGTTGGTCTCTCCTCCTGTCTTTGGGGTTGAGATTCCTATTAGGGGTGAAAAAAAGGTCTGAATACTCCTTCCAGTGTAGAAACAGGCACAGAATGACTTGGCACATTGACAGGGAAATCCAGTGACAGGCCATTCACTTTAGAGTTGGGCTCTATGATCCTTGTGGATCCCTTCCAACTCAGAATATTCTGTAACTTCTATGCTTGTTCTTTCCTTCACTTGGACTTGAGCTTCAGCTTGTGCCAGTGGCTAAAGGAAGGTGAGGTCTCTTCCCCACACTGAACCCCCAAACTGTGCTCTGCTCAGGGACTCAAGAGGAGGGTCCCCGTTACTGCAGTACCAGCACAGGGAACTGCACATAGCCCAGGGGACTGTCAGCAGCAGGGCTGCAGGGGAACGTGCTTTTGCAGGTCTTGCTCTGAAGTGATGCCCTTCCCAAACATCTGCCGCTCCTCTGGAAGGCACCTGTGACCTCCAGGTGGAGGTCCTACTGCCCTAGTCATGGTGTGGTGAGTTAGGGAGCTGGGAGGCAGGCAGCACCCTGGGGGAGCTGGAGCTAAGGAGAGGTCTGCCCATTCTTCATGGACATCTGTGCCCAGTGGGAGGACATGTGCAAGTGTATGTATGCAGAGCATCCCAGATACACACACGTCTCCACTGGGAGGTATCCATAGTGTGAAGTGCTGAGAGAGAGCAAGGCTGGTTCTGAAGGGTCCCCTGGCTGAGCACACCTGACTGTGTGGCAGTGCCATGGGGAGGACAGGGCTGGTGTGACTCAGCAGCAGCTCCTCATCGGAGGGTCCCCTTGGGGGTGTTGGCTTCTCCTTGTCATGGGTGGTACTCTGGAGTGCGAAGGAGAGCTCATGGGGGATTTTTCTGTTCAAATCTGCACTGGGCTTGGATGAAAGTTTGTAAGAGTGGTCAGAGTGCACTACTAGCTCTGGTTCAGGGAGGAAGTGAGGCTCAAACTGGATTTTAGTTCAGGTTTGGTTTGACTGATTATATCGAGGAAATCCTCCCACTGTGCTCTCCAGTTTCTGATCCTGCTGTGTTAAACAGCAATTTGGCTAAATTACATTATTTGAATCCAGTGTGCTGCATTCAACCTGGTATTAAAATGTATGTTTGGGCTTGTATCTTTTAAATTTGATATGAAGACAGCTGTATGCATTTTCCCTTGTTTGTAAATTGTATACACATGATACAGTGTTTTCAGTAAGCTCTAAACAATGCAATGTGAGGCATTTCAACAAAGGAATCATTTAATGCAACCCAGCAGAAATGCAGAGCCTTAGAAGTGGTTCTTTATGAAACTAAAAATTTTGGAAATGGGTCCAGAAGACCTACACTGGAGCAACACAAGAAACAATGGTTAACACAGTAACATTTTTCCTGTAAGAAAAATACACCATGAAGAAATTATATTTTGCCTTTTTTTCTTTTTTTTTTTTTTTTAGCTTGTTGGTATACTTGAATGCTTCAGTGGACATATTTTGTGTTTGTTGCATGTTAGGGATTAAAATTCTCATTTCTTCACCAAAAGATTTTTGGTTGTCACTCAAGATGCACTTGGAGCCAAGTGAGAATTTTTTTGTCAACTGTAAATTTGTCTCATATATTTTGTTCTAGTTCAAAGAAGATTAACACATTTCATTTTCAACTTAGCTTTAACAGAATGAGACATGTTTCCTTTGTAATACTCTTCAGAGCCAGAACTGTCCCTGCTTTCCCAGGTGGAGGACAGGTTAGAAAGGGCTGCACAGTTTGTCTGGGCCATTAATGAGCTCTGCTGAGCCTGATGGGAACTGAAGAGCCCTCGGCTCCCCACCTTGCTCAGAGCCTGGGTCCAGCTGGGAGCTCTTGTGGTGATCTGGGCTGGGTTAGACAATAAAGAGAGAGGTGGTATTTCCCACTAAAGAGGATGGGGAGCAAAAACACTGTGTGAGAGATGGACTGGGATAACTGCGGCAACATAGCACTGCTGGATAGCTGGCTGGCTGGGAGGAACATCTTGGGGTGCTTTATACAGCACACAGCAGTGTCAGGCAGGACTGCGAGAGCTGCTGCAGGCACTGGAGGCCAAACAGGTATTGCCAGCTCAGGGTCTGCATGGGCCTTGCTCGGTGGTGGGGTGTTTTGTCCCATTAACCAAATGCTCCTGGTAACTAAGCTGATGGACTTAGCTCCACGCAGCACTGATATGAACAGTGTACCTCAAGTGCACACAAAAAGGTAAAGTATTATGTGGCTTCCAGAGAGACTCAGTCTACAACTCCAGCAGAGTTGGTGTGTCATCCTCGGATAAGGGAGGGGGTGTAGGTCTCAGCCTGGACTACAGGTGGGATGTACTTGGAGATCATACTAATTCTTGCACTGTGGTCTCTTACCAAATGATGATGAAGTCCAAATTAAAATGCAAGGGTTTGCAGTACACAGGAAAATGGAATTAAGACACATAAGTCTTCCCAAAATACTGTGACTCCTTAATGCTTACTGTAGTTGATAGAGGAATACATTAATGGTAAATGAACAACTCCAGCAGCCCCAGCCACAACTGGTATTTTCGTAACTGGCCACTGATACACAGCTTGAAATTTGTGCCTCAAATTCAGGAACATTGACATGACTTCATTTGGCCCAACTGTGCAAGAAGCTGCAGGTTTTCCTGCCTCTGCAAAGAGCAGCTGAAGTCACTGCAGGCTGTTTCCCCCAGTCCTGTTTTCTGCTCTGAAATGTTCCTGTAAGTCTGCTCTGTGGCTGTCCAGGCTGGGACTGACCCCTAAGAAAATGGGAATAATGATCCTCCCCTGATGGTTTCCATGGCACAAGAAGGTAACTGGTTTGGAGAACACCCAGGCTGTGGATCAGCAAGAAGAGCTGTCTCACAGGTGAGAGAGCTAAGGCATGGCAGGCACCTGGCAAACCCATTGCCTCCTTCCTTATTGTGGATGCTTCTGGGTGTTGTGCTTCAGCGTATGTGGAAATAAGACTGTTGTGTGTACGAGCATGTGCATGTAACAACAGCAAAAGGTGCCAGCTTTGTTCTCAGTGTTTGTGCTTATTGTTTCTTCTCTCTTTCTCTCCAGTCGAAGACCACCCCCTTCACCTACTCGGCCCACTGTAATTCGTCCGTTAGATTCATCCCTGTTAGACTAAAAGGAGTTTCTGGCATGTCATTCATTGTTAACCAAATATGTGGAAACAAATTGCTTGATAACTGTTGCAATAACCAATGTATAGTCGCATGTATGGACATCTATAGGCAAGTAACCAATTTTACTG
This sequence comes from Sakesphorus luctuosus, assembly GCA_013396695.1. NCBI lineage: Eukaryota > Metazoa > Chordata > Aves > Passeriformes > Thamnophilidae > Sakesphorus > Sakesphorus luctuosus. The sequence continues at coordinate 264,721 of VWZD01001522.1, read as the reverse complement.
ATATACTCTGTCCATTCTGCATTGTTTATGAGGTCTTAAATGTTTTGGGAAGGTCTGTGCTGCCTTGACTTTTCCTTTTGCAATAACTGGTGTTAGCTAACTTACTGACACATATCTTCACCCAGGCAACTGTGCTCACAGTCCTCTACAGCAAGTGGAGGGCTTGACTTTGTGTGTGCTTGTGCACGTGTTGACTTTATTTGCATCTCTTTTTTCCTCGTATCTGGAAGAAATCTTGCTTTTCTTTGTACCTTCTAAGTTTTCTGTCATTTGGAATTACAGAGTTAGGCCAATTTTCTCTTGTAATGGCTAAACCAGCCAAAGAAAAGCCATGTGGTTTCTTACTAAGCTCTTCTGAAGGCCCCACACTTCCATGGCTGTCTTGGAAGAAACTTGCTTCTCCTATAAATTCTCCTTATCCATAGTCTAGATTTAAGGAATGTTGATACACAAGAAGGGGGTATGTGGGACAGTGTGTTTCACTTTATCTCCACACTGGCAGCTGCTGTGCCAAGTTGGTTGGGTTGGTTCAGCCCAGGCTGCTGCCTCAGCTCACAGGGCTCTGTGTGGAGCTCTCGCCCTGCAATGAGGATGGGACAGGGTGTGTTTGAAGGGCCAGTATGTGACAGAGCAGCGTGTCCCAGCTTGCTTTGTCCTCCCCTAGTGCTTGCTCACACCCCCACTGAGCTCCCAGGAAGGCCTGGGGGATGTGAGTGCGTATAGATGTGCTATGTGGCAGGAGCCAGGGAGCTGAGCACTGCCTCTGGTCATTCTGTGAAGCAGAAGGGGATATAGATACAGATATAGATAAATACACAGCTGGACAGGGGCTGTGGCACCCCTGCCCCCCTGTGAGCCAGTTCACTGAGCCCCAGCCTGGACAGCTGAGCTTCCCACTGGTCTGGGTCAGATTTGAGATATTTGCGGTATTTTCTCATGCCAGTTGATAAAGTTCCCCTGTAGAAAGATACTCTTTTTGGATCACTTGGTCCTGCACACCTTGGTTTAGGGTCACTTTATCCAACTGGGTTGTGGGAAGTGCTCAGCTGTGCATCCTGGCAATGGATTATTTTAGCAGCTGCTCACTTGCAGAGGTCCTCTCTGCCTCTTGTTTTGCACGTTATGTATTAATGTGTTATAAAAACCTTTTGTCTTAACTGCATTACTTCACTTTAAACATTTAGGGTCAGTGTCACCCTTAAAGCTTAAAACTTACTGAGTTAAGAGAATTAAACGAGAGAGGAATTTGGCCTTGTTCCTTCAGAAAATATGAATTGCTGCTATTGTAATAATGGTTACAGATCCCTAGGCAAAGCAATTGGTGGTTTCAAAGGCCCCCAGTGTAATCAGTCTAATAATTGTATTTATTGAGACTGCATGTAGGGCTCCAGTATGCTGTAGCCCCTTGGTTAGGAAGAATCCAATCAAAGAGCCACAGCAAATGGGGATTTAGCCTATTAAGTATTCCCAGGCTGCTGATTAGCTGTGCTCACCACTGCAGCAAATTGTGTTTCAGCTTGCAAAAGAGACAAGCTTGGGAAAGCATCGTGATTTGTAAGTGAGCTTAACTTTAATTTCCTGTCAACCTCATACTTGTGAGACACGCCTGGGGAGTCTGGAGGTCACATCCAATGCATAGTGAAGATGGAGTTTGTCAGAGCATCAGCATCTCAGTGATCTCAGAAACTGCTTAAGTGGCTGGTGTTTGTCTGGGGAACAGGCCCAGATCTCCAACACCAATTGCACAAAATCAGCTTTCAAGAAAAAAAAGGTTACAAACACAACTACAGTCATATTGATTTTTAGTACCAAAAAAAAGTTATTTTGATAATTTTTCTGGTGTTCTACACAGTTTTCCACTGCTTAGTGCTCTCTGCTGTAACCTGTGATGCATCTGTTGGATGTATTTTTATAAATAGCCATAGCAGTCCATGCTGTTGCCTCGCCAGCAGATCTGTATAGAGTGTATCAGAACTCTGTTACTGGCAGCTGCTTGCCGATGGAAATCCAGGCTTAGTGCTTCAGCCACGGAAAGTGACTTTAATCCAAATTTTTTATATTCGTTCAGTGATAGAAATGTTGAAGGCCAGGTTGGATGGGGCTCTGAGCAACCTGGTCTAGTGGAAGGTGTTCCCCATGGCAGGGGGTTTGGAACAAGATAAACTTTAAGGTCTCTTCCAACCCGATCCATTCTGTGATATTGTAAGGCCATGGTCTGGGCTTATCCCACCAGACCCGAAACACATGGCTGAGTTGTCCAAGGTCCCCTTTGTTCAGTGGGAAGAAGCATCACCTCCAGGTGGTTATTCAGACCAGGGTGGTAATGCCAGTGAGTTAGGAGCCCAGTTAGAAGACAGAGATCCTGGCCTAAGAACATGGTTTTAAATTCTCTGTACTTAAGACTCATTAATTTACTTTAATGACTGTTTCTGCCAAGCATAAGGAAGTAGGGAGCACAATTCAGCGGTCCTTAACTCTGCCCTCCAAGAAACTGTATTTCTCAACAGAACTGTAAATGAAGCTCTCTGGGGTGGGTTTACCTGGACGAGGAGGAGGAGGCAGCAAGGCATCAGCACCATCTGGGTCTGTGCTCAATGCTAAGGTCGTGGGACACAGCTGGACAGCGCTCCTTCCTCTGCATCCTCATCCAGATCACATCAAAATCTGGCCCTGTGCCCTACATGCAACACTTCTAGGTGTGCAGGTTAATAAATAACTGTGAGCACAGATCCAGAGTTTGATGATTTCACCTCTTCTTGCGTATTACGCTTTTCAGAATAAACTATTTAGAATTGTTTCTAGGAAAAACACTAAGAGCTTCCCAAGCAATTACCACATCCAGTTGAGTAAGTACTGTCCTGCAACCTTGGCCTGCTTCCTCCTGCTCCACAGTGCCTGGAATGGGTTTGTTTGTCCCACTCACTCCTGAAGCTGATGAGTCACATCAACCCTGTCCCTTGTTCTCGGAGGAGCAGCCTTGGCAGCAACTCACTCCATGCCCAAAGGACAGCAGGACGAGCACCCCATGGATCTGCTAGAGGGACTGGCTCCTCAGAGGGCCATTGCCCCCTCTGCAGACCCACTTACACAGGATGATCCAGGTCTGAACTCCATATCTGAGGAGGGCAGGTTGCTCTCCCTGTCTTTAATTCCCTCTGGCAAAGCTCAAGATTGCCAGGGAGGAGTGGAGCACTAATTAAGCAACAGCAGTTTCTGATCTTATGTGAGGTACATGATGTGGGTGATGTAAGTTTCAGGAGGGTGCTCATCTAGTATTGCATTTAGGCTCAGCCTGGGTCTCTGCATAGAGAACATGCTCCACCTCACCTCTCCATGGCCGACCAACAGCTGAAGAGCTTGTGAATGCCATAAATAGCTCTCGGCATTGCATCTCAAGGGATCTCGTGTTAGGGTTAAAAAGATTGTATGTTCAACAAAAAGGCTTATGTACATAGTTAATGTGTGTTTATTTTATTGCTGATCTTGTTGCACTTTCTGAGTAAGCCTCGTAAAAGTAGATTATTTATTATATTAAAGGAGATACATTATAGATTATGGCCTTTCGTGTTAAAGCATAACATAGATAATATTATCCTCCCTGTCGCAGACAGCTACACTAACCATGATGCACACAGCATATGGAGATCACTGGCTAGTTCTGTCCTTCTGTCTTAAAATAGTCCAAACCTCCTGAATTGAGAGCAGACCTACTTTGCTCCTGTGCCACCAGGGAGGGGTCCAGCTTGCTGGTGTCCTTACAGCACAGTTCCTCCTGCTGTGGTGCTGACCCTTCTCCCGGGGCTCCAGCAGAACAGCTCCCTGTGTCAATGAATGTTACTCTGCCTGTCTTTCCTCTTGCTTTGTCTGCAGGCGAGCTGATACCGATGGCTCCTCCCGTCCAGACAGTCCTCCACTCTTGCTTGATCTATGATTTGTCCCGCCTTGCCAGCCGTTTGCTTTACTGCTGTGTCTTTACTTTTCCAGGATGGGGTAAACGATGACTTCTTTTTGTAAGAAGCAAATGCTTAATTTCTTTCTGATTTTTTGCTCTGTGTGTTAATGCCCTACTTTGAATGAGCCAAAACATCTGCCTTCAGTTTCATAATCTGTAAATGGTTCCTGGTGATGACCTTTGAGCACAGAGAGTCGATTCCCGAAACCAAGGTCATTACTGAGCATCACATACACCTGCTGTAAAAACGTTCTGCTGCATTTCTGAACCTGAAATAAACTGTCATTCTTGATGGGCTTTTATTATTACTTTCTGGATGTGCATGAGTGGTGTTCTGTGTCTCGCGCCATCATCTCAGCACTCCACACTCCGCCTCGGTCGGGACTGCAGGGAGGGCTTATCAGGGATGCGTGTTGCATCCAGATCACTGGAGATGTCATTAAAGGGGAGATGGGGGAGATGTAACCCTCTGGGAAGCATTCAGCCTGTTCCCTTGCAAGGGGCTTGGAGTGCTGCAGAGATGTTTTGCTGGAGAATGGATGAATGTTTTTCAAGCAGTACCTGGGATTCACTTCATTGCTGGGGAAAGCACAATCTGGGCAGATTCAGAGCTGAGCAGAAGGCCAGACTGAGTCCTCCAGAGCAGGAGATGGAGTTAAAATGTGCCTCTGTGTGTGTTATGTCTGGAAGGGATTTCCCCCTGAAAAGTAGTTGTGTACAAATGTGCAGATGTCTTGATTACTCAATTCCTCCTTCAGATCAGCATGAGCCAAGTATCTGCAATCAGTGCTTGGAGATGGTCGGTACAGCACAACAGCTGCCTGTGGGAACACCACAGTTGGTCCTTAGGTTTTGGGAAAATGGGGAGCAAAAAGTGGGATGAGCAAAGCAGGAACATGCCCATTGTATTCCCTTGCTGGCTGTAACATTTGGAGGTGTTTTGCACCGTGGTGTCACAGTGTCCCCTCTGGATGGAGCACATTATGTACCCTGTAGGGGTTTTGTTCCAGGTTTTGTTGGGCAGAGCTGAGTGCTCTGTGCTGGGTAATGGGAGGAGCATTTGCTCCTCTCTGACCACTGCCCTGGGCCTCTCCTGCTGTGGTTGGCAGGTGCCATCACCCACGTTTGTAACCTTTCCCAGAAATGTCCCCTCCGGATACCCCAATCCACCCATCTTGTTTGATCATTCCGGATTTAATCAGAATCTCAGAAAATATCTACTCCACAACAGTGTTTGAAGCAGATAGTGGTAAGAATTTTAAAGCTGGCTGGGGAAAAGCTCCTCCAGAGGATATTATTTGCTGCAAGAAAATTAAAAAGCCTGTGACAGCGACCTCCATGCCTGTGATGTCAATGTCCCAGTTCTCTGGCACTGGCAGGTCAGATGGGAACTGGTGAAAGCCGAGGCTGTGCTGGTGGCCAGCTGATTCTAATCTCGCCCTTTTCCTTAATATGCACATTCTGTACCTTTTTTCTCTTAACGCATTACATTAATTTTGTATGAGTCATTTTATTGTATCTTGACCTTTGGTTTTAAATCTCCCACCCTCCCTGTGAATTTTGGGTTATTTTTTGGTTTTTTCCCAGGCGATCTCCACGAGCTGTTCCAGGAAGATCATCCTAACACACGCATTTCTTTTGTCCTACATGCAGTATCTTTTTTGTCCAAAATTACCTTTAATTTGCACTAGCCTATTTGTAAATGAAAGATTTTATTTTCAGATGTCAATGATAAGCCTGGATATAAAGAAAATAAAATTCTGACTACAAAAGGAATGTGTGGTGGGTTTCTCTTGAAAGATCTATCCACTCTTTCTCAAATGGAGCCATTCACACACTGTGGAAGAAATTGCTTGGGCTTTGAGGAGGCTCACATCCACCAAGGTGGTGGAGGGAGGGACAGATGTTCTCCTGGGATTCCAGCACTGCTTCTGACTTCATTAACCACCAGGATTGCTCCACATAAATGGCTTTGGCTTAGCATTAGCAGGAAGAAAAGCCAGCAGGGCCCACAGACACGTCTAATGCAGCAGCAGCAGCAGCTGGACAAGCGGAAACTGGACGAAGATTGCAACAGTCTCTAGACTGATGAATCTGCACAATTACAAATACATTGCAGCTGCTCTCACCATTTTTTTCAAGCTAACCTCTGAATTCCTTCAAGCTGCCCTCCCTGGAGCATCTGAGCCCAAACAGCTGTAAGTAGCTACCTCTGGGATTCCAAACGTGTCTGACCCTATGGGACAGATAAAATTTGGGTTTAACATTTAGGAGATGTGCTTGTTTTGGGTGCCAGAGAAGTATGTGAAGAGTAAGACTGGAAGAAAAAGTGAAAACTGATGGGGTTTAGTGACTTTTTTTCTGATACAAAAAGAAACAAGGATATCTCAGAAACCACACAGGTGAGTCAGGAGGTACTGCACAGGTACGGTCTGGAGGCACCTCTCAGCATCAGAGTCCAACCTGTGTTTCAGGAGCACAAACAAGATGTTTGTGGGTAGTGGGGACCTGGCAGTGAGAGGGAGCTGCAGTGGTGCTGCTCAGGGGATGGGGGCAGGGCAGTGGGAGATCAGTTCGTGTGGGGAAGGGGCCTGACAACACACAGGCTTGTTTTCAAGCTGAGACACAGCTTTGCTGAATTTGGGCAATTCCTCTTGTTCCAGCTGATTTAGGTCCCTGCTGACTTCTCAAATAACCAGGGAGCTGCTGAACCACCTGTGTGAACTGGTAAATGCCAGACACTGAGTTTGCTCAAATTATAAGGGAGTGAAAGCCCAGAGAGCTGTAGATTTATACTGATAATTCTTTTTTCTTTCTTTTGGTAGAGTAGAAGTGAGAAAGCAGCAACAGTATTAGCAAGAATGGGAAAAGAAACCCAAACCCATGTACAGCAGTTGTTAGGAGGGGGTGATAAATAATTATTCCTGCCAGAGCTTTGAACTACATGTGCTAAACTAGGAATTGCTGGAGCTGGAGAGAGTACCATGGTGGGCAAGGTGCTTCCCAGCACCCTGGAAAAGGGAGAAATGGAGGCTCCTACAATCCCAGGAATACAACTGTCCCAAGAATGGAGTAGCTCAGGTTGGCTGTATCTTTCATCTCTGGAGCTCCTTAGCACCAGGTGCTAAGGCAAAAACCACCTCAGCAGAGTTGAGGAATTGTGTACTTCCAGGACTACTACAGGAGCAACAGTGCTTGTACCCAGCGAGCTCCTGAGGAGCTGCTGCCCATGCTTCACCTTTCAGGTAAGAGCGAATTGGAACAGGCTGAATTTCACAAGTTGGGTTTTTTTCCAGGCTGTTTAAAAATCTGTTCTGCACTGGGGGAAGCTCTCACTGTATTCCCTCTGGGGTATGACATGGCACCACAGATGAACCAACGATAAATAAAAGGTGGATGGTATTTTAGCTGAGTGGTCTTGCCTACAGCACCCAGCCAGCTGCTCGGTGGCTTCCAGGCATTAGGCTGGAAGGTACAAACTTGTTTCTCAGGGCATTTTTTGGTGGTAAACACTTCACACAAATCTTCACCATCTTATGAAATATTTGATAAAAATATTGTTGAAAATAGGACTCCAACCTTCATGGTATTCTGGTAGCTATTTTAAAATCTCCTAAGTAGAAAGACACAGGTATTGGTGTGCTGGGAACCTCTGGCATGTTCTTTAGCACTTTTTGAAGAAGCTGTGACTTTTTGAAGAAGCTGTTTAACCTTGTCTGTTCTGCTTCCAGCCTGCACTGGTGCTTGCTGTGTGGCCAGGTAGAGAAGGATAAGGGTGCTGCACCAGCTGGTGCCATGATGTGTCCAAGGCTTCTTTTCAGTGCATGGGTTAGGACCAAAATGCTATTTTGGTTTCCTGATCATTCCTGTTGCTGCTGTTGTCCCTCACATCACAGAGCTGAAAAAAGCTTAGTGATGACTGTGGGAATTGAAGAGAGATAAAGATCTTACCTTCAAAGGCTAAAGCTCTGCTCTTTGCAGGCTTCCCAGATGCAGTCTCCCACGTGGGGAGGGTCGCGGCCCCCTGACAGCAGGATGTGGGTGGCTGACACTTGCCTTTCCCTGCAGCAGAGGCTGGAGATGGATATTCCAGACAGCACGTGTCAGCGGCTCCCCCAGGAGCAAGGCTGATCCCCAGCCGCTTCACAGTTCCTTGACGTTGGCCAGCTTCAAATATAAAGAAAATGTCCCACTGAAGGACTGATCTCAGTGGACACGAAAACTTAAGGGAAAGAAACTTCCTTGTAGTACAAAACAGAATTTAACTCCTTCCCGTGCCTTGGTGTTCCATCATCAACCAAGGACCTGTTTTTTGTCTCAGTATGGCCTTTGTCAGAGAATGGTTTGCTCAGGCAGCAAATGCCCAAAGGGTGTCCAGCCTACTGGATGGACATAGAGTTATTTTGTTGTGCAGAGGATATTCTGACCTCAGGTATGTAGACAAACTCAAAATAGCCATTTATGCAGCAGCTTAAATACCTCCAGCAGCATTGCAGAGTGTGTGTCCTCAGGAGAAGGTCAGGAAAGTCCTGTGGAAACCCTGCCTGGCCTTTGTGTCTCCTCCTCTCCCTGGCACTCTCTTGCATTTTTTCCTCCTTCAGCGTCCCTTTGTGCATCCAGGCCATGGACTGGGATTTGTATTTCATGTGGGCAGGCAAGGGGGAGGGCTAAGCCTTTCCCTGGGGATCTCTAGCCAAGGACTGAGGCTATTCTATTCTAATCCTAGAATTCTGCAACTGTGATTGTAAAGAGATGAAGGGAAGGAGCTGGGCAGAGCAGAGAGACCTAGGGCTGTGGGCAGGGATGAATCTGCCTGTGGTGGGCTGGGCTGGATGGGACACAGCCTGGATCCACCTGGAGCTGGGGGGGTGGGGCTGCTGCATCAGTCCAAGCCCCAGGATCTGCACGGGTGATCCACTTGGTTCCTGCACTGCCTCCAGGCATGGTGGCAGCCTGTGCCCATCTCCACCTGGAATGTCTGGGTAGTCAAGGTTTGCTTTTCGTAACCCAGAGCTGGTTTTGAGAATGTGAATTTGGGAAAAGTATTTTTGAGGAAGTATTTCACCTTAGGGGAATGGGTGCAGCAGGAACTGTGCTTTCTCGTAGCCTGTGCTGTGACACAGCCGGGGGCCAGGCAGGCAAGATTTGATTTAGTTTTTTTTTACACTTGAGCCTTGTCCTACCAACAGGCTCTGTGAATCAGCTTGGTGATGGCAGCATTACACTGGCATTAGCCCAAGGTCAGATGGGACAGATGAGCAGCTTTCTGGGAATCTTTGCTGTGAAAAAAACCAGTCTCCTTTCTAAAGAACTAAAAAATGTCATCTTGACTCTGACATCTGGCTGCTCTGTGTTCCCTGTGAGACCAGAGCACGGCCTCCAAAGTGCTGCAGGTTTTAATTAAAACCAAAATGAGATGTAGTTGTCACCATGACGACAACAGCAACATTTAACACTTGGCAGGAGCTGTAACAAAGCACTGGAGGTGTTGGGGACTCCGCCGGGGGTTGTTCATTTCCGAGAAAGCCCAAGGAGCACACGGCAAGCGCCTGTTCCATGGAATGAGACTCTGGTGCTCACAGGGATGGGGTAAATCCAGCAGAAAGCTGCACTTCTGCAGTGCTAGGTTTTAAAAAAAAGTTCCATAAAACCCCTGGTGATGCCAAACCCCTGTGAGCCGGGGCTGGGGCAGGTGTGGGCATCCCTTCCCTCTGGCAGTGCCGGCTCTGGAGGGTTTTGCTCCGGGGCGGCCGGAGCAGGGCCGGGGCTGCCGAGGGATGGTGCCAGATGGGAGCAAGGAAAGGGAAAGCGCCAGGGAGGCCCTGCCGGCACCGGGGCCGGCTGTCCTGGCCCGGCCTCCAGCGGGACTTGTTTGCCGGGAGCGCCCTCTGTTGCGGTGAGAGCGGTGCCGGACAGACGGACACCGGACAGACGGACCTCGGTGGGCCCTGCCGCTGTCCCAGCAGCATGGTGTCTCCCCGGCTGGTGGGTGCACCCACGGTGGGGCTGTACTGAGCTCCATCCCTCTGCATCGGGGTCTGGCTGTGCAGTGAGTCCTCATCAGCCTCTGGAAGGGGTTAGAGATGAGAGGAAGGTGACATGCCCTCTCATCACCCCCTCTCCTAAAGAATTCAGAATAATGTGGTATCTGTCAGTGTCATGAGGCTATTTTGGCACCAGTGACGGTCGGGGTGCAGGTGAGCAGGGCTGTGCACCACACCCATCTCAGGTGCCCTCGTGCTCGATGCTGTAGGTCCATCAGCACCCTCCACCCTGCCCCTCCACCCTGCCAGCACCGACCCTCCAGCCCCTCGGGGAAGTGCTGTCAGTCCCAGCACACACACTGAGGGCTCTGGGGCCTCTGTGGGCACGCCATGGGCCACATCGGAGCCAGGGGTGTGTTTCCAGGTAGTGTTTCTGCTCAGGGGATGCACATCCCTGTGCACCCCCACCCCCAAAGGCGGGTATGCATGGCTTGAGCACACACTGCCCCACTTGCCTGCACCCCGAGCTGCTGCAGGGACCAGCTGCTCTGCAGGGCTCAGCTCCTTCCCTCACCAAACCAAGCAGGTCAGGTCTGGAAACAGATGCTGAGGGGAACATAAACGTGGTCCTTGTTGCTATGTGAGAGGCTTTATTGGGTCAGGTGTCCTCACCCCCAGAGCTGTCCCCCAGCCAGGACCTTTGCACTGCTCACAGCAGAGGGTCCCTCCAGGCCAGCCTACATGAGGAACCTGGAGAGGTCCTCCTTGATTTCAGCCTCATCCCACGGCCCGTGGATGTTGTCCTTGAGCAGCTGGAGGCGGATGAGGCAGTATGGGCAGAGGCAGGAGATGGCGAGCAGCAGCGAGGCGAAGAGCACGGCGCCCACACTGGACACGGTGCCCAGCGCCGCCAGGGCTGCCAGCGCGAACAGCACCGTCACCGCCACGTAGCACCGCGGCGTGCGCGCCTTCAGCTTCTTCTGCAGCATGGGCCAGAGCGCGAAGATCTGCATGGCAAAGGTGACCATGACGAAGGCATGCAGCGAGCGGGGCAGGCGGGAGGCCAGGCACACCGAGGCGAAGATGGCCATGTTGAGCGACAGTGTGCTGGACACGATGGCGGCGTTGGCGCCGTAGTCGAAGAAGATGAGGTGGCCCAGCAGCATGAGGGCCGACATGGCGTAGATGGTGTCGGTGCTGATGGACTCGGTCAGCGTCTTCAGCACGGGCGAGAAGCCGTAGGTGAAGGCGGCGAACACCAGCGTGCTCTTGAGGTCAGCCCAGCGTGTCCGGCCACTCTCGGACCGCCCGGCGCCGCCGTCCACAGCGTCGAACAGGACGTAGCCAAGCAGGGAGGACAGCAGGGCCGCCCCGAAGAGCCCCTGCGGGCTCAGNACGCTGCACAGCTGCTGCACCACCGCTCCCGACTGGAAGACGACGGCCCCGTAGCGGTACTGCCGGGCGTGCACGTTCTTGCGCAGCTCCTCCAGGAACCGCTGGTCCACGTAGTTATCGGGGAAGGGCTGCCGCTCGTACAGCACCTTCTGCCACCGCCGCACCGGGACCGGCTCCATGGCCCCGGCACGGGCCGGGGGCTCCGCGGCCCTTTCCAGCCCCGGCCCGGACCCGTTCCAGCCCCGTTCCGCCCACGCCGCTCCTGGTGCCGGCGCAAGGGCCGCCGGGCCGCGGGGCCGCCCCCTGCCGGCCGGAGCCGGGCGGGTCCGGGGATCCGGGAGCCGGGGCGGGCGGGGCAAGGGGGAGTCCGGCACGGCTGGTCTGGCACTGTCACCCCGCTCCGGTACCCCCGCCCCGCGCTGCGCTTCCCCGCCCCGTCGCTGCCCCCGCCGCTCGCTGCGCCGATGCGGTCAGGGCACACTCCAGCCCCGCGCCGGGACCGGCCTATCCCCAGGGCCACGGCCCTTGTCTCGCTGCTGCCAGGGCGTGCTGGGGACTGCCTGGTTCCTGCCTGGCCCCACCAAAGCGGCCCTGCGGGAAGGAGGGATGCTCCTGCCGCGGTCCCACGCCATGATGAGGGCTCTCCTCCTGCAGCCCCAACGTGCCATCCTTAAGCAGCCGCGGAGAAGGGCACAGCCGGTGGGTGGGATTTGGCGGGGTCCTCTCTGTGCTTGGACATACCTTCGCTGATGCGTATGACCCCAACCTGTGCTGCAAGCCCCACTCCCTCTTCCAGCCCAGCGGGGCACCTGCTCTTCTGGCCAAACCAGGCTCCAGCAGCCAGGTCGGGAATGTGGGTGTGATGCTGTGAGCCACAGGGCGCCCTTCCCTGCAGCTCCTGCCTGCTCACAGCTCATCTTGTCCTGCTCCCGGAGCCTGCCGGTACCCTGAGAGTGAAGTGGGAGGAGGGAGAAGTCGTGGCTGAGCAGGACTGGAAAGGTGCAGCTCTGCAAAGGACATCCATCTCCTGCACTGCCTGTTCTTGAGCCCAAGGGACTGAGCTACCGTGTAGCAAGGGGACAGGGGCATAATAAGGGATGAAGAGAGGTTTCAGAGAGGCCAGAGGTGTTTTCACTAACTCTGTGTTTGTTTGTGCTCAGGTCAGAGCCTTCCCAGCCCTGGAGAGGTGCTTGCTGCTGAGGAGTGGCTTACTTTGGCCTCAAGTGAGAGGCCTCAGCCTGGGGTAAATCAGCCCCGAACACTGCCCTGTTTGTACCTGAGAAGGGGCGTTTGTGGCTGTCTTGTCACGGTGGGAGCGGGCAAAAGAGCTGAAGGTTGTTCTCACCCCAGTGCCTGCCACAGGCGATTCTCCAAACAGGATCCCACCTCACCCAGATACGTGCAGAGCAGCAGGCAACCCCCACACTCCTGGTGTGCCTTCGGGGAGGCCTCAGACTGAGCCACACCACAGTGACGTATGCAAAAGTGCTGCCTCACAGCCCCACATCACTGCACTTGCTCTGCAGGGCAGGAGCAGCTGCTCACCCTGTGCAGGTACCCCATGCTGAGGGGTGATGACAGCAACTTCTCAGCCAGGATGGAGCTGGACTCAGCTTTAACTGCCCTACCTAAAAGCCCCCAGCCCCACTCTGCACAGAGCTGTGTGTGCCTCCATGTGCATGAGCCGGTGCCCACAGGGACAGGGAGTTCTGCCAGCTCCTATGATTGCTGGCATTGCCTGGATGCCCAGGGCCTGGGAACTTGAGATCTGGAACAGAGTGTCCTTCTCCCAAAGTCATGGAGTAAAGCTGGGATGTGCATGAGGAAATCTGGAAGGACAGCATGCCACTCCTGCTTCCCTGAGAAGTGCCATGGCCTCCAAGGCAGAGTGACACCACAGCACATGGGCACAGGCAGGGCAGTGCTGTGCTCTCACTGTCAGTGGTGACAGTAGGTTTGGTGTGACTTGGCCCTGGGATCTTTTGCATATCCGTGATGCTCTGGGGACTGGGAAGAGCTGGCTGGGCTGGGGTCAGGGGATGAGACTGCTTCCATATGGTCAGGTCCATCTGGAAACCCCAGTGCAGTGGGGGGAAAGAATAGAGGTGAGAGGTACTCCTCATGCCCCTTGCAAGCTCCTCTGCTATGGGCCACTACAGTCCCCCTTGGAGGCAGGGAGGGCAGCCTGCTGTTGGCTGGTGATTCTTAGCACCCCTGAGCCATGCCAGGCAGTGCCCAGCCACTGGACAAGGGGATCACCCTGGTACTGGTTCTGCACCCTTGGCAGTGCTGACAGTGCCAAGACCCACAGGGCCTGGCGCCCACTTGGTGCATGGGGGAACCCAATGGGCTCTGGGGAGGAGCAGCTGCCACTGCTGTGCTGGCACTTCGTCCCCTGGGAGGGGACAGTGTGTGCTCAGCCACGTGTGAACGCAGTGCCCACAGTCCAAAGGGCAGCTCAGCCCTGCACAGGTGGCCCAGACTTTGCCTGTAGGGGAATGACTCGCCTGCCTGCACAACAGTCCCCGTGGGACCCACCACGGGACTGCCACGTCACCCATCCCTGCCGGTCAGAGGGGAACATGTGCCATGGAGTCATCCCTCAGGGCATCCCTCAGCCCTCCTGGGGCCACATGGCCAGCACAGATCTTTTGGCAGGGACAAGGAGTGGCAGAGGTCAAGGATGCAAAAGCTGTTAGTGAGCATCTTAATTCCCACTTTGGGTTCCATGCCACGAGGCTTCCCTCACCTCACGATTAGGTATTCCCAAGTGCCACTGGCCTGTGGAGAGGCTGTAAGATGGTGAGTGCTGTGAGCTCCTCTGCTGAAATGCAGGAATGAGGAGCTGGATGCCATGGCACTACAAACTCTGGGTATCCTGAGGACTCATTGGCTTGGCTGTCCCCTGTCCTTTGCAAAGGGACCCCACTGAGGATTTGTTTGGTGTCTGCTGGGCTCTGAATGTTTGAATACCTTGCTAAAGCTGTTTGGAAGGAAGGCTGGAAAAGGTGACAGGCTGGGACTGAAATAGACTGATCTAGACCTCCCCTGGAGATAATTGAATATCAAAGTATACCAGGCACTGTGTCCCCACTGCTGGCTTGAGGCTGCCTCCAGGTGTGTCTGATTCTCTTTGGGTAGGGACCATCCCTTGTGCTGCAGAAACAGGCTTCAAAAACTAAACAGCACAGTCTGCTGCGGGTTTGAGCTTGCCTGGGACTGTGTGCACGCACGTGGATCCTGCACCTCTCCCTGTCCCTTGGCTACAGCTCTTGCCCTGCATCCCTCCTGTGTCACTCCACAGGAGTGACATAGCACAGCTTGTTTCTCTGCCAAGCGATCCCCCAGCCTCCCCTGTGACCCTGGAGCCGAACCCACCCTCTGCAGGAATGTTTTTCAGGGGGGAAGGTTGGCGCAATTCCAGCTGCTGAATTTTTCCATGTCCAGAGACTCTCTTCTGCCTTAAATGGCCCCACAATACAGGCTGTGTCTGCTCTCCTGCAATCACCTATTTAAGGATATTTTTGGATTCAGTCCCCAGCACAGAGTGGGATGGTACCAGTTCAGTGCCCTGCAGTTTGGCTGAGCTCCATGGTGCGATACTGGGGCAGGTGGGGCTGGTTGCCCTGTGGTCCCCTGTAGTGGTGTGCCTGGACACAGGGTAATCTGGTGCTGCTCCAGCTCTCCCAGGCATCTCCCTTCCCTGTGTGCAGGTCAGATTCCCTGGATCCAGGTCTGTGTTCCAGTCCCAGGGCCACCCCGCAGTGTGTGAGCCAGGAGGTGCATCCCCTGTGCAGTGATGTCCTTGCTGTGGGCACCCCGTGCCACTGAGGGATATTCCCAGACCCCTTCAGCAGAGCTCCTGCCCACACCCTCACTGCCCAGACCCCTAAGCCCTCCTGTGCTCCACATCTTCCACCACCTGGGAAACCTTTCTGCAAGCTCAGGTGAGGGATGCTCTGTCCCACACAGGCTCAGTGCAGGTCCCTGTGTCTGACTGCAGTGCTGGTAGTGCAGGCAGGGCAGGGAGCATGTTGTGATGGGTCTCCATCCCAAGCCTGGACAGTGTGGAAGCACCAGATGCTCCTGATGGGGATGTCACTGTTACCAATATCCAAGCTCCCTGTCCCAGAGCACAACTGGCCCTATGGAGAAGATCCTGACTCAGAAGGCAAGCTGGAACTTTGCTGCAGAACCCACAGATGCATTCTCAGATGGACGGCCCGCACCCAGGACAGAGAGGACCTAAATGCTGGTGAGTTGCCATTTTCCTTTGTGGCAGCATCTGAGGGACACAGGGGACATGGTGGGCAAGACTTGGGAGCTTACAAGGAAGAACAAGGGCTTGGAAAGGGAGGCAGCAGGAAGGAGCAGCCAGAGAAGTGGGAAGAGAGTACACTCCCAGACACTGCTGAGATGAGGAGGTACCAAGGCTGCTGGAGGAACCCAGTGATGCTGCTCAGGGCTGGGCAGAGCAGTCCAGGAAATTGGGATCAGGTCTGAGGAGTCCAGGTTGAATTGGCATCTGCCAGGGCAAGGTTTAGGATTTGCTGAGCAGGGGGAGAAGGGTGTGAAGGCTGCTGTGGAACTCTGTTGAGGACCTGGGGCAGGAGAGATGGGATGTGGAAAGGCACACGCCTACAAGGACGTGACCTCTGGAAGGCACAGCACGTGGGGCAGCTGTGAAACTGAGCTCCCTCGGTCCTGGCATTCCCTGACGGTCAGCACGGATTGGGGAAGCCCCGTGGCAAAGCACCCTCCCCACCACCCACACTGGGCTGTGAGGAGAGGGATGAGCCGGCCCGGGAGGGGGCCCAGTCAGCTCCAGAGCAGTGGGGCAGCAGGGGCCGGTTCTGCAGGGGAACTCCAGGAAGGTCACACTGTCACGTAGTAAAGATGCCTTTGTTTTCTAATTTTCTTAAAAAAACCCCAAACCCTAATGTCAGCAATGCACTCTGCCAGCTGCAGGGTGCTCCAAGGTGGGGCAAGTCCAAACTTCAGCTCAGCTCAACCCTCAGCCATGTGTGGCATGTCCCTAATGCAAAGACTCATGGAGAAAACTGGACTTTGGGGGTAAAATAACAAAACCTGCCTGTGGGACCTGAGCGTGGGTGGGCATGGAAGCTGAAAGGTGAAAAATTCCAAGATTCAGGAGTGAGGAAGGTTTTATGGTGGCAAAACACTGAAAACCCCAACTCCCTGGAGGGTGAAAGCTGGGGAGCTGGTTGGAGCCACACACCAGCTCTCCAGTCTCTCCATCACCTTGAGCCTCATATGGCAGCCACTTCTTTCCCCTTGCAGCTTTGGGAGATGGAGAAAGAGGTACAAAGGGACCTAGAGCTTCTTAAGAGGTTTTACTGGCCATGGGGATATTTTTGTTCTGTGAATGGGGATGGAGCAGTGTATGCAAACAGGTTGGCTTTTATAGGAAGTGTAGCTGGGAAAAAATTTGGCATGTGAAGGTCAAAAAGAAGTTGTAAGTCACTGCTTCAGCCTGGTGGATTGTGAGAGGATCCTCCTTCTCTCCTCACCTTCCCATTTGCCTGGTAAAGAAGCCTTTGTTCAAAACCAGCACAGCCTCAGCCTGGAAACAGCAATTTTGCAGGAGATACTCACCCTGGGAGCCCTTCCTGCCCTCTTTCCACGAGCATCCACCTGGAACCTCCCAGCAGGAGCCCGTGTGCTTGGGAAGAGCAGTGTGATGACAGGGCTGATGGGTGTTTTACACATGCAGCACTTCTTCCTGCAACACAAGCTCGTCCTAAAACACAGGGAAGGAATGTTCCTGGTCCTGGCCCTGCAGGATGTGTATCTTCCCTTGGGAACATGTGAGACCATGAGGAGTGACATTCCTGCTACCAGCCCACCCCCACACCCATCTCCCTATTTTTAAATATCTGCCAGGGAGAGGATGGAGCCAGGTGGGAATTTAGTTTATTTTAGTAGTTGGGGGAAAAGGGGAAGGGAAACAGCTGAGCCTGTGGCATTCCCTGTGTGTGCCTGGCTGTCCCTTCTCGTCTCTCATCCCCAACACTTGGGGCTGGTGGAGGTGCTGCTGGTCATGCACAGGCTGTGCCGCCCTCCCGAACTTGGGGGGGTAGGGTGTGGGACTCAGGTTTGGTTTTGTGTTGAGAAAGCCACTGGTGTGCTGACCTGCACCATCACCTGCCCTGGCCTTGGTTTGCATGTGGCCAGGGAGGGAACCCAGCACTGGGCTGCACCGGGTGCTTTCCCAGCCCTTCTGCTCACCCTCTGATGAGAAGGGAAGGGGAAGCTTCAGCCCACACTGTCCTCCCAGAAATGAAGGCTAAAAAAGGCTTTACACCCCCACCACAAAGTTTTGCCGTTTCTCAGTTTCTGCAGTGAAATTTGCTTTTTCTTTTCCCTGAGGGGGCTCAAATGGCAGCTGTGGGGAAGCACTAGGGAACCAAGGCACCCAGCACCATCGTTCACCCCAGTGCGAGCCCCCGTTCCACACCACATTTCCATCATGTGATCAAGAGTTAATTTTGATTGTCTGTGATTTAGCTGTCAGGAGCATTTGGACTGTCCCTGTTCTATCAGCCATGTCCGACGGCAAGAGAAGCTCCTCGGCTGCTGCCCTTGTTTGTCTCCTCCAGCAGGCAGTGGCCTCTGCACTGGTGTCACAGCGTAGAGCTGAAATGCTGCTGAAGGGTGTGCCCAGAACACCTGCCAGCCAGGCTAGGAGAAGGGGGGTCCCTTCTCCTTAAAGCCATTTTCCATCAGTTCCCAAGGTTGTAGGAAAGGGTGTTTTCTGTCATGCAAAGGCTTTGTGGTTCTGAAACAGGACCAGGAGATGCTGTGGCTTCCCACTGGATCCTGCCCGGGCATCCCCTGCTGTAGCAATCACTTAATTTGCCTATTTCTAGGCAAAGTTAAAATGTAAATGAAGCCACATGAAATGAGCAAACCAAGTACAAATGTTTTCAAAAGTGGCATTCCCATCTCAATTCATTTTCTCTATTTTACTTAACGTTTTGACTTTCAGTTTTTGAGCCACTAAAGAGAGGGCTCAGAGCCAGGTGGAGGAGACCTGGACCTGCCTGTGCCCCCACGAGCCGCACAAGGGGCTGTTCCAGGTGGTCCTGCTTTGGGAGCTGTGCCACTGTGCCAGATTTCAAGGCTCTTTCAGGCAGGATTGGGGCTGGCTGGAGATCTGAGCAGTCGCTCTCAGGGTCACACAGCCCTGGTGGATGTCACCGTGTCCCGCTGTCCCTCTCTGCCAGGCGCTGCCCCGACACTCCTCGGCGCCAGCCCACGTTAATTAACCCTAACGAGGCTCCGAGCACAGGAATGTGCAGCTGGGCCAGCTGGTCACTGTGACCGTGGCCACAGCCCGGTGTGGCGTCCCTCGGGACGTAAAGGAGGAGTGTGGGAGGGGGATCAGCGTTCCTGCAGGGGGGTGTCCGGGACCTGCACTGGGGACTGCAGAGGCACAGCCCATGTATCAGAGACAGTTTGCTGAGTGATGAAAGAGCAATTATCGGCTCAGCTGGAGCCAGAGTTGCTCCTGTTTGATTTTCCAAGGAAAACGATTCCAACCCTATTTTTTTTTCTCCACAGCTTGTTTCCTTTTGGTGCGAATCGCAGAAGAAATAAAAGAAATTGAGGATTTTTTAAAAGTTTTATGCTGGTTTGCTGGATTCTCTCCTGCAAGTGGTTAACGGTTCATCTGAAGTCAGAGGAAGGTCTCTAAAGCAATCTTGCAATTTACAGCTTTTCCTTTACCAAGTAAGAAACAGTCAGGAAATTAAACAGGAAATTGTGTCTGGAAGGAACAAAAGTTGTGTTGTCAGAACCTGCTTATGAAAGATTTACTTTATTTTAACCAGTAAGGAGCCAAGATCAATAGTCAGAATAGGAAGGAGTTTGTGTGAATTAAATCACACGTGAAAAAGAAAAGAAAAACAACAAAACCCCAACACTTGGGAAAACAAGAAGCCTTTGTAAAGAGCAGATAGGGCTGAGTGGGAGAGAAGGCTCAGCCACTGCAGCAAACAAAGTGCTGGAAAGTGCTGAAAGGAGAAGGCCCGGGGTGTACCCCAGGATCAGGTGTCCTTCCAGAAGTCAAGCACTGCTCCGCAGCCTCAGGGCTCAAATCTCTGTGCCCCTTGGGTGGCCACCTCCAGCTCTCCCTACCTGGAGTGCCAAGCACCACAAACCAGCTTTCATTCCCAGTCAGCAGAGGGGTGTTCCCCACACAGGGTGAGCAGTGGCCCAAGTTCAGCCCCAGAAGGGCCAGCTGTTTGTGGGAATTGCATCAGCTTCCCTCCTGGGGTTTTCCATGAGGAATTTGGCCAGAAGCAAGCCTAAAAACCTTGCTGCAAACATGCAGAAACTTCAAGAATCCAGTGCAAATATTTGCTCCTGGTTAAGCCCACAGTCCTTCGGGTTTTGGGTTAATTATGGGCTCTAGGTGGGAGATTGGGTAATCTGTAATTGTTTTTACCATTATACTGCTCATCTTATCAGCGGTTGAGAAACAAGCTTAGCAAGTGCTGGTATGTGGGTATGTCACACTGAAACCCTCCTCTGGCTGATCCAGGCTGTGCCTGGTGGAGACTGACTGGAAGGGGCTTTATCTCCAAGATGCTGAGCAGTCACTGTAATGGATCCCTGGAGAGATCTGTCCCCCGTGACAGCCCCTTAGCTGTGTCTGCCCTGAGCTGGGTGTGATCCATCCCAGCTGGTAACGGGATCACAGTGTGCAGGAGCTGTGCCAGGAGAGAGCAGCCACACGTGTGGCTTCCCAGCTTTCTCCCCTCCTCTTGGGGAAAAGCTCCTGGCGACGTGGCTGGAGGAATTACAGTCCGAGGAGCACAACAGAGGCTGACACGGTCCCAGCCGCGCTGTGGCAGTGCTGAGGGAAGTGCTCTGGCTGGAAGCACTTAGCAAAGGGTTAATAAACGTTTACCAGCTCTTCCAGCAGACAGCTAAGCAGTTGTTTGACTTGCCAATGCTTCATGGATGGATTTCTCTACTGCTCCAGTCCTGGCCATCCCCAACACACAGTTTGTGGCCAAGGCTGTGTTGGTGGGATGGGGAAATGCTCTGTGCCTGCTGGGCAAGGTGTCTATGGACAAATCCTCCAGTTGGAGGCAGGACAGGGGTGCACCTTGTCCAGCACTTCCCTGTGCTGACACTGCTCTCCCTCTCAGGGAAGGTGCCATAACTCTGGCAGCACCCATGGCTGACACAAGTCCTACACACCGGGGGTCACATCCAGGCAGGAGGCACAGGAGGCACCTGCAGCCAGAGCTGACATGGCCTTGACCCTGCAGGGAGAGTTGTGGCCCTGCCTGGAGTGGATAAAACAGCTGCAGGTGGGACATGCGCCATCGCTCCCACAGCTCAGGGCATTTCCCACCGCTGAGGCAGCTCCCTGTGACTGGCAGGGATGTGTCCCTGGGCAGAGGGCCTTTCCCTGGCCCTGCTGCGGGTCCCTGGGGGCACAGCCGGGCCCTCCCAGTGCAGCCCTGCCCATCACCCTCCCATGGACCCCACACAGCCACGGATCCACACTGTGCCCTGTCTTGGCTCCAGCGCCACAAAAGGCTGGAGAAACCCTCATGGCAGAGGTGCTGGCTCATGCCCTGGTGGTGCCACAAAGCAGCTTCTCGGCATTTTTCAGGGATTGCCTCACTCCTGTAGCTGTCCGGGCCTGCTCCTGGGGCGGCAGGGCCTGGGCAGGGAGCGGAGGGTGCCGGGGCAGCCGGCTCAGCACTGACCCAGTGGCAGAGCTGCCAGCAGGCCCTGGCCCTGGGGACACGGAGCACGGCCACTGGCAGAGCCAACCTCCTGTCACCTCTATCTCGGTACAGCCCCTGCTGTGGGTTAGTGAGCCTGCTCTCCCCTGTGAGAGGCTCCAGGTAAATCCCATGGGTTTCTTCGAAACTTAGCAGTGACTCACACAGGCATTCCCTGAGGAGTTCCAGTCTCTGTCAGCAGCTCCAAGCCTGGTTTCTCTTTAAGGCATGTAAATGTCTCCAAGACAGGTGTCAAGAGGTTGGTGTCAGACTTTTCAGTGATGTCCAGGGATGGAACAAGGAGCACTGGCCATAAACCAAAACACAAGATGTTCCACCTCACCATGAGGAAGAACTTCTTTACACTGAGGGTGGCAGAGCACTGGAACAGGCTGCCCAGGAACCTTGTGGAGTCTCCCTCTCTGGAGACGTTCCAAAGCCACCTGGAAGTGTCCCTGTGTCACCTGCTCCAGGTGCCCCTGCCAGGGCAGGGGGATTGGACTGGGTGATCTCCAGAGCTCCCTTACAACCCCAGTGACTCTGGGATTCTGGTTAAGCTGCAAGGTGTGGGGCAGAGGGCACTGCTTTGCACCCTGGGGCACTGCCTGCCTGCGGTGCTGTTACCCCACATTTCCCAAACAGACACATCAGGGATGTACCGAGGATTCTCCTCCTCCTCCCCAGGCACTGCAGGACAGCCTGACTGCCATAGGATGGCCTGTGCTTTGCTGGGAGGGAGGGTTAAACCCCAGCCTGTGTGGAGATGGGGCACAAAGCTGGAGCTTCTCCCTCATCCCTTCTCCATGTGCTGGAATGCAGTCCTGTCTGCTGTCTGTGGCACGTGGAGCTCTCAGAAGGGTGAGGGATGCCAGGTGCTCACAAAAGCACAGAGTTACAGGGTGTGAAAGCAGGAAAAGAACCGACACAAACACTCTCCAGAGGTTTCCACTGCTGGCTGGCTCCAGTCACGCCACCCCTCAGCCCCGCAGCCTCATGCTGAGCCCTGCAGGATCCTGGGGAGGCTCTGAGGGCCGTATCACGGGGCTGGAGCTGCTCTGGGAAAGCAGAGCATTCACCCCTGCCGTGATTCACCCCCGCCCTGCAGGAAGAGCTGTCCTGCCCGCTTTAGTCCTGACGTGCGCGTTCACAGCGCGGCATCCCCGTGACTGATCCACCTGTGCCTTCCCGAGCTCCCCGCTCTGTCCTGCCCTGTCCTGCCGAGCTCTGTGTCCCCGCTCTGTCCTGTCCTGCCCTGCCGAGCTCTGTGGCCCCGCTTTGTCCTGCCCTGGGACCCCAATCCCGAGCTGTGTTTTTGGCACGATTGAGCCACCAGAGGATGCTTTTCCTGGCTCGGTGTAAAGCGCCCCGCATGCCACGCTGCAGGTGTGCACAATAAAGCTTGGTTAGCCACAAAATGCCTGTCGTTTTGTTAATAACTGTTGTGTTTTTCTACCAGTCCACCACAGCCACGCAGGCTCCGCTGTTCGGTCCCACATCACCCTCAGCCAGTGCCGGCCCTGGATTCCATGGGCACCTCCAGCAGCGCTCCCCCGCTGGCCCCGGGCTGTGTTCGGCTCCCACTCCCACAGTGGATATAAATACGCACGGACACGTCCCCAGGCTTCCCTCACGCCCCCGGGGGCGAGGATCGAGCCCGAGCCCAATCCCAATCCCGACCGCGCCGCCCCTCACGGGCCCCCTCAGGCCGCCCGCAAGATGGCGGCACGCCACACTCCCTCCGGAACTACAACTCCCGGCAGGCCCCGCGCGGCGTCCCCTGCGGGGGCCTCAGCACTCAGCAGCCGGCAGGGAAGCCTGATCAAAATTTTAAAAACTAATTGAAAGCTGCCGTGTGTGAACGCGGTTGCTTTAAACGTCCCCTGCTAAGGAGGTCACCGCGCTTGTCGAGCGTTCCGCGACTTCGGGCTCGGCCGCCGTTTATCCTTATGGCGGTTTCCCTTTAACGGACCGCCTGACGAGGACACCTCACGGAGGGGCCCTTGGCGGGACGGGGAATNGCAGCCGGGGCCGGGCCGGGCCGGTGCCGCTCGGGCAGCGCGTGCTGCGGGCAGGGCCGGACACAGCGGGGCCAGCGCCGCCCTCTCGGAGCCGCCGCCACGGGGAGGATGAGCCGCCGCTGCACGGTCCCCATAGGCACAGCCGCCACACCA
>VWZD01001522.1:147585-241175 GCA_013396695.1 Sakesphorus luctuosus | reverse complement strand
GGGAGGGAGCGCCGGGGCTCGCCCTGTGCAGCCCTCCTGCCTGCCCGGCGGGGCACCCGGAGCGGGGGACACAGCGGAGCTTGGGTGTCTCCAAAGGGCGAGACTCCACGGCCTCCCCGGTAGACCGGGAAGGGACGGGGCTGCTTTTTGGGAACGCCGGGGGGTGTGCCTGTGCCTGGCGGGGCTATCGGGAGGGCGATTCCCCGGCAGCTGCCATAGTCACCTGCTGCGGGCGAGCCGTGTCAGGGGAGGCCGAACCCGCTCCCCGGGCTCGGAGTTACGTGTGTGTGTTGTTCCCTCGCTGTGTGTTTACTGGAGGCATCCTTGCCTTGCCAGTCTCGGGCTGAACTCTTGCACTAAGCTCTGAAAGATCACGGTGCCTTATTCTTGAAACCCTTTTCCTGAGTCTGTCAGGAGTTGTGTTAAATTAAACCCGGTGAACCCTCTTATTTTTGCATCGATTAGGCCTTTGACAGTGTGTTTCGTGGTGATTACCTCAGCTGGGTTTTGTTCCAGCATCTCCTGCTTACTTTGTTTTCAAACTTCCTTAAGAGATGACATTTACCAGAACACAAATATTAGGAGACTGTATTTCTGTTTGGTAAGTTCTGGGTCTCTTAAACTTTGGCCCTCTTTGAACTTGGTGAGTCACTGTTTGAGAACCGATAGCCGGTTTGAAGAGCAAACTGCAGATACTGAAAACGGAACAGCCACAGTCTGGTGTGCTACTTTAGTACGGCTCCTGTAGCTTGTTTAGATAGTCTGCTTAAAAAAAGAAAGAATCTCGAGGTTCTGGCTTGTCTCACGGTAGATTCCAGCTGGATGAAGAGGCGGGGGGAGCCCAGACATCCCTCGATACAGAATGAGTTGTTAATCTGGTGCTGACACTTGTTTTCCTGGCTTCAAACAGTCCTGAAGCAAATTTGGTTCAGGACTTCACATTTTTGTTTTTAGGAGACTAAAGCGAGTCTAAAAAAGTGCTTGAAAACTCAGTTGGTGTGTTTGTGTTTAGCAAAGAAAGGCTACTGGCAGCGAGGGTTTGAGCAGGTGAGCTGTGAGCCCACGAACTGTCTCCACACAGCTTGGCTTTAGGTTTCTTCCCATAGCAGGTTCTAGTTGTATAGCAAGGATTGTTATTAGGAAAAGAGTTTTTGTTTGTGTCTTGGAGTGTCTTGGAGCCTGATAATCTGTTCCTGCATCCAGGTAATTGGTTGCTGGGGGGTTGTTCTCAGCTTAACGATCAGAGGCTGGTCAGGGTGATTGTTTGCTGCTGTGTTCTCAGTCAGCTGTTTTCACAGAACTCTGTAGTTTGAGAAAGAATTCAGACACCTGTTCCATATTTGTGAAGGAATATCATGTTCAGCTGTACCTGTTCTGTAAATCTCTGACAATCCTGTGTTCCTCTTGGCTATAGTTAGGAGAAAAAGTAAGCTTTTTTTAACTGTTTATGAGAGATTGCTTTTTCAAACAGTGTCCTGACTGATCTCAGAGCTTGCATTGGAGCATCCAAAACCTTTTACAGTTAAAAGTTCAGACTGTGTGTTCACCCTGCTCTCTCTGGCTGCTTTTCATTAGGAGTGATTGGATTAATTTGAATATCGAGGGGTGCAACTCCAGTTCCCCAGTCTGCTGTCCACACATAAATTCACATCAGGGAGTTTAAAATCCTCTCTCTGCAGGATGTTGTGGCTTGTTTTAATTTCAGCAGTCATGTCAGAGTTGTAACTGGAAAGTCCTGAAGTCTGTTGATTCCTGTATTGTTGCTGGATGGTGATAAGTTGTGATGGATTTAATTTTTTACTAAAAAGGCAATCAGCTCCTTTGTTCACATAAACAATCAAGAAGCTTCAGGTAGCAAATGGCACGTTTTGCATTATAAATGTTGGCCTTTAAATTTAGTTGTCTTGAAATGTGATTTTCAAAGGATTTAGTGTTCCTAGGAGAGAATCTCTTTCCTTACAGGTGAAACAAGTGATCAACAGGTGATCAAATTAAAACCAGAAAGGTGGGGAAAGAAAACCACAAGAAAAAACAGTTGCTGAACATTCAGGGCTGTTTGGACTCCCTTAATTTTCTTTTTTCAAGTGGGCTTTGTTTTTACTTCTGGGTAGATGTTGCTTTTTTCTTTGAATCTAAACTTAAATAGGATTTTTTTTAATCTCCCATCAAGCATTTTCAGGCTCACTTAAAGAAGTTGGTTCAATGGGGAAGTACCGATTGGTAAAGATCAAATGGGGGAAAGATTGACCTGACAGTTTTCTAACTGGAAGGTGTCATCCTGTAGGTTAAAGATGTGACTGTGTGTGAGGAGTTGTACAAACCCACGGGAGCTTGAGCATGAGGATTTGTTAGCAGTGTCCTGTCAGTGAAGGCAATGTCTGCTCGTTGCTTTGGGACTGCAGGGTCAGTTGTTGGTCCTTGAGGCTTTTCTGAAGCCGGAGCAGACACAGCTCTGACCGACCGGAGGTAGGGAGTTTGTTCCAAGTTTGAGGAGAGTGGGGTGCCTGCATGGCTGAAGGGAAATGCTTTGGATGGAGGTATGACTGAGGAATGCAGTGCTCTAAAAATAATGGGCATCTGTTCACATCGGGGCTTTGGCTGTGCCTGACAAGTGGCTCCTGTTGGCCTGAATTCACAGAGAGTTCCTTAATGCTTCAGTGAATCCCTTTGTGTGGGTGATCATAATATAGAAAAATTCCTTTAAAACTTGTAGTGCTTTGTAGTTGGACAGGACACAGAGCTGAGTAAGTGGTGGATTTGGAAGCTCCCAGGGATACCAGCACTGTCAGAACTGAGACCAGCTGTGACAGCTGTTTGAAGAGTAACCTGTATAAATTATTCTGACATCAGCTTTGCCTGCCATACACTGCACTGCTGGGTGTGAGCTGTGAGTATAATAAAGAAATCAAGCGTGCAGTAATTTGTCTTTCTGTCCCAGAAAGTTCATTGCCACATCCTGATCTCCTTGGCTTTTATGAGCTCTTCACAGCTGTGAGTAAACAAAGGATGGAGATGAGTGCACGTGCACTTCAGGATTCTTTAGCTCTCCTTGCTCTGAGTCTCACATCAGTAAAGGATGGTTTGTGTCAAAGTGGTTTTGCAGCAAGAGGGGCTGGGTTTGATGGAAACCCCTGGCCTGGTAGCTCTGACTCTGGAGTCTGTAATGAGCATACCCTGAGAATTGTAAAGCTTGGACCGGGTCAGTGGCACAGCCAGGCATGAATCCTGGGTACAAGTACATGGCAAAGGGGTGAATCTTGGTACTGTTCTTTACTCCCACCTATTAATTCAGATTCCTGTGAATTTTAATGAGATAAAATACTTCTGGTTTGGGTGTACATTTACAGTCTGGTTCACTTTTGAAGGTGTCTGTGTTGAAGCTGTAATGCAAGAGGAGCTCTGAAACACAGCGTGATAACATTGCTGGGGTTCATTGTGCTGCTCCTCCTGCACAGGTGAAAGCTGTGCAAACCACTTCAGAGACCACAGGAGGAGAGGGTTTGCTAATTGAACATTTGTTGGTCTCATTATTGACTTCTGACTTAAACCTAAAGCTTGTCTGTGTTAATGAGAGAAAGGTGCGAGTGGCAGAGTTGGGGAGTGTTCGAGGGTAATGTCCCTCTTACAGAAACCCTCTGTTCAGCAGAGTGTGTTTGCAGGAGGGTGGCCTAATGATCTGGATAGGACTGCCAGTGTAGCAGGCTTGTGGTGGGGCTCAGAATTTCACCTGAGGATTCTCCTCTTCTGTGCTTCAGCCTATTCAGAAGGCTGATGTAAAATAAGCACCGTGTGTGTGCATTTTATGGCAGCAAGAGATTACATGATTTGGGAAATGTTCATATAACTGTTGTTCCAGGCATCTGATTTCAGAATGGTAAGGATGTTCCTAGGTATGGACTGTCTTATGTGGAAGTGTCACTGCTCTGTGGTTAAGGCTGTGGCAAAAGCCACACTGGAACTCTTGGACTCCTAAAAATGGAATTTGCATCTGCTCAGCTTGCAGCCTGCTCACACTGAGGGTGGTGTGTGAGGGCAGGGGCTCTGGTGTCTTATGCAAACAAATGCTTGGCTCAATCAATTATTGAATATTTACCTTCTAAAATTACTTGAAAATCAGTAAACTGCTTTCATGCAGTGTCTTCTGTAGGATTTGTCCTAGAAACTTCAGGTTTGGTTGGTTGTTATGCAGATGATGAGCTGAGGTGGCCTCTACCCCATCAGAGGTTGCTGTGTTGATCTCTGAGACCCTGCCTGTTGGAATTACACGTGCTTCTCTTGAACACTTAATTTGAACTTTGTCTGAATTGTCTGTTCTCTTTCACTTTGATGGTCTTATCATTGAAAGGCTTTTGCAATAGTTTTTGGCTTTTTTTGCTGTTCTTGTCTTTATCTTCCATTACTAATCCAGCTTTTGGTAAATTCTGTGCTTCCTTCAAGGGGAGGACACACAATGTCTTTTAAAGTGAGCTCTGGAGGTGCTCTGGTGCTCTCTGCATGGACAGGGTGTTACTGCTGTGCGTGGAAAGCTTTGGCCCAGAACAGGGTAACTTATTAGAACTGTAAATCTAAAAAACTTTCTTGTAATTCTTAGTGAAAATACCGAGCTGGTATAACAGAAAGACTCATCCCAAAGGTAGAACTTCTGCTTGTGTGAGTAAAAATGCTTATATGAATGACAGACTGGATTGGAGTATTAGTAAAATGTTCCAGCACTTGAAGAATCACCTTTAGATGCTCAAAGGAATGGCAATGACTTGGCTGAGTTTTGGAATGGCAGTGGAGATACTGCTGAAATCCTTTAAAGGTAAGAAACCTGTTAAAAATACATTCTGTCTGGGCATCAGGTGATGGCAGCTTTACAGTGACTGGGGGCAGAATTCATGTTGGTGAACTTCTGGTGACACTCCCCTCCTCAGCACTCTGCTGTGCTGCACTCGCAGTGGGGTTTCAGCAGGAGCTGGTGCAGAGCAGCTGTTGGTTCTGAGCCTGCTGTTGTTGTGTTGTGCCTGTGCAGACAAGCTTATGGATTTAAACAGTGAGGGAAATCTTCAAAGGTGTCCAAGTTAGACATTGCTACAGTCTCTAAAAACCCTAAAGTTTAATCACAGTGCGTGGCTGTTCTACTGTTTTCCTGTACTCTTTGTGGTTGGTATCAGGCTTTACTGTGTTTGTCCAGACTCTGTTCCTTTCCCCAAACTCTTGCATAAAAGATATTAACTAGAATTTGACAGTGCAGGGAGGTTCTTATAAGCTGCAATCTTTTATATTACAGAAGTCTGTTTCCAAGCATCCCTGGGAGCTGTGCATTCCTGTGAGCACCTCCACGGGGACACCTTTTGAGGGCTGAGCTTTGTGGCTCCTGCTCTGCTGTGTGTGCCTGAAATAGGGCACCTGGATCCTCCTGTCAGGAAGGAGAGGGTTGTGTTTGTTTCACTGTTACATTGCAATGTGCATGTAGTGTAGGTTGGTGTCTATTATGGGCACTGGATCAAAACAATGTACAATTAGTGCTGTGTCTGTTCTCTCAGCAGCCTTTCCTAAGAGGATGAGAGTAATTCTGGTAGCCTTGGAAGAAGGAATGAAGTTGATTTCCGTTATTTAGCTTAGAACAACAGTGGGACAGTCATGAACAAATAGTGTGTTCTCCCTGTGTCCCTTGGCTCAAAGCTGACTTTCTTTCTCCCCTCCCCACTGCAGGACTGAACTGGCGTGTCCACAATCTCAAGATCAGCTCAGGGTGCAGAGGCCTCTGTGGCACAAGGCAGGACTGCCCCTTGGGGCAGGAAATCAGTTAAATCGGATGAAGTGCTGCTGCTGGAACCTCCTCTTGCAGCCTTTGCATGGTAATGCATTTAAAATGCTGAAAGCCCTATTTTAAACCAGTGGTTGGAATCCCATTGTCTGAAGCTATGGAATTTACTGTTGTCAGAAGTATCTTTGTGTTTGGCTCCTCTGAGTAAGTGAAATAACTGTTTGGGGAGCACATTCTTTGCAAAGTGTGCACAAAATATTAAAAACTTAACTGCAAAATGCTTTGGATTGGTAAAGGATTTTCAAAAAAATCCACTTTCAGTTGTTTTGGGTTTGCTTTTTTAAAGCATGTGAATCAAGTTAGTGGTAGGAAATGAGGTGATATCAGTGCCTTGCTGGCAGTATCCTTGCTTAGTCTAGACCTGTAGTTCTAGTTTTCAGCTTTTTTTTCCCTTGAAGGTCCATCATAACTTTTAAAATTATCTTAGTAATGCATGCTGCTGCTCTTCTGTGGTAATAAATGGCTTCTAAATAAATGGTGTGGGTTTTGCTTTGTTCTGTTTGGGGTTTTTTACTAGCATTAAGGAAGATTAATGGTTCTTCGTTGCATTTATCATCATCATGTATTTCCACTTCACACGCAGAAATGAGTGTTGTGTCAGGGCACATCGTGCTGCAGCACTCAGTGCCTTGCAATTAACTTTTTTCCTGTGACTGGTTGAAATCATGTCGCTGTCCCAAAAGCCTGGTCTTCATTTTCCAAGAGATTTCTTTTGTTCTGCAGGCGTTTTTGAATAGAGGTTCCCCCTGGCCGAACTGCTCTGAGAGAAGGATTGAGCCCATTAAGTTGCTGGGGAGAGGGTGGGGGTTCCCTCCCTTTGCTGTGTTGCCAGTGGCTGGGAGGCAGTTCCTGCTGACTGGGGGTCTGGCTGTGGATCTGCTGGGCTCCTTGTTCTTGCAGAGCTTTTTGACAGTGCACTAGAGAGTCACAGACTTGTAGGTCGTGTTCAAAGCAAAGGGTATTTTCCTGCCTTCCTTGCCCTTTCACGGCTTTTATCATTGTAACCTGCTGTCAGTTACTTTGACTTTAGGAAGGTGAGTTCAACCACCAACCAGGTGCCCCTCCCTGTTTATGGGCTCTGCCCTGGGTGCAGAGCCCACCCTGCTCTGCATAGACCCCTCTGACCCGCCCCTGTGAGCATTCTGAGTAGAGAATTGTCTCATGGCAGGGGTGGTGACATCTTCATTCTCCCCTGGGCACTGGCACTTCTGCACCTGTTGGTAACACAACCCTCAGAGGTGCAGAAAATGCCAGGGATTGCACTGCAGGGAGACTTTGCCCTGTGCCTCCCTGGAATCCATACCCTGCTGACAACTTCCTTGTGTTTTCCCTTTGCTTAAATTACTTCGTGTTGTAGGTGTCAAATGTAAACTGTCTGAGCTGTTTCACTCTCCAGTGTCCAGAAATAGGTCTGGTTTGGGGAGAATTTATGTAAGGAATCCTTTAGAGGACAGATGTGTTTGAACTGAAGCTGTGTGTCACTGGTGTAGGAGAGGAGAGGAAAGCCTAGGCTGTTTTTCTCTGGGAAGATCAAATTGTGGGACAACTCTTACCTTCATATTTTGCTAAATTGGATTTTTTTGTCAGCTGTAGCTTGTATGGTTAGTTCTTCTTACCAGTTGTTTTTTTATGCCTGTCAAAACAGTTATCAGTAACTTTGCTATCTCTGATAGTTTTCTGCAGCCTCCTTCACAATTAGAGGGCTTGAGCCAGATTACAACTGGACAGTCTTTTCCCTGAAACCTACACTGCAATTTTGAATCACCTGCACTGTTGGATTTCAGTGTGTTCCATTTCAAAAGCAGAACCACCCTTGGAGAGCACGGCCAATTCTTACAGCAATGAGTGTACTGAACCATTCAGACAGGGGGGAGCAGCATTTCTGCCTCAGTGGGCAACCACAGTGTGTGTCTGCCCTGGGAAAAGTAAAGATTCCCCCGCCCCTCTGCTGCTTTGTCTGAGCCTGTAGCATTTGCTTAGGGATTTGTGCATATCAAGCTGAAAAATTCAAGGCATATTAAAGAAAATAGCTTTTAAACTACAATTAATTGTAGGCCTAAAAATCGTGCTTAAGTTTCTTTGTTCTTCATGAGATTTAATAGCAGGTGGTACTTTGAGTCATATATATAAAAATGGAACTATTGAAAATTTCTGTATGAACATAAGTCACTAACTGAGGGTTATATGTTTGGAACAATCTCTTCCTTTGAAAATCTACCTTGTACCTGAGACAGGTATCTGGTGACTGATCTCCAGCACTACTGGGGCATTGGGTCTGCTTGTTTGAGTCAGCATTAAAGTGCTGCTCCTGGCTCACAAGAAAAGGAGGGATGGATTAGTATATGCAGATGCTGCTCTGCTTCCACTGGGTGTACACTGCAAGTTCATTAAGCTCAAGGGGAAATCAATTCTCTGTGAATTAACAATTAGATTCTCATGTTGGTTGACTCTCTGCATTTAGAGTAATGCCAAACAGAGGTGCTGTGCCATTTGGCAAATTGTTTTTATTATGGGCTATATGCTTTACCAGTCTGTGACAGAAGAAGCCTGTTAAATTACTATGCAGAATGCTGAAAGTCAGAGAGAGAAAAAGACTGGTGGTGGCCTTGATAAGATGATTAATTTGACTTCTCACAGACTGGCTGGTCTCATGTGGCATTGGTGTTCTGTGCACTCGTGTTTCGTGTTCTCACTGCTCTGTCTGGGCTTGCTGGCAGCAGCTGAGTGATCCATCCTGCAGCTGCATCCTCTGGTGCAGGAGGGCTCGGGTTTGCCTGTGAGTGCACACACAGTGAGTTCTCGGTCCCCTCCCTTCCTTAGAGGGCTTTGGGGAGACTTGAGGCATCATGTTGGAGTTGGGGAGTAGACCAAGAAGTGTTTTGGAAAATAAGCAAATCAGACATTGGACACAGATTGTCAGAACAGCTTAAATCTGAGCTGCCAAACTGCATTCTTGTGAAAGCTGCATTCATGCCCTGATAAAGCCTGATTTGTTGCATGAAAACTCAGTATATTAAGGCAAAAAATGTATACCTTCTGTGCTAAGTGGTTTTTTGAGTACAAGTACTAAAGTAATTATTAATGCATTGGTGAGGATACACCTTGTGTTTTAAGATGCTGATTCACAGCCAGTGATACCTTCCCTTTTTCTGCACTGAAGTTCTCCACGTTGTTCTGTACAGCTCACCAGAGATGTCCCCCTTAGTGGAAGCAAAATAGGGAATAAATGTGCATGTGTAGTGAAGGAATGGGGTGAGCTGCAGTATGTTCTGTGTATTTTAATCTTTCTGTTGTATCTGGAAGGAGAGACCAGAGGTACTGGAATGAAGAGCCTTTCACCATGAAATGGAACTATTTTTCAGGAATATAAATGACTCGAAGTATTTGTATAACTGATTTTTTACAAGTGAGACTTGGGTAGTAAGGCCATAAAAGTCTGATAACACCTCATTTTTTTCTCTTAAATGTGCATCCTGTGCTTAGGATAAGGCAGAGGTTTGGTGTAAAACTTAATACGAACAAGGAACTACGTGATGGGACAGGAATTTCAGATGTGTGAGAAGCAAATACTTGGTTCTCAATGGACATGTCAGACTTTGTACCTGCAACAATATGATATCCTTATATTGAGTTCTTTATTTTCCAGTAACTGCAACTGCTTCTGCCTGACTTGAAGGCTTTCATTTAGTATAGAGGGAAGCTCCTACCTCAGAGAGAGAGAAATAACTGAGGTGTCTGGGGCTGAGGCAGACCTGGAGCACCTTATTTGCCCATCTCCAGAAGAGTATGTTGGATCCCACAAGTTCCTGGTCTGTTGTCTTTGCTCTCCTCGTGGTGAGACCCTGCATTGAGTGGCTGGTGCTTCCTCTGTGTGTGTGTATATGAAACTGTTTTTAAATTGTGTCCTTGGCTGTGGTCTCTTGTTGTGTGGGTTCCTCTTTGGTGGAGCAGTCCAGGCTGCACATACTTCCCAATAAGGTTGACATTCAAACTTTTAAGAAAGCACCAGAATGATCCCAGCTGTGTAAGCAAATCATGACCTACTGATAATCTTTGTTACAACTGATGTTAAGGCTGTGGTTTAGTTTATTTTCTGTAGATTGCTGTATCCTGGTTTGCCTGTGCTATAGACCTGTCTCCTCCTGGGAGGGGGCAAAGTGCTGTTTGTGTGAATTAACAGGGGATCATTTTCATCACTTGGCTGTTGTGTAAACAATATTTCTTGAATGAAAAATGTTTGTCTTTAAAGTGGCACGTGGCTGATGTTCAGGCATTGTTGGAAACTCCGCTAAAAGCTTGGTTTGCTGCACAGTGTTCTGCTGGGCTTAGTTGAAGTCATGAAGGCCTTTGGGCCCCCAGGTTTGCTGTTCAGATGCTGTTCAGGATGTGAAGGGACCATGCACTGCAGGCAACAAGAGGTGCTGTTCTGGTGCAGGTGTTTGTATAGGTGATGGCTGCTTTTCTACAGAAATAAATCCATTTCTACTGCAAAGCAAAGCTGTTCAGAACTGTACAAAACAAATCTCCCTGGAGGTTGTAGCTCAAGCCAGCGCTCGGTTTGCCTTTTGTCTGTACATTTTCATTGGGTTTTGCACAGGTCTTGTTTAATGTCCGTATTTTCTGTAAGTTTCTTACATGTGCTTGATGATGCTGACTGTGCAGGATTTTCTTAGGTATCATCTCTGCAGGGAAATAAGGAGGTTTATTTTTTTCAGTCTGTGGCTTTAGTTTTTGCTCACCAATAACCACATCCCATTGCTACGTGACAAAGGATATATTTGATTCAAAACGTTTCTAAGTGGCAGCAACTGCACTAATTTGTGTCAGCTTCCACTTTGCAACATGGTAACAGCCCAGTAACTGCTGATACTTTTGTGTTTTGGAAGCGCTACATTTGTGGTGGTTTCTTTGTTAATTTCTACGAGTCTGCCAATGGATTTTATAAATGATTATTATTAACTGTACGTGCATATTTTTAGCCACCTTGTGAGAACAGCTAATAAAAAGTTGAGGGAGTCAATGTGGAGGAAATTCTAAAATATCATTATTCATTTTAAATAAATAATTTTGCTTTTTTTTATAGGCTTTCTGTTTGGAATGTCTTTTGTAAAGACAGCCTCTCATCAGCAGTGCAATACCCATCAGGTGATGCTTGTGCCCTGACCAACAACGATGACCATTTCCAGGAAAAGGTATGCTGCATCATCCATCATGTTAATTACTCAGTCTGACTTGATATTAAGTTTTAAAAAATGATTCATGCCCTTTGATTCACAGGGGCTTCTTGGCCAGAATATTTAATGTACTCAGTTGTTCTGTGAACCATGATGTTATCTTCCCGAGTTTCTGTTTTCCTTCAAGTTTGTTGCAGTTATGCAACAGTACAAATGAACAGTTTGGGACAGAAGAGGGAAGAAAACAGTAAAGTTAATTTTAGTGACTTTGTTTATTGTATTTGGGTGCCAGATGTTAGAGGTGGACATCAGGGAGAGCACGTGGCTATGCAGAAACCTCCATAACAGGTGGTGATAAGTCAGTTACATCTGTGCTGTTTTAAAAACAGTGCACAAATGTTTGCTAGTGTAAATAGAAGGTTTAATTGTTTTAAGTCAGTATTTATCACTTTGTTTTCCTCCTGTTTAATAATAAGAAAGCTACAATGTGTGTGTGAAATGTGTAATAAACAAGGCATGGTCCCTTTCTTTTTTACATTACTCAGTGCTTTACGTTAAATTGAGTGTAATTGTCCCACCCTTATTAACTTATTACAAGTTTCTGCATATTGCAGTTGCACAGTGAGTTCCCAACCTGTTGAGTCACATCAGAAAGTCCGGGAAATTTCATTTATTTACATAGGTAGAGAATCAGTCCTGTGATAAAAATGGGTAGTATTTATGTATTGGTTTTCCCATTTCCTCCAGCAGTCTCTAGCAGTGCTAATCTTGGTCCTCATTCCAGGAAAGCTTTTATAGGCCACATCAAACTGGGAAAATGTGTTGAGCATTCCAGTTGACTCAAATGCTTGACCATTAAAAAACCCCTTCAAATATTGCAGGTTTCTTAAGCATCACTTTGACGACAAGGGTAGCTGTATTTTTTTCCAGCTTGTGCAGCCAAATACCATTCAGTCCTATTCTTCTGTCTGCTTGAAAAAAAGCTCTTTAATTTAATGGCTGATGTAATAAATCCGGAAAGATAACTAAGCTGTGAGACTGGGAAGCCACTGGGGTTTGTTTTCCTACTTTTTTGCAACATTCTTCCTTTCATTCTGTTAATGTACCTGCATTGTTTTAAGCACATTTCTCAGCCTAACCCAAAGGTGTGAAAACTCAGACAATACACTGTTCTTTTTACTCTAATATTAAAGACAGACTCTTGGGTGTATGAGACATCCTAAGCATGTGTCTGTTAGTCCTAATGAGGCTGCTGGAGCTGCCCTGCTCAGAAAGAGCAGTTATGCAGCCCTTGATCAGTTCTCCTTAGATCAGTTGTCTCTTTGAGCCATTGGTCCTGTTTCATCTTGGGGACCAGGATGTGAGCTCATAATATTTGGGGAAAAACATTGCTTAGTGTTGTCCCTAAGATGTGCCCGTTCAGATTTGTAGTTCCTGCTCTTCCACTGGATGCCTTGACTTTCTCAGATTAATATCATGTGATATTGTGTAGCACAGCAGCCCATTTTGGATCTGAACATGAGCACTTGCAGTATTTGGCCACAGCGGTTTTAGACAGGCCTTATAAAACAAGGGAGGGTGTCAATTTCTGATTTCTTGCTGTAGTTTAAAGTATTGTTCAATAATAGCTTGCATATTTTGTAGTCAACTTCAAAGACGTTTAAGGCAAGTGTAAATTCCTGTTAGTTTTAGTTTAGTGGCTTTAAAACCTTTTTTTCTTCTCAACTGTGTGGTTTTTTGACTTTGTGAATTCGCTGCACTTGATTGTAAGTTTTTAGTTGTAAAAGAGCAGGTTGTTTTAAAAGGTTGCCTTGTGCAATTGCTCAAGTTCTGCTGGTAAGACTGCCACATCTGAAATGTGTTGTGTTATTTTTTTTTAGTGGTTGTCTGTTGAAAGTCACCTTAGGATTTATTTTTTCATTCTTCTTTTGGGCAGCAAGAAGATAGGGAGGATTTGTCAGCATGGGAAATCATAGCAGAGGGATGAACTTTCCTTAGCAAACAAACTGCATGATTTAAGACAATGCCAAAATGGTCCTTTCAGTGAAGGTTTCATTGAGTTGTTTTAACTCACTGTAGTCTTTGTGCAGCTGAGATTTTAAACATGCATGGGCAGTGGCTCTGAAGATGAATGTAATTTAACTTCTTGATATGTTAATGGTGGGGAGGTGGTATTACTGAGTCTGCAGCAGAGCTGGCTCCTCTCGCTGAGAACGGAAGGCCTGTGTTACTGAGTGCTCACTGTTGATTTACCTGTCACACCCCAGGGGGAAGAGGCCGGTCCTAGACTGGAGCCCGAGCACGCAGACTCGAGTACACGGAGTTCCTCTATGGAAGAGCTGCTTAATGACATCACCAAATCTGACCAGGCAAGACTTTTATTTCATTCACTGTCTCCATTCCCTCTTCAAATGCTTCTTGGATTTCAGTCTTTCATTTTGGTTATCTAAAGCTCATAGTAACCATCTATCACGTTTTACCTGTGCCCAGGGCTCCTGTCACACTCGTGTTCCAGTGAAGGACAAAATGTGTGAGCCAGCAGACCTTGCATTTCCCATGTGCATAAGTAATGAGAGTCATTTAGTATTTGCAGGGATTGACTAAACGAAACTTGCCAAGATAAATTCAAGTTGGATGTTATAAGTATGGATGTCTCTTCATAAATAAAACATGAAAAACCTTCTCACTGAGGTATTTTTCTATCAGACTTGGTGATCGTGGCAGCCCATTTGAGCTTTGATCCTTCATGGCTTCTGTCAGTTAAATTTCTTTTGTTGAAATGGAAAAAGGGTTGTGTTTCAGTTGTATGTGCCATTCATTAATACTGTTAAATCAGTGCTCAGTATTAAATGTCATAAAGCCCACTGTTAAAGGTGATTTATTTGATTATATAGTTCTGTTTTGTGTCTTACAAGGCAACACATAGGCCATACTTCAGAAAACATATTGCATGGTTTCCACGTGTAATTCTGTAGTAAAACCTTCCAGACCTCTTCAGGTTCAGTTAGATGACTTGGAGTAATCTAGTAATTGATGAGGCTTTTGTTTAACAATATTTTCTGTTGCTGCAAGAGTTAATCTGACCTGTTTCAGTGGTTATGTGCTGCTCTTTGGGATTTACTAAGCCTTATTTTGAGTGTGGTGTGCAAAGGCTTATGAAAACTGAAGACCTAGAAGAAATAAGACTCAAGACTACTAGACCTTCAGAAACCATAAGCAATTTATCTCTTTATTCAGTTACAGGATGGAATAGACTTCTAAATCATTTGGACCTCCATTTGAGTGATAAAATTGAAAACCTTCTCCAAAATTTAGTTTAGGATGAAAACAGTAAACTTTTTTTGTGCTGGAACAGGCAAATAGATCTGTTTATTTTGGTTGCTGCAATATTCAAACTGGTTGTCTCACTACTGTCTCTATAGGACTGCACATCCTGCTCCAATTGATATTTTTACATGATTACAGCAGACCACAGAAGTGTTGCCACTATCCCAGGGTAGCACTGAATACAACCTTGGTTAAGGAAGAGAGAAAATTTATTTCTGACAGATCCAAACTCCTGAACTGTTACAACTCCATACTAGATGTTATTGTGTGAATGCTCTTCCTAGTCAGGTTTTGAAAACTGTGTGTTCACCTGTGATGTTTTCACAGGCGACAGAAACAAGTGAAGCAAACCAGCCTGAAGCTGTGAGTCCGGCACCCTCAGCAGATGAAAATGAAGCTTCCCCCAGTATAGCTGCAAGCACTGAAAACACTTCCAGCTCACCTACCTCAGAGATACCTCCAGTCTCACAGCCCAAGTAAGCTCTTTAAATCTTGTTGGCTTTGTCTTTGAGAAAGTAGCACTTACTCTGGTGTTGTTAGAAGGTTTAGGTAGGGATAAAACTAGATTGTTACACGTGAGAGTTTAGCTGGTTTATGGTGTCAGTGCTAATGGAGTGTGTCATTATTTACTCAGTGTGTGGATAAACAGTTGTGTACTTACATGAAGTGGTGTAGTATTGCCATTATCAGTTTCTAAGCTGCTGCTTTGGGAAGAAAAAAAAGCCCATGTGCTTAGATAATCTGTACTATAAAAGCCCTCAGGCTGTTACTGTTCGGATTTCTGCCCTTCACAAATGTGCTCTCATGTCTGTGACAGCACTGAGGCTGCTTCAGCAATGGCCTCTGCTGTCAGCTAAGGGAGAAAGAACTCTGCAGAATTTTATTTTGGAACTTAGGACAGTCTGAAATAAGTGTCTGATATCAACAGAATTTTGGCAAAATAGCAGATTTTCATATAAACAAAATCAAAACTCTTTGTAGTTTAGTGCTCAGTAAAGGTATTGCAGAGCTACCTCTGCTGCAGGAAACCTTCTGGAGTTTGTGTGGCTTCCCTTCTGTTGTGGGATGCTGTGCAATCAAATGGGAACTGTAGTATGGAAGTGCATGTGTGTGCTTCTAAATACTTTCCCAAAGTTCTGCTGGGCTTTTTGATGTGTGCTGGGGGAATACATTGTTCTGATTGCTGATAAAGACAGAATATTTTGTTAGATAAAAATTCAACATATTGAAAATTAAGTAGAATTGCCTTTGGTGTTTTGGCTTTTTTAGGAGTCCAGTTTTTCTGCTTTACCAAGTTTAGTTTCTTTACCATAGAAAAGGAATGGAAATCTTGTTTGCTGACAGATCTTGCCTGGCCTGCCAGGGCTAACACTTCAGTACCTTCTGGTATTTCATCAGTCTTTAATTGCAAGTCTTCCAAAATTTGCAGTTTTTATAAAACAGACCTGGAATGTAATTTCAGCCTGTTCTTTTTATAGCTGTTGTTGACTCCTGCTCTGATTCCTTTGTGTGACATGTTGTAAATCCTACAGTTGTCAGGTCTTAGACAGGACGATATTTTCATTTATTAAACATTCAGCCTGGTATCTGTAACTGTTCAAAACTGTCTGGCTGTCACAGGTGGGGAATACTGGAGTGATGAGCTCTAAAGACTTGAACTATGGAAGAAATTAAAATGGAAACTTGTTTTGGAGCACATGGACGATTAGTTAATACTGGGCAGTGTTTTGACACCAGTACCATTTACGAGAAGAAAGGGCAGAATTAGTATAGAAGAGATGCATGTTTCAAACTGCACTTTAGCTTTAAATAATAATAGGTGGTCTCTTGTTGTACAGATTAATATTCAAAACAGCTGTAGTTCCACTCCATATTTAAACAAGATCTTTAAAAAGACACAGTTGTATCTGTTATCTTGAGACAGCATTTTTCCTGATTTAGATGCTGATGCCTCACTATGACAGAGTCCAGCTCCCTCAGGTCTCACACTTCAGCAGAACCTCTTAGTCAAAATATTATGAAAGTAATTTTATTCCAAACTATTTTTACTTTGTAATGAATCCTTTTTTAGGATAGTACTGACTGTAGCTTTTGTACTCAGGCCTAATCTGAGGAAAATTACAGAAAAATAATCTGAGCTCCTTCTGGCTGCGAGTAAAGAGCTGCTGTGCAAAGTGAGTGTGGTAGTGCACTTTAAAAGTTAAGGCAAAGCTACTGACAAATCAGGTTATCCAACCCTACAGCTTCTAGACCCACCTGCTGCCAAAATTAGTTACTTGAAGCCAGCAAGGTACATCCTGAGATTAGGGGATTTTTAAGTTCATACTTGTCGTATTTCAGTCAGTTGATAATTATTCATACTCTCACCTCTCCACTGAGGTTGAGAATATGTGGAGCTTTTCAGTTTTAAATGTAGTGGTCAACCTTATCAGTCAATAAAGTTTTACATGCAGAGCCAAACAGTGTGCACCTCAGATGGAGGCATTTTGGTGTGTTCAGAGAAACTGCTCCCTGTTTGTAGCTAATAAATTCTTGTATTCATAATGTCTGTTAGATTTTGCTACATAGCAAAAAGTCTTGAATAGCTGTGAGTTTTTTGGTTTATATGGTAGAACTTTATCCTATGAAGGGCACTACAATTGTGTCCCTGGGTTGGTTGCAGCTGCTTCTGTTGGTGATTGTAGCGGTCAGAGAACCAGAAGGATCCCCTTTTAAGTCGCTGACGTGCTCTTTGTGTTTTGGCAGCTCTGTCATGATATTGGATTAACCTAGTTTGCTGCTGACACTAAAGAAAGCTTATGTTGAATTTTAGAAGGCAGAATAAAGCTTTTACTTAGATCTGGCTGTAGCCTGGATCAACGGGAAAGGCTTCCCTGTACTGGAGAGGAGGACAGTCAGAAGTTACCAAGTGGAAGTTACTCTTTGTCCATCTTCTTCTCTCCACCCACCCTGTCATTCCTAAAGAACATATGGGGAGACTTGCTTTTCAGTGTTTGCCTCTGGATCTGTGTGAGATGGTGTGCTCAGCCTTTCTGGGAGGGAGGAGGTAAAGCACTGGGCAGAGCAGTTTGAGCTGTTGGTACAGCTTAGATAGTGCTCTGCTGGGTTACCTGGTTTTTATTACACTAGCAGAAAAAAAAAGGAATCTAGTGGAAAGGAAGTCTGCCTGACTCTGCTGTATATTGTTGTGGCACCCCTTTGCTCCTCTGCTTTTGGCCAAGTTCTGTTCTGACTTCTGCCCATTGACTTGGGAACATTGGGAGCTTTTAGTGAAAAAACTGTCTTGTGTTTCTTTCCTTTGTTGAAAGGGAAAAGAAAATTGCTGGCAGCCAGATAACTATGAACCTGTTGTTGTTACTTTGTAATGATGATGGGAAGAATTATTCACTGCAGTGTTTGGTAAGATGTTAGATAAGAGTTTTGGGAGATGAGAAGCTGGTTTTGAGTTCCTTTCTGAGACAAACAAGCTAAAATGGAAATTCTGTTCTTATATGGGTACAGCTGAGAATGCAGTTCTACAAGCAAAACATACTTCATTCTTTTCTTAATTATTTCTGTGAGACTCTTGCTTTAATAAAACTTTCAAATATCTAGTTATGTGTTTGATGAGGGTTATTTGTATCATCAGAAGGCTAAAAGGCATGTTATTTCTTTCCCTTCAGTGCAATAGAGAATCCCCGTGCTGATACCCCTGTAGTCAGCTCTAGTGAAGCTGAGCAGTCAGAACCTGACTGTGATATTGGTGGGACACTTGAGGCTGACCCTCAGAGTGAGCCTTCCTCTTTTGTCAGTCCACCAGAAAGGTGAGTATCCCAGTAGGTTCTGAGTCTGAACAGTTTAAAGGTAGTTGTTCTTTTCTGTCCTGGCCTTGCAGCAAACATTTGCATGTGCTTGCTTACCTACATGTTTGTGTGTCTTAATTATTGTGTATGGCTGATAGTTTTATAGGTCCTAATATCCTTTAAACTTTCAGCCTTGCAGGTCAACATATAGAGAACATATCATCTTCACATGGCAAGGGAAAGAAAACAAAATCTGAGTTTGAGTCGAAAGTTTCAGCAGCTGAAAAGGGGGCAGAGGAGCAAAAATCTGCTCTGAATGCCTCGGAGAACTTAAAAAGAGAGGTAAGCAGTGCTGATACCCACTCAGTACACACAGGGGCCCAATGCCCTCTGCTGGGTTATCACCACTGATAAAGATGAGTGAGTGATATCTATCACTTTCCTGATTGCCACTGTGTAAATACACAGCCCTCACATTTTGGGACACTGTGTGCTGTTCTGGTATCGCCATGGCAAGAGGGCTGTAAGAAATGGGGAGAAAAGGGCAGCAAGGCTGATCTGCTGGCATTCAGTTTTTCTGAGCTAGTATGTTGTCTTCAAATACAAGACGTGGAGAAATCAAATAAAACTATCTGGAGCAGAATCCAGAAGAACATGTAAAGATGGTTGAACTGGGACTTCCCACAGGATGCTGGGAATGCTGAATTTTGTTATATAGGCTGAAAAAGAAAAAAGGCAGGGTTGTTGCAGGGTCCAGAGGTGAACTTGTACAAAAAGAAGCCTGAGGGTTGAGTCTTGACTCAGTCAGGAAGTTCCTGAGTAGCAGATGGCTACAGGCAAAGATGACAGTTGGAGGAAATACAGAAGGTTTTGTGTTTCCACTCTGTCCCAGGAATGTTATTTGGCCCCTCTTAGACTGGGATACTCAACCAGACAGGTCTTTATTATATTTAACTGTGTGACTTCTTTTATGCTCTTACTGTGAGGCACTTTCTAAAGCTTATGTTTTTTAAAGAGCTAAAGAACAACCAAGGCCATGGAATGCCATTTTTGCCATTTTAGGATCCCATTTAAACTGTCATCTCGGGAACTAACTTTAAACATTTTCTACAAAGTAACCTCTACACTTGAAATGTCTAGCCAGAGCTTTTTGTGCATCTGGTGGTGTGCTGGAAATGTGTTTGCATAAAGAAGTTGGCTTGAGATTGAATTTAACAGGGGTGCTGCTTTGTCAGGCAAGCCCAAAACATTATTTCTTTGATTAAACATTAAAGAAACAATTTTTAAATATCTTGTTCTGCTGTTTCTGAGATATTCACAAATTCCAGGGAGCCTCTGTAATTGTGTTATGACCAAAATTTATGTTTAAAGATTTTTGCTACAGGGAAACCTTTCTGTATTAGGAGAAGGAAAAGCAAAAACTTTGAAGAAAAAGCAGGTGTTTGAGACAGAATGCTTACATTTTACTTAAAATATATTAGTGTAGCCACAAAAATTGCCAGCATCTCAGTGAAAGAATCTGTAATTCTGGGAGGAAATCATCATGTGTTTTTCCTGGCTTGTAAGCTTGCTTACCTTGGCACCAAGTTTTTAACATGGGTGCAAATGATGTGTCTGCCCTGGACTTGATGAGAGCATGCTTTGTTTTTTTTTTGAAGTTCATTTTTGTTTTCATTGTTGGTGCTGAAAATGCTCACAATTGCTGGCTCTTTCTTTTGCAGAAAGACTTTAAGAAAACAGGAGAAATTGACCCTACATCAGTAATAACCCCAAAGGACCCTGGAGACATTCCAACATTTGATGAATGGAAGAAGAAAGTCATGGAAGTGGAGAAAGAGAAGAGTAAGTTCAGGATTCGTTGGTTTGGTCTAAATAGAGACCACTTTTATCTTCTGCTAGATTGGAGTAGCAAAACTGTCCCAATTTGGAATGCAGCCAGGAACTTCATTTTTCTACTAGAGCTACATAATTAATGGCCTTCATCATCGAAAACCAGGGAGCAGAAACTTGCTGACAGTGAAAATACTGTTTGTTTGTGTGGTTTGTTATAGTAGCAATATTTTCTTGTTCCTAGGTCAGTCAATGCACCCTTCTGCTGTTGGTGGGCAGCATTCCACTAAAAAGGTCCAGAAAAACAGGAATAACTATGCCTCTGTGGAGTGTGGGGCCAAAATCTTGGCAGCAAATCCAGAGGCAAAGGTAAGCATTTGCTAACTATCAATGTGCATTATTTTAATGTACTGCTATGCAAGTAGTAGTACAAAGTACATTTAAAGCTGAACACTGATTTGTGCAGTAATCTTCTTATGTTTGTGTTTATTGGGATTTTGATTTATAAAAATGGGACATAGTGATCTGTGCTTTTTTTAAGAGGGATTGCTGTGGGTGACTTGATGTCTTTTTAAGTGTATTCAGAAGGTGCAGCAGAGTCTGCTCCTTACAGAAAATGAACAACTGAATAAAGTTGTATTAAACAGCTGGCCATAGTAAATACTCTGTGATTGCCCCAAAGTATTATGGCTTAATGTGTCCTGTATATTACCTTGCTCAGAATGTTGTGAAACTTGATTATTGGTCTGCATACCTAATATCAGAGTTATATTTGGAAAGCAGAAAGAAGTCCTTGGTGCTATGTTGGTATCTACCATGCAACTTAAAATACTCCCTCTCTTTGTTACACAGAGCACTTCAGCTATTTTGATGGAAAACATGGACCTTTATATGCTCAATCCGTGCAGTACTAAAATCTGGTAGGTTGCTGAGGTTTGCTGTTATGATTACAATTTCCCATTGTGATGAGACCACTTATCCTGTGGGTCTGACTTGACCTTGCGGTGCTGCTGCTTGAAATGAGTGGCAGGGACTTGGACAGAACTAGCACAGGATGCTCTATGATGTCTCCCATAGAAATGTAGCTCTGCTATTGAGAAGTAATATTTAGGTGATATTTTTATTTACCTTACTATTTGTAGGCTTTGCATAATTATAATCTTACAGAAGGCTTTGGTTTCTTTCTGTAGCTGTCAAATAATTGTAGGGCAGGTGATCAGGATTTACCATGTACTAAATGATATTTCAGATGTGATTTCAATTATATTTCCTGTCCTTAGTTTTTAGTTCTGTAACTTGATGCCTTTGAGTACAAGATGGATGAAGCTGCTGTTGTAGCTACAGGTGCTATCTGGAGTTACTACACTAGATATTCAGGAAAATATCACTAGTGATTCTGAAGGGAGCAACAAGTGTTGCCTTCTTACTGTGCAGCAGTTTTGCAGCAATAATGAGGTAAAGGGCTGAGGATTGTAA
The DNA here is from genome assembly GCA_013396695.1 of Sakesphorus luctuosus. Lineage (NCBI taxonomy): Eukaryota > Metazoa > Chordata > Aves > Passeriformes > Thamnophilidae > Sakesphorus > Sakesphorus luctuosus. The sequence goes on along the minus strand of VWZD01001522.1, from coordinate 219,774 downwards.
TTGTAGAAGGAAAAGTCTTTTTAAAAATATTTCTTTTTTTGTTTAAGGTTTGTTGTTGAGCTCTGTGAACCTGTCCAAGTAAAGCAGTTTGACATTGCAAATCATGAATTATTCTCTTCCACTCCTAAAGACTTTCTGGTGTCAATTAGTGACAGGTATGTTATCTAAATTTACCCTTCTCAATGAAAAATAAATAATTACTAGATGCAAGGCTTCATCAAACATGGACTGTGTGCCTGTTATTCCAAGTGTAATGTATTGTGAAATTACATGGATTATCTTTGTGTCTGTATATTATCAGTTGCTGCTGGCATTTTTCCTTTGCCACCATAAAAATTGAAGGGAAATTTTTTTAAACAAGTAGCAATGAAGGAGCAGAATTTGTACTGTAGGTAGGTAGTGGGATAGCAGCTTATAAAATGAAGGTTCCTTAACAGAATGCTGCTGATGTTGTGGGCTGCCTCCTGCCCTGTCATTTGTACCATTTTCATGGGATTTTAAGATGTTTTCAATGCTCAACTCTGTCAAAAAAATCTCCCTATGTATTTAAGAATTAAAAATTGCAGTGCACCATTAAGGAATTGGAAGGTGTAAGAATGCTACAGGTTGGCCAAAAGGCTGGTTAAAGGAAGGGGTGACTTTTATCATGTTTTAGGCAGTGTTGTGCCCCTACTGCTTTCTGGGAGTGACCAGATTACTCTGGTCCATGAAAGAGCTGATGTTCACACAGTACATGAGGAAAAACTCACGTTCTTCTTTGGTGTTTAAAGTGTGTAGAATTGGACTCCCAGACTTGGTCTGTTGTGTAGTTCTAACTCTGCTTTGCTCACAGTTTTTTACTGCTTGCTTACAACAGTATTTACAGCCTGTCACTGTGTTGTGCTCTTCTCACTGTTCTTATGAGGCAGCTTTTTTCAGTTCCAGAAACTTCACTGTAATTGGATCAAGTGTAGGGTTTTGCCCTTCAAGGGCTTGCACACTGTTTTAAGTAGGTGAAGAGCTACTGCTGAGGTTTTGTGTTGGGACTACTTTATCTCGCAACTCCTCTTTCAATAAAAGACATATTGTTGTTATTGTGCAACTGGAAAGAAACAAATTATTTCCTCCCTGTAAAGGTGTTTGGGGAAACTTCAGCAAATGTCTATAAACACTGTGTCCTTGCATTTCATTAGCTGACTTTGTTCTTTCCTTTATAGGTATCCAACAAACAAGTGGATTAAATTAGGTACTTTCCATGCCAGAGATGAGAGAAATGTCCAAAGCTTTCCTCTGGATGAACAGATGTATGCAAAATATGTTAAGGTAACTTAGTACTGCAAAAGCTTCCATGCTGGTCAGGGAAGGAAGGGTTTGCTGGGCTCAGCCTGTGTGACAGCATCCAGGGAAATGTTATCCAAGCCTGCCTCACCATTAATTGCCCTGGGTTCATTAGTGGCCCCAGTGGTATTTGCCATGCACACTCACAGTCACGAGCCTGTGCCCTTCCCCACAGTGGTGACTGAGAGATCTTGGGAAGCAGCTGTTGCCTTCTGTCCAAGTGCACACTTAGTTGATACTCAAATTAAGAAAAATCCAGACAATGTTCTATTCTATTTGACTTAACCAACTGTCCCCTGAAAGTAAAGCTGGAAAAATGTCTATTTTGTCTCTTGGCTGTACCTGCTTTATACAGTTATACACACACTGTCTCACTCCCTGGAGCACAGATCAGAATGTGTATCTTTGTATTTTTTTACTGTACAGTTTTAAGTGAACCTGAAAGAATATTTGAGTCTTGGTTCTCATCAAGAGATTCGAAGTGCAGTTTTGCAATTACTCAGTCATACTTCTGACTCGGGCAGATTATTTAAGCTCACTGCTACTGGAGCATTGCCACGATATCTCCACCTTCACAGTAGCTTGCATTTACTCTGGAGACTCAAAGGAGAATAAAACTCCATAAATAATTAATGTGGTACCTGGACAAGGATAAAAGCTTTTGTGAAAATATTGGCATGTAGTGGAGGTTTAAATTCAAATAAAATGCAGACCTTTTAGGTGATGTGTTACCTGCCAATTATGGTGCTGCCAAAAAAGCAAAACTGGTTTGTGCTACTGAATTATGCTTTGTGCTTTCATGAGAAAGCAGCTATGAATGACAGTTGTCTGACTTCTTTACCCGGAAATTCTTTGTGGGTCATAGAATAAAGATGTCATTCATTTTTAATTCTGTTTTCTGGCTGAATTAATGCCTCAAGGTAGCTGGAATCTTGCTCATCACTGAAGTTACAGAATTCCCGTAGATGCTTCAGCACTTCATCCCTGGGTGGATACAATGCTGTGCCTTGAGTAATACAGCATGGCAGAACTTTGGAGTTCTGAGTGTGTCTCGTCTACAGAAGGAGAATCCAAAAATTTTTCAAAAACTACAATTTTTTGAAGTGACCCACTGAACTTTTCTCAAAAATGATGCAAATTTTTTTGTAAGAGTGTGTTTATGGGAATAGTTATTTTGGTCTCACTTGCAGATAATTACAGTCCTTCAGTGGTAGTGTCTAAATAATGGCTTCATAAATGCATTCTGCACTTGCAAATTAATTTAGATTAAGTAAATAATAGTGTGTAGTCCAGGTTGCATTAGAAATACAGAGATGACTGAGGCCTCCAAGTCTGTCATGAGAAGCTGTTTCTCCAGTTGTGTTCCTGTGAATTGAAGCATGTTGTACTGCACTTGCAGCAGCAGCAGCAGAATGCATGCAATGGGGGGTTGTTTTCTCTTTTGAGTCGCTTTCTGTGATCTGTACTCTTTAAGGGGGGAAAAATACACCCAGTACATTATTTAACACACTTTAGTATTCTGCCTGCAATCATGCTACCCTGAAAAATTGAGTAACTCAAGTTCATTAATGAAACACTTTTTGCATATTACCTTCAATCTGCAGGGAACAAGGGCTGAAAGAAATCTTGCTATCCAAGGCAGATGAAGTAGTATTGCAACTTAATCCTTCATAGCTTGTCATCTTAGGCATTTGTAGCACTGAGTTAAACCCAACCCAACTCTGTAGTTGCCTGTGGCATGTGTTCAGCCTTCGTACTGACATCTTGTTTTTTTCTCCTTTCCCTTCTCTCGCTTCAGATGTTCATCAAGTACATAAAGGTTAGCACCCTCTTCTTTTGGAGTGATGAATGCATGGGGCTTGGGGTGTTCTCTGCTGCGACTCAGCTCTTTAATGCATGGCAAGAGTAAATCTTTTGGTCTTTCCTGCTATGGGCAGTCTGCAAATCCCTTGAGTGAACTAAACTTGGAATTTCAAGATTGAATGTATATATTAAATCAACTCTTGACTCTCTGGGTCTTTGGAGTTTATTTTAAGTACTTCTTATTCTTTAGGTGGAGTTGATATCACATTTTGGATCAGAACATTTTTGTCCTTTAAGCCTTATAAGGTAATATTTTGTGTTTTGCTTTGTCTTTCTACTTATTGCAGTAAGGATTAGTGTTTGTCAATGGTATTCCAGCAACAAATTGTGAATTGATGTAGTTGTCTTCCCTGCTGTGTGGAGTCCTTCACTTCTGTTTAAAGAAGCTTTTTATTGATCCTCCAGTAGGCAAGGAATAGTTTATATTTGCAGGGTGAGGGAACAGGAGCAGCTTTTCAGGAGGACGAGAGCATCCAAGGCTGACCAAGCGAAACAGGGAACAAGTGGTGAACTAAGAAGAGCAGGTGTAGTGAGTGCTGAGAACTCTGTAGAGTTCTAAGTCAAACCAAACCATATCTCAATTGACAAGACTGCTTTAAATTGGATTGATTTGATTTAGTTTTGGCAGAACAGATCAAAGAGAACATAGTATGCCAAGTGAGGGAGTTAGGAATAATACTTCTAAAGTGAGGCTGAAGAGGATGTGTAAGAGCTCATGGAGGGGAATTCGTAGAGTGAAAAACAGGATCTTGTTTTGGTTCAGCATTCGAAAGGCTGCTGTGGACCTGGTGGATACATATTTGAGAAAATAAACATACCTCCTGCTTGATCTTGGTTAACTGAATGCAACTACTGTCTCTCTAATTTTCGCTCTGTCGAAGTAATAGTGCTTATAAATTATGTAACATAATTACATAACTCATAGACTAATATTAGCTTTTATTTTAAAACTCTTTTCATAGGGTATTTGGTACTAGCATGGTTGAAGAGTATGAAGAAATAGCTGATTCTCAGTACCAGTCTGAAAGACAAGAACTCTTTGATGAAGATTATGGTAAACAAATACTTTGTGCATTTTTAGCCATTCAGACACCTCCTGTGCTAGTCTGGTGGCTTGTTGTTTCCTGTTTGTGATAAAAGACTTGGCTGTTAAATTTACTCTGTCTTGTTGACAGTGTTTGAGCATTTTGGGGCTTTTTCAACAATCCTTTTATGTTTTAAACAATTGTTTTCAATGTAACTATGTGGAAGGTTGCTTTAAAATGCTGGTAGTAAGTCTCTATGTCACTTGGCAGAATAGGCAGTAACTTCATGTGCTGACAGTAGGTAAAGGACTACTAAAATAATCAAAGCAGGTCGCATGAAAAAGATTTATACTTAGTGTCCATAGCCCATTTCCTGTGATTGTTTGTTTGATCAGTGCTGCAAGCAATTGGGAAGGGGCTTATTTTGGCTCAGACTTGGTGTTTAAACTGAAAAATGTGAAACCATTCCAGCCTCAGAAGCTCAGTGAGTTATTTACTGCATCTGCCTTCTGAGTCCTGGGGAGACTGGAGCTTGAACCCTCAATCTCTTTGGGTTTCTCATTGCTTGAAGCTTGATATTTCAGTTTGTAATTTCTGACCTCTAACTTCATTTCTGTAGTTTTATTTGCACACTGTCAAACCAACATCAATGAATGACACATGAAATCTTGAGGTTTATATTCTTTGTCCGTGACACATTTAATTTTGATAATCACAAGTGGTTTTCTTTATACATAGATTATCTATTGGATTATAACACAGGGGAGGAAAAATCTCCAAAAAATCTTCTTGGTTCTGCCACAAGTGAGTATAATTTACTAGAAAAACTATTGCTGAGCTAAACCAGGATGAGCTAATTCAAAGTGGAATGACATTTTGTCATGCAACACCTACAACTTTCGTATTCTTCTCCTGAAACAATGTATTGTGATTCCTATTTAAGTTCAGAAAATAAATGACAAGTTGAAGTTGAGGCATCAATCCTAGCGTTTTAAAAATAGAACTTTCCATTTCTAAGGATACCTATTTTGTGGGAATTTCTGTTTTCTGTACTTACGAATCCTGAGCACTTAAAATAGGGTGAACATTGCGTGGGGCTCTAAATAGCCAGTACCAAAGTGCTGTAGAACCTTAATTATTCAGAGCTTGGAAATCTGTGCTTCATGTGCTTTATTTATAAGAGGCAATATAAAGATTCACATTGTACAGCTTGAAGGGGAGGGATGGAGAATACTGTCTCTGAAAAGGCTTTATGTAAATATTGGAACTTATGTTCTTCACAAGGCTGTGTATTTTTTGAGAGAACTAATGATTCTTGACTGTCTCTTCTGACTTTTCCCATTGGAAGATCTCCAGGTGTGGGGTTTGTTTGGATAAGAATACTGAAATATTCAGTTTTAATGGTATGCTTAACTGCTGAATTATTCAGTATAGTATCAGCTCCATGCAACTATTTCTGAGGAGCTCTTGCACTGTACCACTCTTCCTTCTGTCCCAGTTAATGAGGATTCGTTACTGTAGTGTAGATTTCCACTTAATTAATGCTGTTTGGGCTCAGGCTTTCCTTTCATCCCATAGTGGATCAGAGCTACAGAATTCTCTGGTACTATTTCCTAGAGCATAGTTGTCTCCTGAGAATAAAAAGGTCATGGCTACAAATATTCACAGCTTAGAGCAGTTTTCAAAGGGAAATAGATAGTGGAAAAGGCAGTTTCTTTCCACATGATAGCCTCTCACAGATGAGAGAAAGAATTAAATTCCTCCCTGACACTGCTATCTCTTCTTTGTGACTTTAAAGCTTTCTATTTTCAGTCTGTCCTGATGATGCACATTCACGAGATCCGTCTGCAAGGGCACTGTTGAAAGTTTATGGTCACTGTTAAAAAATGTAGCAATTTTTCTGTTAGTTTTTTAGAGTGCTGAAGCTAAGATTAAAGCATTTGAAACACCTGTTGCTGATGGTGCTGTTTTTCTAAAGCACTGAAACATTGCAATGATCATTATTTAGTTCTGGCTGGTGGATCTTGTTATTGAGGCCTTTCCTCTCTGGCAGGGTAGTCAGTGTTCCTCTTTTGGAAGGAGTAGAGTTTCTGAGTTTGGGGGTTTTTTGTGGTGATTTTCTTATCTGTACATGCTTAGACAAAAGTGATGGACTTCCATTTTGCATCATTTGTCTTAAGCAGTGAGGAAGAGGGTCCTCTGAGGAAGAGATTTGGTGATTCCCATCTCATAAGGAGTATTCTGCAGTCTTCTACTAGTCTGGACATTTCTTGACTCACTTTATTTCTATTACAAGAAATGATCCAGACTGCCTTTGTTAGAGCTTCTCCATTTGAGTGTTCAAGCTTGAAATTGCTGGCTTGGGACCTTCCTCAGTGGTTCACATACTCAAGGTGTCAGCAAATTCCATGCTTAAATTATTTGGTTTGTTTTGCTATTTGCTGGTTTCAGTGGACTAATGATCAGCAGCAAGTACTTCTTGCTGGTATTAGAAGGTCCAACTGGTAAAGGTTCACTACAGGCTTAAGTACAGGTTTCTGACTTATAAACTTACCCTTTAAAAGGAGCAGCTGCATCCAGCATAATAAGATGGCCAGGGGTTTTTATGTCTTGTTATTCATTTCAAGCAAGTGTTGCACAGTAGCAGATTGCTCAGTGGTGCTGATCTCTGGGCCCTCTGAGTGTGCCCTTGTTGCTGAGTGGTTGTTGTCTCTCTTAGATGCCATCCTAAGTATGGTGAACATTGCTGCTAATATGCTTGGAGCCAAAACTGAAGAGTCGACTGAAACTGAAGGTATTTTGTTGTTGGGTTTAGGTTTTGGGTTTTTTTAAATGCAAAACATTCTGGAAAGTTTTTGGTTTTGTTTTGGTTAATTTTTCTATGAAGAGTTGGGTGATCTATGCTTAAATAAATGACTTTTCACCTTCTATGGCATAGCTGATTAGTGTCATAGAATTCTTATCCTTCTTACTGTGTAAAGTGGAACAAAGATGCCAGATTTGCTGAGAAGGGAACCAATGCAAAGGCGATACATACATAGGCCTGTTCAGCTTTGTTTGGAGATCTTTACTCTCTATATGACCCAGCCTAAGCTGGAAAGTCTAAGTTGCTGCTTTCTGGGAGTATTCTGAGACTGTCCACAACTTCATACTTGGAAACTCTCAGTTGCACTTTCATTCAACTAATTTGGAATGACATCTGCAATTAATTTAGTAGTACAGTTAATAACCAAAAGACCCCAAACCTCAATTCTTTGAAAAAAAAAAAAGATAGTTCTTGAATTTTAATGTTCACATTTACATCCTTCCTGCAGCAGGGAACAAAAGTGTGTCTGAAAATGTCACTGCCACCCCTGCAACTCCAACAGCTGCACCAAGACTGCCTGAACCAACGCCTGTTCCTTCACCAGAGTAAGTGGTTGGTGTTGGGGTTTTTGCAATGTGTTGCCAGCACAGACAAACATGCACCAGCCTTGCAGCTTTGGTACCAGAATGCCAGGTATGGCCTACAGGCATAAGTGAAAAAGCAAGTATTTGCTGAAATCTGCAGTATGGTAGTGCTACTAACTGGGGGAATCGGTTTAGTTACTGTTTGCATGTATATCCATTATGTTTTCTTTTGACACAGAAACTGACTTAATATTGGTCCAGGTTTTGTGGTTGTCTCCAGCAAGGGAGGCTAATTAGGAGTTAAGTTGTATTGTTGAAACTTCATCTAAATTATATTGGCAAAAGTTCTGGTTTAGAACTTTATATTTTTGCTAGACTTTCCTTAATGAGGATATGTATGCAAATATACAGACTTAGGTAGGGAGGAGGAGTTGTATATAGATTCTGGGGCTTTTGTTTTTTTCAGTTGATTACAGTTGTTAAGTATTGATTTGGTACTTGGAGCCAAGACCCTAGCTCTTAAATGTTAACATGATTTGTGCTGTATTTGGAGGTTTTCTGGTTTTCTAGTACTCTGGTGGTTGAGAGACTGAGGAAGGTCAGTGGGTAGGTTGTGATTCTTGCATTTAGTTGAAGATTGCAGCAGCAGAATAAGATATTTGCTGTATAAGAATTTAATGATATTTGAACCTAGTGACCTTTTTCAGTGGTTAGGGAAGGGGCAATATCTGACAGAGAAGCCTTCTGTTTCAGAAGCAAGGGTTGAAGTGATTGGTTTGCAAATTGGGACTGAAGAATGTCAGAGGAAGTACTAACTTATGGAATTTCTGACTGTCACCAAACTGGCCTTTGGTCACTAGAGTAAGGTTGACTAATTTTCTAAAAGATCCTACTTTTGCAGTCTTCCAGAGCAGGCATGTAAAACTGTTGAATTAACATCCTGACTTTAACTCTTTTGTTGCAGACTTGTTACTACAGATATTCCACAGATAGATAAAGAGCAACCAGTGGTGGATTTGACTAAAGAAAGTCCTATTGTTCAGCTTGTACAAGAGTATGAAGAAGATACAAGCCAATCCACAGTAACCCTGCTGTCCAGTGATGATCAGGAGGAAGAAGCATCGCCATGGTTTGAACTTGAGACAGAGCAGTACTGCTGTGACATGGCAGCAGTGTGTTGTATTTCCACATTTTCTGAGTATCTGTTGAAGTGGTGCTCGGTGGCAGTGGCCATGCACCGGCAGCACAGTAAAACTGAGGGCAGGGAGAGGCCAGGCCTTGCTACTGATGTGCAGCAGCCCCAGGCAGCTCTGACAGAGTCTGTCCGTGTCCCAGCAGATGAGCCTCTGCCTGAGCAACTGGACAGTAAAGCTGAGAGACCATCTGGGTCTATCATTGCAGTTGACTTGAGCAGTGTGGTCCATGAGGAGATCAGTAATGAGACCACAGACTCGATTGAACTGGAGCCAAGCCATCCCCAAACTGTGTCTCAGTCCCTCCTCCTGGAAGTTACTTCTCAGGTTAAGCCATCGCCCACAACAGACATGGTGTTGGAGCCTGCAAAAGAGGATGCTGGCCAGGTAGCACTGAGGGGGACCCCCCAGGTAGATGCACCTGAGATCAGTGCAGAAATGGAGAAGGCTGAGAGCTCGGTTGTAGAAGAAAGCCCTGTAGCTTCTGAGCCCAGTGTGGCCACTGAGGTAAAGGAGATCAGCACAAGAGAGACTGTGGCTCCTCCAGTGATTTCAAAGCCTACAGAGACTGTTCTGCAGCCTGAAAATACAGTGGACATAGTAGCCAGTGATGCAGGGGAAGGAAAGGAGAGCACTCCAGAAGTGCAGAAACCTGCTTTGCCTGCTGCTGAGTCTTCTGTATCTGCTGAAACAAAGGAGGACGATCAGGCAGCTGAAGAGGCTTTAATGGCGATTCCGGTCTCTGGGGGACCACAGAGAACGGCTACAGACTTCTATGCTGAATTGCAGAACTCAACAGATCTGGGCTATGCTAATGGGAATCTTGTTCATGGATCTAATCAAAAGGAGTCCGTCTTCATGCGCTTGAATAATCGCATCAAGGCCCTGGAAGTCAACATGTCCCTCAGCAGCCGTTACTTAGAAGAACTCAGTCAGAGGTGAGTTGAGGGCGAGTCCTCCATACGTTAACGTGGTCTTAGTCACTGATACAGAGGAACATACACATATGGAGAGCAGCACAGAGGAAGTTGGGTAGGGTAAATCACAGCATAAAGCTTTATAGAAGACTGACTCAAGTACCTAAGCCTAGGTAGCTGCTGGAGACCCAGATGTGCATGTGTGGCAGAGGTTCCCTCTTAGTATTTCAGATATAATCACATTTCTTTGTTTCGAGGAACATTGCTGTGGGTTTTTTAAAAGGACACAGTGTTGCTGGGATGTGAGCCCTAATCCTGTCCCTAATCCTTTCAACAAAAGGGCATATCCTTCTGTTGCTTTAAAACTAAATGCCACAGACATACAATGCCTTCTTTATTGAATTGTTTCCACTTAAATTGCTGTGTTACCCATCTGTACAACTCTTGTTGAATAAGTGAGTGTGGAGAAGGAACTAAGAGCTTTCTGTGAGGGATGTATCTATGTTAGTGTTGATCTGGGGTGCTCCTTAGCCACAGGAGAATGGGAAAATGTACCAATTTCAGAATCAGTTCTAAGAAAGGTGCTGTTGTGTTTTGTGTCTGGGCAGTCAGTGTTCACAGAGTGAATTCCAGTAAACTGGCACTAAGTTTGAAGGTGTTGAAATAGATGTGATTTTAACCTTGGAACATACCTCATCCCCCCTTCCCTCCAGAAACCCTAGAAAAAGACATACCTGTTTTATGCATGAAACTCAAAAGCAAATACCACTTGATATTTAAATAAAATTCCTTTGGGTAAAGAGAAGGTTTTTTTTACTGGTATAGTTTTGTTTTCTGAAGACAAGTCGAAGCTGAGGAGTTATACACTAGGATTTCAGACTTACATGCTCTTTGTTTTAGGTACCGAAAGCAAATGGAAGAAATGCAGAAGGCTTTCAATAAAACAATAATAAAACTTCAGAACACCTCAAGAATAGCAGAAGAGCAGGTATGGTTGGTTGGAGTATTTAAGTGTTCTCTTAACTAGGACAATTTACTTTTAATGAAGAGTTGTAAGGAGGTGCAGAAATCCTCTTTTAATTGAGCTGTATATCTGCCTTTAAAAGAATCCATTCCGTGCTTCCCTATTTTTAATCTGTAATAAAATTTTTAGCTATGTTCCCAGTTGTATTAGAATAAAGCCATTTCCAGCTCTGTTTTCTGTTTTTGTATTTGAATTAAAAATCAGTTGTCAGCTGGTAATTACTCAAACTTTCAATTTCTTTGTCAAAGAAAAAATTATCTGGATCAGTTTCAACCCTTCTTTCTTGATTGTAGCTGCACTCAAAACATTTTTTTTAACTTGGTTGGTTCTTCATATCTGATTTAAAGTGCAAACTGTTTTGCTGCTGCTGGAGAGACCTAGTGTATAGAAAGGTAGAGAGAGGGGTACAGTAATAGTTTAGACCAAATTTGCATTTGAAAAGGTGGGTAGTCCATGTAACAAAAGTTTTCATTGGTTTTTTTTTCCCTGCTTGGCCATCCTGGCTTTCCTGAGCAGCTGTGGAATACAGCACAGACTGCTGTGCTGAATACTCCCTAAAGTAGCTGTGCATGTGGCATAGCAGACTGGGTCCTGTCTGAAAGTTTCTGACGTGCAATCCCAGGCCTGTAGTTTGCTCATCCATCAGCAGTGAAGAAAATAGCAACTTCCTATGTGTTCTCTTTTCTCCTGTTTGGTGTTTTGGGGTTTTTTTTGTTTGGGTGGGTTTGGTCAATGCTGGTCAGTCTCCTCTTGGTTACACTCACCAATATTCTGCTCACCTTCCTTAATTTCTCATTGGATTAAGAATCCTGTTAGGGCTCTTTCCGGGGAGTAGCAGCAGAGTTGTTGCTCCTGGCTGGGCTGGGCTCCTGTCATTACGTGACTGACTGGGACACCAGCTCTGTGACAGCCCTTAGGCTGGAGCTCTGCCTGGTCATGTGTGTGTGTGTTCTGTAACGTGGCCGTTCTCAGGCTCCTGACAGTGCCTGCCTGGAGCTGGCTGCTGACTCAGCCTGTAATGAGGGCAGCACAAGGCAGCGTAATGAAATGCATTTGCTGTAACCTCATGGGATGTTATTTGACAAGTAGAAATGTTACATAAAGCCGTGCTGAAAACAGTGCTGGATGGGTCATGTGACTGCAGAGCGCCTGGCTGTGTCAGACAGGAAGAACACTGGCTCTGTACATGTGAGCACATGTGATAGTGGGATCCTGACAACTACTGTCATGACCTTGACTCTCTTCCACACAGGATCAGCGTCAGACAGAGGCAATCCAGCTGCTCCAAGCACAGCTCACCAACATGACCCAGCTGGCTTCCAACCTGTCAGCGACTGTGGCTGAGTTAAAACGGGAGGTAATTATCGATCAGCAGAATGGCACGAGAACTCGGAGGAAATGGATCCATAAACAGATCCCTATGTGAAGAATCAGTCTTTAAATGAAGTTTTAAATTGTCTGTAGTGTTCCATTCAGATCGCTTTATCCTAAACTTTTAGGTACAAATTTGAGTAGCTTGAGCTGTTTAGTGCACAGTGGAATTGGTAATAATTACTGTAGCCCTACTAGCCCCATGATTATATTCTGAGCTAAGGCACCCTTCTCCTTTCCCCACTGGCTATTGTCATCTTCTGAGATTAGGGCAATCTTGGCAACAACACTGGGAATGGCTTGTCTCAAATGTTTATGTTCTGCTGCCTCAGATTTCAAGCAGTACCATAAACATGACCTTTTTTTATTTTGTGCCTGTTGCCAAAGAACTCCCTTGAGCTGTTTTCTAACACTTAGTGAGACTCCTTCTTTGATGCCTGGCTGGCTAAGTGCCTGTTCATGAGTGCTGTGGTTAGTGAAACCACATTGAATCAAGTAATTATAGCTGTATTCTGTGAAGTACTGCAGTGTCAGCTGATGAAAAGCATCACTTACATTTGCTATGGTATTGCATCTATGTCAACTGTAAACCAGAGAAGTTACTTTCTGAGCATGCTTTTTTATGGAAAGTGTATTGCTTTCAGGAAGGTTTGAATGCCCTTTACAAGGGATGGCCACTTCTCTCATTATGCTGGTACTGTAGGCAGTGAAATACTGTCCTGTGTTAGCAGGTAGTGGGATTGAGCCTGAACATTGCATAGCCAATAGACTCCATCAAACCTCTGAAAAATTACTGAAATTTGAGCAAGTGTTAAGTGAAATTGAAGGACAGTGACTTGAGAACATGTCATTTGTCTTTTTAAAGTTTCAAACACAAAAATAGTATCACAAAATTATTCTGTCTTCAATAATTGTATCCAATTCCTGCAGGTTTCTGATCGACAGACTTACCTGGTGATTTCACTGGTTCTTTGTCTCATCCTGGGCTTGGTGCTTTTTGTGCAGCGCTGCAGAACCCCTTCTCAGTTCTGTGAAGATTACCTCTCAAAAATTCCCAAAAGCAATCACTACCCTAGCCCCAAAAGGTAACGTATTTATATTTGAAACTTAATTGTTCTTGCAGCTTTCTGGTATTTCCAATGTCTGCTGGTACTGACACATCTGCTTTAGTTCTGAGTCTTCTTTCTGCACACTCAAAATTGATAGCAGAGAGCTGTTACTGCTTTGTAGTAACACTCTCCAGAAGCATTTTGAAGCTACTACACTTAACATGCCTTGATAACTTGTTACAAACACAGTACTGTGCCTGCTTGCCAGGCTTTCTTGGGCACCTCAGCAAACAGTTCTGTCTTTCTGCCAAAAGTGCTCCTTAATGAAAAATGTGTATGACAAAGTACTGAGAAAAATGTGTTTAAAAAGCTTTCTGTAATTTCCTAGGTGTTTTTCCTCCTATGATGATATGAATTTGAAAAGAAGAACCTCTCTTCCACTGGTCAGATCGCAGTCTTTTCAGCTAGCTGGTAAAGAAGGTATTACTCATACTGTACCTCAGTTTCCAGTGTGTGTGTAGTTCATGTATGTGTTCTGTAGGACAGGGTGGTTTATGAACAAGTTACCAGATACCCATAGAACTGTGCTGAATTATGCTAAAACCTTAAATGCAGTTTTTGACATCAGTTGTATTCTGCTCTGCAGATGTTTTCTTGGGGTTAGTAGCAATCCATGCAGGCACTCAGGTTTGCAGAGCTATGGAGTTTGAAGGAAGTAGCTTTTTTCTTATAAGTGCCAGATGTGGGAAGTCTGAGTGCTCTACTTTTCAGAAGTCCTGATAGCCTGTGTTGGAAACTTAGCAAGTATTTAGGATTCAAATTTAGCATCTTAGCTAAGAAATTTAGACCATTTATCTTAGCTTGAGTGTGAGGAATGATCTGGTCTTTTCAGTATTCATGTTAGACTTGGGACAGCTGAGTTTTGATTTCTTAGGCCATCATTGTCATGCAAAACCAAGGGTTGCAGATTGTAGTATTGGCTGAGTATGTGGCTGACGCTGTTCTTTGGGTGCAGCAAACTTGCTTCACAGGTTTTTGTACTGTGAATAAAACTGCATTAAAACTCCTACGTTTTGTTGGGGGAATATGTTGTAATAATGACTAGCTAAAGTCTGCACATTTAAAAAAAACAAACAACCCACACTCTTCCTGAAATCTCCCTAGCTTCAGCTTGGAAGAATGATTTACCAGCACTGGTGGAGGAATGCCAGACTGGTCTTTTGTCAGTCTGAATGTCTGTGTCCTTCATAGGTGCACATGCTTCTGTCCTGCCAGGGGCAGGCTGCGTATTAAACACAGTTATTATACTGGTAACAGTTTTTCTTAGACTTTAACATTTGCTGACTCCTGCTCCTTTTCCCCAAAGGATATTTTCTGCACCTCTCCCATGGCCTAGTTTATCAGAAAGCCAAGTGTTTTCAAGTGTGTGCCACTGACAGCTGCCATGACAGCACAGGGGAATTCCTCTGTATAGTGACTTCACTTTCTGTGTTTTTGTTGTGCCCCCTTCACTTACAAAGGGAGTAAAAGTGCCTGATTAGTGGAATATTTTGTTATGCTATTCTTAGGATGGTGTTGCTCTAGGGCTGCTAATGTCAGGATTGTTAAGCGTGTGTTTCTCTCTTACAGTGGATCCAGATGATCTGTACATTGTGGAACCTCTGAAGTTTTCCCCAGAGAAGAAGGTACTGTGGTGTGGGGCAGGAGAGCTGGTGGGGCTGAGGTGTCTATGCTGGCAGGTGATGCACAGCTTGGCTGCTCTCTCTGCCAGATCCTAGGCTTGCCTTGGACACTCTGTTTGCCTTAGAGAACCTCACTGTTTCTTTTTTTTTCACTTGTGGTTTCAGAAAAAGCGTTGCAAATACAAAAGTGAAAAGCCAGAGACTATTAAGCCGACAACAGAGCCCGTGCATCCCATAGCCAACGGTGAAATCAAAGGAAGGAAGCCGTTCACAAACCAGAGGGACTTCTCTAACATTGGGGAAGTTTATCACTCTTCATACAAGGGCCCTCCATCGGAAGGAAGCTCCGAAACGTCATCGCAGTCTGAGGAGTCTTATTTTTGTGGCATTTCAGCATGTACAAGTCTGTGCAATGGGCAGACCCAAAAGACAAAAACTGAGAAGAGGGCTATAAAACGAAGACGGTCTAAAGTCTCAGACCAAGGGAAGCTCATAAAAACTCTAATACAGACTAAGTCAGGCTCAATGCCAAGTCTGCATGACATAATCAAAGGAAACAAAGATATAACAGTGGGAACACTTGGTGTCACAACAGTTTCTGGACACATCTAAAACTAGCTGAACTTCTCAAACAGGAGAGTGTTTGTTCGTTTGAGAACAGTCTGTGGTATTCTGTGGGAAGATAGTGGGAGACAAAGAGCTCAACTAATTGGAAAGTATTCAGAAATTTGGTTTCTGCCTTTTTAAATAGATGGGATTGTGTCAATCTTGGCTATAAGCTGCAGCTTTACAAGGCTGATAATTTCCTACAAGAACAGCTTAGGGGGGAGGGAGGGCGGGCGGGCAGGGTTCATTTTATAAAGGTTTTTTTTCACAGTTCCTGGGACAGAGATTTTTTGAAACCCAGTTTGTTGGGTGGAATAGGGATAAAAGCCTAATCTTCTTCCTTTAGCTTTGTTCCTATTTCTTGCACCTTCCCATATTTATGTGCCTTTTGTCTATTTATAATGCCACTGGAAGAGGGGAGATACAATTGTTTGTCATTTGATTTATTTTGTAATTTCTCTAGCTTTTTTTGAAGATGCAACACTACAGTGCTGTAAAGGGACATGTGTTGGCCTTCAGCTGGACTCGGTAATGTGGACTGGATACTGTAAAAATACCAATAGATGGACTTGCCTGACTTGATTCTGGTTTTGCAAACTCTGTTGAGGAAAATAATCTCACCAGGAATGGTAACTGTTCATTTGCACCTTTAGTCACCAATGTGAGCTGTAGTCTGATGTGTAACATCAGTGGTGGTGGCTCTCCAGGATTTCCCGTGCGTGGTGGAATCTGAGGCTGATGAATGCCAGTGTCACCTCCATGGGCTGTGCAGTTCTCTGAAGGACGTGGATGAGGAATGCTCGCCGTGGTAGTGCTGAGTTCAGGGAAGGCTCAGCTGAAGAAGGGCAGTGTGAGTGGTGCAGCTGCGCCATTCTCTGAGCCCACTCTGAGTGTGTTGGGTTTGCAGAGCCCTCAGGCTGAGCAGTCGGGCTGGTTCACTGCGGGTACTTCCATAACGTTTGCTTTTGTATTGGCTAACAATGTGCAGTGTTGGTATGGTTGGTATTTCATATTCAACTGTTTTTTATTTTTACTGTGATTGTGTATTTGGATACTACAGGATGTGTGGTTGCTGAAATGTTGAGTGTGATTCTGAGTGAATGGAACAAAAGGTTATTCCTTTTGACAGGTGTTACAGGTTCACGTTGTACAAAATAAGTTAACTTATTGAGCACTTTTAGTGGTACCCTTTTTAACAGATCTAATGCCTTTCCTGGGTATTGTATGTAATGTGACTTATTTAAAGACTTTGTGTTTTTGCTGCTTTCTTGTTAGTTTATGAATACTTTACAGTGATGTACTTTCAGAGTTGATCTGCACACTTAGCCAGTCAGAGCACAGGAACCAGACGTGTTGAACCTGAATTCAGAGGGTGTCAAACCTGGATTAGGAAAATACACACCACCAGAGTGCAGCATCCAATGTTGTGGAACAAGAGTATGTAACTACAGAGCTGTAGTGCCATTAGAAACTGTGAATTTCCAAATAAATCTGAACACTTTGTCTTTCATTTACTGGCATTTTTCCTTTGAAAATGAAACTTGTGGCTTAAATTCTCTGAGAAGGACTATTCTTTAATATTCAGTCCGGGACTGGGACTGGGGTCCTTTGGGCCCTAGTAAGGAGTTTGTAAAACTTGTCAGCCTAGATGTGTTTGTTTAAAGAAGGAAAAGAGGGAGGTGCATTCTGAAGGCTGAGTGATATTTTGTCAGAAAGTTCAGGAACTGTGGCCTTGTGAAACAGCTGGAGAAGTTTCCAGCATGTCAGTTCACACCTTGCCCAGGGGGATCTCTGGGCAATGGTGGCTTTTGATAAGAACAACTGCATGAAATTGCCTCTTGGTACTCAGAGCTAAGGCTTGTGAAGGATATAAAAGGCCATAAAAGGAAGATGTTAGAGAGTTATTTATTATTTCAACCCAGAGTTGTCAGCTTGAAGTTTGCCCCTTCCTGGCCCCTCCCTGCTATCTTGGTTCTGTCAAGCACAGCAGCACTGTGTGCAGCCAATGCCGAATTCACAGGCTCTCCAGCATCTACTGGTCAAAGGGGAGCTCTGTAGCACTGATTTTTCACTTGAGTGTCCCAAGACTCTGCTTCATCATAGAACTGATTTTAAAAGCGATTGAGTGAGGAGTTTGCTGAGGGGTGGGGGGAGACTGCTGGCTATTTTGTGGGGGAGGGTCTGGGCTTCTTTCATTTACTTATTTCTCCTGATATGTCACTTGTAGGAAGCTGTACACCTTCACTGCCCAGGAAACCACTGGGCTCTCCTCGTTAGCAAGAATCACCTGAAGCTGGATGTGACTGAACTCTTAAAACAGCCCATCTTTACTCTCTGGCTATGAACCAAAGACTGACAGATACATACTGTGCTGTATAAGGTAGAATGAGGCTACACTGAAATTCCAAGCATGTGTTCAAATTTGCAAGTTAACAATTTCAGATGAGAAACCAAATTCCTTCTAAACCACTCTTTAATACCCTGCTCTCTCTATACATTTTAAGAACTGGGCATGACTTAGGTCTAAGGAGTTGCTGCGTTCTGTGGAAGAATATCAGGGATAAAGCTGGTCCTGTAATGAACATGTGGGAAGTGTGCCATGGGAATAACACATCTGAAGGAACCTGTGGAGCTGATCGTGCTTTTGTAGGCATGAGAGCGTATTCTGGCAGGAGACTGGAGACTGAACCACAGCTTCCACCTTCTGCTGCCTTCCTGCTTTTAATTATCTGTAACCACTTCTTTTGAAAAAGGACTCTTGACATCAGGTTCTTATTGCTTAACGTTGTCCTTTCATGTGGGCTCTTGAGTAATTTTTTACTTTCAGTTTTATTAACGTCACACGATCTGGCTTTTAAAATACGATTCTTTGGTGGAATCAGGTCTCTCAAATCAGTTATAATCTTTATATAGGAAATAATAGTTTCTAATGAAGACAGTCTGTAAATTTCAATGAGTTTCTGTGGTGTTGTGGATACTTAAATAGGGGGGCCTAGTCCATCTTGTGATATTACATACTGAGATTGGACAGCTGCTGATGTAAAATACCAAGAAGTCAGTGAGTGTGTGCCAGGGTGGGGATGGTGTCCTCCTCGGGCAGGTCTGGAATCTGAGGTTAAAAAATATCAATGCAATGCAAAGGTTTCCTCAGGAGCATGGATAGTCACAAACATACACCTTGTGTAAGTGAATTACCTGCCATGTTTGCCAAAATAAGGTATTTCAGTTATATACATCAAGCATCAGAGTGAAAATCCAAAATTTTTTAAATATGCAAACTCTACCAGCTGTTTGGTGGTTTAAGTGGAGAATTCGAGTCTAAGGTGTCTTTGTGTGGCTTCTGCTTTTCCTAAGTTACAGCATGAGATGAATAATCTCTGCTTAATTGGGCACAAACATGTTCCACTTCATTTGGAACAATTAAAGTGTAGAGCCCTGACCACAAACTGCTGTGGGCAGGCACTGGGTGGCTCATCTGGAAACCCTGAGTGTCAAACAGTACTGGGTGCTGTGGGAGATGTTGCTGTGGTTTGAGACAGCTTGAAGATAATCTGTGTCCCCAGAGCTTGTTCAGATAAAATGTGTTAGTTTAGGAAAGGGTACTGAATTGGGTCTGTGTTACTTATCTCTTCTCTAATTTAACCATAGTAATTTGGAAAGAAGCTTCCGAGGAGCTTTCTGCTGTCACATTGGACACAAGGCCTGGGAGCTGCAACTGGTCTCACCTGTGCTGTTTTCCACTGGAGTCACCCATCGATTCCCACATCAGCAGTGTGGCCTTTGGTAGGGCATGGAGAGGAAGTTAATTCTGCCCTTTGTGGACCTGGAGATGGAAAAGAATTGTTTGCCACCCTGACGTGTGTTTTTCCTTTGTTAGGTATGGTCAGAGCCC
This sequence comes from Sakesphorus luctuosus, assembly GCA_013396695.1. Lineage (NCBI taxonomy): Eukaryota > Metazoa > Chordata > Aves > Passeriformes > Thamnophilidae > Sakesphorus > Sakesphorus luctuosus. The sequence goes on along the minus strand of VWZD01001522.1, from coordinate 200,445 downwards.
ACATCCAGCTGCCAGACCCTCTGGAAACTTACAGCAAACAAGAATTCCTGTCTATTTTTTTTTCATTTTTTTCCCAAGAAAATTACCTAGAAGCAGATATGAATCTTCTATTAGTCATAATTTGACACGGCTACTGCTGGAAGGTCAAGGTTGTGTACATTGCTCATGAAAAACCACCTGTAGCTCAAAGTTAAACCCCAGGAAACTCAGCTGAAGGTCCCCTGAGGGTTTGGGAAATGGGCTGATGGGAGTCACTGGTGTTGGATGCTGTATGAGATGGGCACAGCTGGTGCTGGGCTCTGTCACCAAACCAATGCTGAAGGACCTGAATTTGCTCAATGACCCAGAGCTGAGGTGTGATCCTGGTGCACTCAAGATCTTGAGGAAGATCTTGGGGGATTTTGTTGCTTTTTTGTGGTTGGTAGATTTGGGGTTTGCTTGTTTGTTTTTACTGGGCTGAGAATGGCTGCTCCCAAGAAGAAATAAAATTGTCAAATACCAACTAGGGCACACTGGCCAGCAGGGCCAGCTGGTGTTTTCCAGAGCAAAGACTGGCTTTGTGCTGAGAGCCTGGGGCAGGGCCTGGACCCTGCTAAAGAGCTTGTGAATGCACTGACACTGCAGGTGACACTGGGGAGGAGATGGGAAGCCAAGATCTCCATGTTTTCTGTGGTCTTCCTTGCAACTTCTGAGTGGCCACAGCACCTTGTTCCATTTTCTCCTATGACTAACCTATTTTATGATATGAAATTACCTGCTTCTGTTTCTCAGAATAGATTCCATTACCTCAGCCATTATATCTAATTTCCTTGCTCAAAAGTAACAAAAGCAGGGGAGTAATATTTTAATTATCGCTCTTTTCCTCAGCTGCTTTGGCTCCTTGAATTCTCTCCAGCCCTGGGACCTCTGTTCTGAATTCAGGGCTGCTCTCTGCTTGTTGAGATCATGGTGAAGGAGAGAACAAAGCCCCTTCTTCCCTGGAGGAGGGACATGTTAGCACTGCACCGCCAGGCCTGAGCTGTTAGCAACAGATTTTGAAACCTGCTCATGAGTGTGAATATCTGAATATCCCCCCTGTGTCCTCTTGGCACCAAGACATGGCTTTGTGTGCTGCAAATCCTAGCAAGCAGAGCAGTGATTGAGGAAAGGAAAAGCACCACCCTATTTTGGGAAACCAAACTCTTCAGCATGTAATAAAGGAATTATGTAAAGATGTCAGCACTAACTGCAAAGGCTGGGTGACTTCTACTGTCTTCCACACTCCAAGGCTTCAGTGGATGAAGATCCTCTCCCTTTGGAGGCAGCTCTCACAAGCATCCATGCCAATGTTCTGTCAAAAATCCATGTCTTTTTTTTTGTTCAAACTCCTTCAGCTTTGGCTCCCAGTAAGTGGCTCCCTGGGAAGGTTTTTATTCTGTGAGATTTAAGAGCATTCTGCTCCTGGAAGTTGTCCCTCTTTATACAGGTTTTCCACACTCTGTCCATCCCTCCCTGCCAATCTGCTCTTGAATGCACAGAGTTGAAGCCCTTTGCTGTCCAGCAGTTACTGCAACTTCTTCCAGAGCCTCCCTGAAGTTAAACATAAACTTGGGAAGTGTGTTCCAGGACTGTCTGTAGCTGTCTAGAGCTCAGTGTGAGCTCTCTTGGGAACCTGTGGGCTTTCCCTGCTGGAAGCTCATGTCCAGCTGAGGAGCCTCTCAGTCTGAGTTATTTTCTTTCTAGTATGTTATTTTCTACCCAAAGAGCTTAATTTGCAGTCTGTTTTTAGACTTGTTGTCTTCTGATGCAATTCTCTGTCCTCATGGTTTTGAATCCTGTTTTTTGAATGTGAACGATTCTCAACTTCCTCAGGTTTGGGGTGTAATTTATGCAGCCCTGTGGGCTTTCAAGAGCTGCTTTTTAGCATTTCCACTAGTCATTAGTGTAATAGGAAATACTTGCTTTCAGATACTCTGTCCAAAACATGATGAGAGCCTCTCCTACACAGAGGCTCACACCCAAGTTGGTTTTGTTTTATGTGAAGTATTAGATCTGGATCATTGTTCAAGTCCTGCTTTCTTTGGAATATTTCAGGCAGGTCATCCTTTTGCCCCTAAATCTGCTGATATGAATTTTCAGCTGCTGGCTGATTCTCTGCTGTCAACATAAACTTAAGCATAATTTTGTGTCTTGTTAATAAGAGCTCCCACCTCTCTTCTGGGGGTGAAGTGGGGATGGAGAGTGTTCTTCTGAGCAAATTCTCTTTTTCAGTCTGTAACATTTTTTGTTGGTTTTGGCAAAGGGGAACAATTCTCTGATAAGAGCTGTGGAAGGTGTTTCCATTTGAAAATATTTTTTTTCCTGTTCAAATCACACAATAAGGCTGCTGGAAACAGAGTGTGCATCTTGCAGGCTGGTTGAAGAGGGGAATGGAGAGGCAGATAGACAAATCTAACACCTTTTTTTGTCCTTCTGATATTTGGCTTGCCAAGACATGTGGTATTAGCAGGCTTTTGATCTGAACATTTAAAATTGAAGATGCAGCTGAAATGGCTTTACTTGGGTTCTTTGTCTCTCCCTCTCACACATCAATTAAAAAGGCATGTTTGTGAAAATAAGAAGCAGTGGGTGAGAAATGAGAACACTTCTGACATTTAAGGGAGCCTGCTCTGTGCCCTCAATCCCACCACGATAAGCTGTCAACGTTAAACATGTTGTGTAAGGAAAAACTCGGGAATGGCTCCTCTCCAGACAGTCATTGTGTGACACTCTCTTGTAACGGTCCTGGGAGTGGACTGGGACCTGTCCTCGGGCTCGCTGGGGAATGCTGTTCTGGAGGGCTGAGAGTGGGTAGACATAACCCAGCTTCAACTGTTGAATCTGGATTTATGTTGTCTTTTATGTCAGGAACCTAGAAGTTCAAGGAAGAGCCAGATGGGGTGGTTGAAACGTCTTGCTCTGCACTTCACTGCTGCAGCAAAGCACTGTGGTGAACATCTTCAAAAAGCAGTGGGGTATGTGATGGTGCAGGCAGGGCTTTGAGGGTATGTCTGATTTATTGGTGTGGTTGGAGGCAGAGCTGAGCCCTTGCTTTGGAGAAACAAGTGTACATAGGTTGTTCAAGAGTGCTCTTCTCATATCCCAGTTTTGATGTTCAAGATCAAAGCCTGTGTGTTGGGTTCATTTGTCAGCCACAGAGGAGACAAATCTCCAGTTTGGTCTTGTATTAAGCATTTCATTTTTTTACCATACACACTTCAATATAGGTCTGTAAAATGCAAGAACAAACTGTTCATAATCACTTGTGTTACCCTTGTATATCTCTGGGAAAATCTCATTGTCCTCACTTAGAAATCTGTGGTCAGTGTGGAATGGAAATTGAGGAATGGAGATGTCCCTCTCTCTCTCCATTAGGATTTTTGTAAGAGCTCTTACTAAGTTCTAGTCCTTGCAGCACTGCCTGGATTCTGGATGTTTTTCTGGAAGGCAAGAGAAATTCTACTAAGATGAGTAGCACTGTGTTTGCCCCGGCTTTAATTACATTACCCAGCCAGGTTAGATCCTGCTGCAGTGCTCAGCATTGACCTGGAGAGAGAGATGATGAAAAAGCCTTTCTCTCTGTAAGGCTTCTTCAGGTCAGAGGAGGACTGTGGGATTTGAGATGGTATTTGCCTTTAAAGGTGAGAGGGACGGCAGAAGCTGCTTGTGCCCCGAGGCACTGTGTGTTCCCCAGGTTCAATCCGCTGGTTCAGCCTGGCCCGTGTGCCGGTGGGGCAGCTCACCGAGCTCTACTTGGGCTGTTAATGCTGGGGCAGCTCCGTTTGGGCTGCAACACTCACAGTGTCCTCGCCTTCTCGCTTAGGTTGTTTTTTATCACAGTGGGACGCTGTCTGTGACCGGTGTTCTGTGACTCACGCTCTGTGAAGCAGTGAAGGAAAAGGTGGGATGCAAAACGGGCAATGGTAAGGAATTTGTCCTGTGTGAAACGAGGTGATTACTCAGCGCCACAGCTGTACTCGGCATTGCTTCTCTATCCTGCCGATGTCAGGAGTCATCAGCTCTGTCTCTCGTACACCGTGCCAGATGTTTTGTCGTTCCTTTTGCTCTGCTTGTGGTCTAGGACACCGCAGTGGAAAAGCAGCTGCCTCTGTGCGAGTGGGATGCTGGAAAGGGTGGTTTGGTGGTGGGTTTGAGCTGAGCTGTTCCTCAGCCGCGGACTGGCAGCGCAGCCCTCGTGGCCGTGGGAGCGCGTTCGCCTCGGGTGGGAGGAGCAGGTGGCTGCCCCGAGCCTGCACCCGAGGGCGGAAGCTCTTTGGGGTTTGCTGTCGATGCTTGAGGCTTTCAGAGAGTCGCAGCAGCCGAGCTGGGTGTTCATCGCTGAAGGGATGCACGCGTACAAAGGCAGAGCTGGGTCTTCCCCCCGGGCTCAGGCTGGGACAACCCCGGCAGTTTTTGGCTGCCGTACAGAGGACCACGCCAAGCGTGTCCAGCCCATCCCACTCCCGACCATGCAACAGAACTTGAACTACGTGTACCCACAGATTTTTTGGGTGGACGGCTGTGCTGATGCAAGTACTTCCTCTCCCTCGGCAACCCCTGTTGCTCCTTTCCCACCGCCAGTACCCGACCGGAGGAAAAAGCCAGGGAAGAAGAGGGAAAGGAGGGGCGTCGACTTCCTAGTGATCTACTTGCTGCTCCTGCTGGCCCTCACTGGAGTGGGGCTGAGCATGTTTCAGATTTTTCACTTGGAGAAGGAACTGGCTGAACTCCGAGAGGTGAGCTCTGCCTGGCTGGTCACAGGTCCTCTGGGGAAACAGGGAAAAGGAAAAACTTGAAATTGTGTCTGAGATGCTCAGGTGGAGCAAAGTTCCCCAAGGGGAAGGATGGTGCTGTCAGTGTCTGCCATGACACAGTAAGTGGGGTTGCTTAGTACTGTGAGGGGCTGCTCTGTTGGTGACTGATCTGGATGTCTTTGAGTTCCTGAGTTCTGCAAGGTCTCTCCCTGTGTATTTCTTAGCACTTTACAGCTCCCCATTGGCACCCAGAATTAACCAATGTCGAAGACAGTCCTAGGCTGGTTATGCTCTCGCTCTAAGACAGTGTCACTTTTCTCTTTTAACAGTCTGCCGACACTGAACACATCCCTCCGGCTCTGGAGAAACTCATAGGTAAGTCGACCTGCTTGGAGGAGGAGCTCCTGTGTTAGCAGGTGTGAGTGCTCCGGTCGAGCTTGTCCCTCTCCCCTCCAGGGGCACAGCTTGATGCTCTGAGAGTGCTGATTTCACTTGCTTAGTTGAACCAAGAGCTTTATCTTGGGTGTGGGTATGTGGCCCTGCAACGTCCCTGCTGGACTGCTTAGAGGTGTCAGCCACAGGTTCCTGGGGCCTCCCATTCTCAGTGTGACAATGGCACTGGCAGTACTCTCCTCTGAAAGGGAGAATCCAGCTGTCCTGAGGTAGAACAGCAACATGAATGGAAAGAGGAAGAGGGAAATGGGCACTGCATGAGTTACTTCTTTCTCTCCTTACTCTTAGAAGATTTTGGGAGGATAGAGAGGGGTCTGTTTTCTTTGGAATGAGGCATTAACTCCCACCCTTGAGAGCACACTTAATTTTTTCCTAAATTCTTTTGATACAAAGCTAGTTGAGAGAAGTGTCATTCTATGTAGAGAGTTTTCCTCTTAGAAATGTAATTTCAGTGAAACTTTCCATAAGAACCTGCCAATTTTTCTAGATTTCTCTTAGAAAAAGAAGAGTTTCGATTTGAATGGAACAATTTAAAAATCATATGTTGAGCTTCCAAACTATTATTTTGCATTTGGATTCCATGTTAATGTTATCAGTGAGGATATCCTTTTTAAAGATGGCCAAGTCAGAAAGAAATCTTTGTGTGTCTTGACAATTTTTGCTAGATCTGAAAAGTTGCGGGGGTTTGGGTTTTTCCTCCCCTTGAGAATTTTGGTTAGTAGAAAAGTTAATTTGTTTTCAAATTTGCTCTGATACTGAATGAAAACAAGTTTGGAAACAGCAAAACTCTCTGGAAAGGGCAGTCCTGGTTCCTGTCAACTCCCATATCAATAAATTTTCCACTTTAGAGGAAGAGGACTTGTCATGTTAACTGGATGCTCAGTGCTCTGATCAAAAGCTTCTTTAGCAGAAGCTGAACATAAATAATAATCCTGAATTTCTGGAGGGGGATGAATAAATAAATAGAAACAGGGAATAGTGTAAAGGAGAAGAGGGAGAGGAGAGGAAAATTTAATTGGCTGCTTCTAAACTTAGAGGACATGAAGTAGATGCTGAGAAGACGGAAAGGATGAAATGGATGGGATCCAAATACTGGGTTGGTGTAACTGGCCCACCCCACCTGTCGAGGGGAGCCAAGCTCTCCAAGAAAGGCAAAGTTTTCCTAGCTGTGCTCTGTGTCCCTCAGAACAAGATCTGCCTGGCCAGGGGTTGGTCTGGACTATCAGCTTTGTGGCTGGGTCCCTCCTGCTGTCTGGGCTGACTTCTCCATGGAGCACATGGCTAACATCTTCCCTATTTCTGTGCAGGGCAGAAGGATTCAATGAAAAAGGAAGAAAGAAAGGCAGCGCATTTAACAGGTATGTGCTGAAAGACCAGCAGGATTCAGGAGCAGGGGACAGGGCAGGTGTGATTGGGGTGAGAGGGTGGCATGGTCATAGTTGTGAGGAGCCCCCTCACACAGGCATTCCTATTTTCCTTGGAAAACACATGCTCTGACAGTGGAAAGTTGTTCTACAGATAAAATCTCCCCCTCGTTCAAACTTCTCAGTGAGGCCTATTTTTGGTTTGCCTCTGGGGTGTGTGAGGCAGAAGCTGTCACAGGGGGCTGGCACTGGTGAGGTGTGAGATTGGGGCAGACTTTCCATGCTGCACTCAGGCACCTGGAGAACGGCTGACTTGTGATGTGGGGTGTGACTTGAGATAAAAACACACAACTGGTGTACTTACCACCCTTTCTTTTTGCTTGTTTTGTCTTCCAGGGAGCCCATCCCAGTGGAACATGCCTCTGGAGTGGGAGCCCCTCTCTGGCCATGCCTACACCAGTGGCGTTCAGTACCGCGACCGGGGGCTTGTCGTCAACGAGACTGGGCTGTACTTCGTGTACTCCAACGTGCTATTCCGGGGCAGTGTCTGCGATGGCCAAGTGCTCACACATGTCGTCTACAAGAGAAACCCGACCTCACCGGGCAGCCACGTGCTGATGGAGGACAAAGGCATCAACTACTGCACGGGGCAGAGGACATGGGCCCGGAAAAGCTACCTGGGGGCTCTCTTCACTCTCAGGAAGATGGACAGCTTGCATGTCAATGTCTCCAAAGTCACCCTGGTTAATTTTGAGGAATCCAAGACTTTCTTCGGCTTGTTTAAGCTTTGAAGTGGGGCTAACTGGAATGTGGCCAGCACACACACACATGCCAGGATGTGTGAGGGGTGAGTGCTTCCTGAGCTCAGTGGCCAAACCAGGGTCTTGCACCATGAAGCCCACCAAGAAAACCATGTTTTGGCTTTCAGTGTGAGAGAGTTCAAGGAACTGGTAAAGGCTTCAAAGCAGGCACCTGGGTAACACCAGGGCTGTACTGTGTCAACTTGAAGAGCATTGCACATATTCTCCTTACAAAAAAAAAGCCTCAACAAACTCAAAACATACTGTGCTGAAGACCCCATTGAAACTCACTACTTGCTGCTTGAGAAGATGCTGGGGCCTGCAGCCTCATGTGGTGCCATGGCCCTGCTGAGCTTGGGTCAGCAGGGACAGCTGATGGGTGTCATGGAGGTCGCTTGAACCAGGACTGCAAGTGCCTGAGTTGTGCCACACCACAGGGAGTAGTGTGGGAATGAGTAATGCTAACAACTGCTCCCCCTTCCCAGGCACTGGGCTCTGTGACTGCTGTCCCACAGGCACCTGCTGCAAGCTGGGCTGTTACAGGAGATATGTTCATTTTGTGTTAAGTTATCGACTGTTCTTTTCCCAGAAAACTCTCCCCAAGCCCTTTATTTAACTCATCCCAACTGCCTTGCAAGGAACACACCAGAAGCAGGGGTGTCGTGAGGGGGTCCCAGCCTTGGAGTGGAACCCTTACCATGCTGTGGTGGTGGGGCTGGTAGGGAGGCCATGTGCTCTGCTGACAGGATCTGAACAGCACAGCAGGGCAGGGCAGTGGGCCTTGAGGTGAAAGCATTTCTAACCCTCCTGTTGCCCTTTGAACACATGAGGGTCCTCTATGGAGTGCTTGCTGATCTGCTGCCCCCTTCATGATGCATGTGGTGACATGGTGGCCTCTGTCAGTGGCCAGCCCCCTTGTCATGAGATGTTCTCTCCTGAGTAAAACACAGATAGTAAATAAAGATGTATTTTTCTAGTAAGTGGTACTGTTCTCATTTGGTGCAACAGGCTTCTGCAATGGCCAGAACACTGAAGGTCAGTGTGGTCAGGGGCCAGCACCTTGTTCCTTCTCCAGCAGCATGGCAGAAACCTTAGGAACCTCATCACACTTGACAGGCTGCTTGGCACTGCACAGGACCCCTTCCATGGAGCTTTGGGGCTCCAGCATGGAACCCTCAGGATTTGGGGTCTGGGGAGATGTGATGGCAGCACAGACCAAGCAGCCCAAGCCCACTGTGGCCAACAGGAAGAGCCTGATCTCAAAACACAGGCTTGAGGTTGAGTGGAGCCAGTCACTTGTTGCTGAGCAGAAGCACTGCTGTCCCTAAAGGCACCATGTTCCTCTCTGTGACCCAGAAACACTTCTCGCAGAGCAGTCTGAAGGGCAAGGAAAGGAAGTGGTATAAAACCCCCTCTTTGCACACACTGGTGACTGGCCCTTGGAGTTCTAACCCTAGGATTGTCTGTCACGTTAGCACCAGGCAGGACCCAAAGGCTGCAGCTGTGTTGCATCATCATCTTTGCTTGTGGTCCTGCCTTCTTGCAGCTGTGAAGTTTGGCTCTGCTCTTCAGCAGCCTGCAGTATTTATTTTGTTTTCCATTCTGCTGCTCTCAGCTTGGTGGTGTGTGGCCTGTGGTTTGCTGTTTCTTGCTTCAGGTAAGTTTATTTCTTCAAAATTTATTGGTGCTCTGGCTACTGGTGTGGCCAGTGTGAAGGGAACAGTGAACCTCTGCTTACACAGCCATTGCTGCACTCAGATGTTTCCACTGCATTTCTCAGGATGGAAAATACATCAAAAGGATGAAGTTTAGGAATCTTTTGACTTGACTAATTCTTTCTTACTGCCCCACCCCTGCTAATATCAGAGGGGCAAACCACATAGTGCAGAGACGGAAATGTTCCTAAAGGCTTCTCAGGCTTCTCTAAGTCAGCAGCTGGTAACTCGTGCAGACTGTGACTCTGTTTGGCTCTGGGCAGGATGCAGCAGTCACTGTTGTTGCAACAAGCATCTGTTTGCCTTTTTCTCTGAAATGCTAAAGGCAATGCAGACCTGCACTTTTCAAAGGCAGTGGCACAGGGGGGTGGACAGCCTTGTTATAAATAGCGCTGGGGTCTTCTGAGGTGGACAGAGCTGGCTTATCCTTGCAGGATAAAGCTCAGTGCTCTAGGCTTACTCCTGAGTCTGAGAGCAGCTGTGACTGTGCAGAGTCAGGGGCACAGATGCCAGTGAGACGTGTTTCTGCTTTGTGATCCCTTCCTCTAATATCCCTCTAAACTGCCCAAAGCAAATCTGCTACTTAGCTTGTGGGCTGTGACTGAAGATCCCAAGTAAGATCATGACAGGATTATGCAATTTCAAACAGCATAGAGTCAATTCATAGGCTGCTTGTGGTTTATTATAGTCATCTGTTTATCTTGCTAATGAGCTGCTCATTTAGTGAGATGCATGCTTATTGTTACCATTAAATACTTAATATTTAATGCTGACATTATGTAGCGTTGAACTTACAGTATCTGGAATGGAAAAAGTCCTGTCAGAAGTGGACTTGTGAAGAAAATGAAGGAGCTGACCCTAATGCCTTAAAAACTGAGGGTTTTAATGTTGTTCAAATGTACAAAATGGTTTCTATTGTATTTTTGCTAAATCACTGCTTCTCCTTCCCAAAATCCCTTGAAGTAACTGTTACTCACTCCTGAGGAATGTATCTGGGGGTCAGGAAGGAAGTTAGGAAAAGTGTTCTCATTAAATGTTATCTAACCCTTTCTATTGGTTGTAAACCCCTTATTTCCCACTGGCACAGGGCCAAGCCCCCTTTTCTTACTATTGGTAGGTTTTGGATCCCTCCAAAGTCCTTACAAACCCTCACCCTTGAGCAATAAACTCTCTCATCCCTCTCCTCTGGTCTCTGTGTGGGTCCTTGTGGGCTCCCTGGGGGCCACGTGGTGGGGAACAGTGGGGAGAGCACATCCCTCTAGGGAACGGGCTAAGTCCGGGACCTGGAGAACCCCACTCAACTGTTGCAACATTAGGCTCTGTCAGGCTGAGAGAATTGGGGTTATTTGGCCTGGACAAAAGAAGGCTCCAGGGAGACCTTAGAGCCCATTCCAGCGCTTAAAGGGGTTCACAGAGAGCTGAAGAGGGACTTGTGACAAGGGCATGGAGTGAAAGGACAAGATGGAATGGCTTTAAACTGACAGGACAGGGTTAGATTGGATGTTAGGGAGAAATTCTTTGCTATAAGGGTGGTGAGGCCCTGGCATAGGTTGCCCAGAGAAGCTGTGGATGCCCCATCCCTGGAAGTGTTCAGGGCCAGGTTGGATAGGGCTTTGAGCAACATAGTGTAGTGGAAGATGTCCACAGAGAGCAGCTGAATCCTTCTCAGGAGATGCCTGTGTGTTTGGATGTGCAGCTGGACAACTCAGGGCTCTGCACAGCAGCCATTTGCGCTGCTGTGTGGCCAAGCACAGTGAGCTGCTTGATAGAGACATGGCCTCTTTTGTGGTTGATGTGTATCAGATGCTGCACCCTATTTGTCTGCCTTGGTGGAGGAAAGGGGAGAGCAGGATGCCACTGTCTTGAAAGCCTTGTAAGGCTCAGTATGTGCAGTAACCAGTGGCAGAAGGAGCTGCATTATAGAAAGAACTTTATGAGTTGGGTCATTGCTTCCAGTGCACTTCTGCTGTAGAAGCAGCAAACGAAGTCCTGGTCAAAGAGGAGAAGGGTTCCCTGGAGAGCTATGACCAGCATCCCTCATCCATGCCTCCTGAGTCTTTACCAGTCTATGGTTACTCGTGATGGAGAGGAAGGTGACTGGTGCACAGCAAAGGTAAAGCAATGGGAAGAGTTGCTGATCTGCAGCTGATCCCCAGTGGTTCCTCAGGGTGTCAGAGACAAGAAATGGAGCCACAACGTGGACTGTCTTGTCAGGCTTTCTCAGATACATGCCTTGGCTCAGAAACCTCAGAGCTTAGCTGGTTAGCTGGAACTGTCACTGGTGAGAGGTGTTACATGTGACTGTTTCTGTAGTCCTCTCAGGGAGAAAGGACAGCATGACTAAGAATGGAAGAATTGATATGTCTGAAGTCACTCAAATCCTGTGAGTTCAGGCAGCAATCTTCTGTTTGATCTGACAAATTTTATTTGGGCCTTTTTGGAGGTTGGTTGTTGTTTTCCTGGAGCCAGCCTTGGGCTCTCCATGTTTCTGTTACAGTGTCTTGTGGAGTCACTTCTTCCAGCCCAAGGAGCTGTGCAGACTCTGGCAAATTTTTGCCACACAGGGAAGGAGCATTGTCTAGTGGTTAAAGGGGAGAAAAAGGAAGTGAGGTAGACTTAAATCTCACTATTATTCTCCTAGTGCTCTGACGTGGCTATATTATATCATGGTTACAAAAGTGTCATTTTAGTCATGACTAAGTGAGGTTCAATGCAAAAGAGAGGATGAGATGAGTAAAGAGAGAGGAGAAATTTTGCTGCAAGGTGAGACAAGTTGCATGTGAATTCTTTGTTGATTTTAATTATTTAAAAGAAAAGAGAAGAAGAAAAGCTTGACAACTTGTTGCTGATTCATCTCTTGGTGTAATGTGGAGAGTCAAATGTTCTGTCTCCCACACATGACCTATCACAGGAGATGTGGGACTTCAAGCTGGGGCGCAGGAGTTGGCTGGCAGTGTCTGCAGTGGTGTCTTCTGCAGGCAGAGCTGTGAAGGTGTGCTGAGTTCCCCAACACCTGCCTGTGGTGAGACCAGCAATGCCGCTTTAGGATCCCACTGGTGGGCACTGGTCTGGTTGGTTACCACCACCAAGACATCAGCAGGCTTGTGAACAGGCATACAGGCTTTCTGTTGTGAAAACACACATTTTTTGAAAATCAGCTACTTATTTCTCTAGGTAGCAGAGAGACTAAAATCTCTGGGTGGATTAACAAACCTCAATGTACTTTTCTCTGTCTCAGTTGCCTCCCCATTCCTCAGCATGCACTGTGTTACTCAGCCCTCTGTATGGAGAATTAATCTCTCCCCCCTTACAAACCATCACAGAGATTTCACATCTCTCTCTTTTTCCCATACTCCATAACAAATTTCCTTCACCTATGTTTGAAAAAGTCTCCTGTCTATTTTTCTTTTGTTGTTGGGGATTCCTCTGGTTTCCCTTTGTCAGCTCATTCTTGGGGAGTGAGAGACAGCTGGTCAGCTGATTCCCTGGGACCTTCAGCTTTGAAACCTGCACTGGCCACCTGAATGACTATCAGAACTGGACTGTGTGCCCTCCTGAGATCTCTCCTCACTAGAGTGAAGTTTATGTCAACACAGAGGCAAAAGATTTCAGGAAAAAAAAAAGGCATCAGAGAGGCAGGTTTGTGTCTACTAATAAGGTTTCTGGATAGAGAACAGCTATCCAAGATTTAACTTTCATTAAAGTCCTGAGAGAGAAATCCAAACTATGGAAGATCAGAAAATGTTTTGCTTAAAACTCCTCGCTTACATCCTGTGGAGACCCTGCCTGCTGGGCTGGAGGATGTGACTCAGGCAAGGCTGTTGGTGGACAGAAGCAGATGATAGTTTCTAATCCAGTTTGAACCATCCTTAGGTAGCCTCTCCCTGCCTTTGAAGTGTTTACTTTGTCACCATATGCATTTTATTCTGCATAGGGGGATGTTTAGTGGCAAGACATGGTGTAATCCATCAGCCAGTCTGTTCATCCTCATAGTCTCATATGTGTTCTCATATCTAATGCCCTCCAAGACTCAGATTAATGTTTCAGAGCTGATAGGATTGCAGTGCATAGGACCCCTGGAAAGGAACAGAGCACCAACTGCACAGGTCCCTGCTGGCACCAGGCTCCTTGCAGTGGCTGCAGGTGGCACAGGGCGCTGGGAGCTTCTGCCTCCAAGTACTGATTCCTCTCTCCTGCAGGATCCTACCCTGAAAGTACTGACCAGCACTTCAGCCAAAATTGTTCCCCCCGCTGCCATCCTTTGTCTTCATGCAAAAAAAGTAAGCAAAAATCCAGCCCTGTTGCTTGAAGGAAGCTGGAGGATCCACCGAGGGGATGAAGTAAGAGAACATGGGAACGTGGTAGCAGACAGCTCCAGGCTACCATGCTCAAGAGTTTGGGAGTGCTGGGGCTGAATGCAGAGCATACCAGCAGCCACACAACCGCTGAGTTATTTGAAAAAAATCCTGAAATTGGCACTTGGTAGCAGCGCTTTCGTTTCTCTGTATCTCAGCTCACTGCCTGTAAACCCTGCCTAGCACCCAGCTTTGTAGGACACCAGAAAATCTCGCTGATTTCCCGCAGTGCTGGTGGTGGGGTTATGACCAGCATCAAAAGTGTGTAAGGAAATGGTGACAGTGATGAGCCTCTCCCCTCCACCAGCCTGCAGCCGGGTCCCATCAGCACACCGAGCCTCTGGAGGGAGAAAATAGTGTTAGACGAAAGAAGGACATGGCTTAGAGAAAATAAACTGATGTTCATTATGTTAAACCATTGACTCTCCAGGAACTTCACTTAGACAGCAAGTATTGGTTCTTTGTACAGCCTTCTTTAGAAGTTTGACCTTTCTTTGTGACCAGATTGCTCTCCTTTGTTTTACTGTAACTGTTTTCTAGTGGTTTGTACCCTCTTCAAGTCTGTTACCACTGTTGAACGCTTTGCTTTTGCTCTTAGGGTGTGAAAACCTCTTGCAGAACCATTGAATCACCTGTTAACAGAATGCATCACAGAATTGGTTTGGAAATTGTCTTTCTTTAACAGCTTTTTACCATCTCATTCTAACTTCTAATTTCCTATGTGAAAAAAAAAAAGAAAGAAAAGAGGAAAAAAAATGCTACCCGTCCCACCTTAGACCTACTTTATAAAGTGCTATTTCCTGTGGTCTTGAAGAGCACATTGAGCAAAAAATGTGAACCCGAAGTACCTCTGTGACCTCTTGCTGATGTGAAAGGGAGCAGGTAGGCAGAGAAGGTCCATGCTGACTCCCAGTAAACCCTCGTCCTTTCACAGAGCTGCTGGTCAGCAGGGCAGTAGGTCTGTCGGGAATTCCTCCTTTTCCTTCCATGCTGCTGCGTGGTCTCCAAAGTCCCTACCAGGGCTGCAAACATATTTTTGCCAGACATGCAGACAGAAAGGCTTTTTTCCCCCCTCTCAGCATCCCTGTGTGCTGAACAGGGCCAGTGGCTTATGTGCCTATCTGGGGCAAGCAGGGCTGAGCCACGTGTGATGTATTCAGGCTCTCACCTGAAATATGCTGTAGAAGGGATACCTGCTAGATGGATACACACACCCCTCAGTGCTTGAAATGGAAATAATCCTGGTTACTTGTGGTGGCCTGACCCTGTGCAGCTCCCTGATGGCCACCCAGCCATTCTCACTCCCCCTCGTCAACGGCACAGAGAGGAGAAAAAAAGTGGGAAAGACTCATGGTTGGATAAATACAGGTAGATGAATTAATGGTTACCCTCACCACCAAAACAAATTCAAATGTTGGAAACTAATTCGTTGCCAATTGAAAGAGATTTGAATTATGAGAAACAAAGAAACACCTTCCACACACTTCCACCTTGTTTTTCCTCCTTCGTGGCTCCATTCCCAGCTCCTGTAGCTCTCCCCTCGTCACTCTGTAGGCAGTGCAGGGGGAGTGGGAACGAGGCTCAGCTCTTCGGTAAAACAGCTCCTGCTGCCCTTCCTCCTCTCACGGTTTCCCTGCAGGGCGTGGGTCCCCCATCACTGCCCGCCCCCTCTGCCTCCCTGTGGTCTCCTGGGGCTGCAGGGGGCTCTGGAGCACCTTCCCCTTCCTCCTCCCGGCCTCTTGGGATGTTTCTCTCACCTTTTCCCCTCACTCCTCAGTGCCGGGCAGCGTTTTCCCTTTCCTTAAGCAGGTTCCCACAGCGGCACCACCGCCCCGCGTGCGAGGCCAGCGGTGGGGCCGTGCCAGGTGTGGGGCTGTGCCTGAGGTGGCTGTGCCGGGTGTGGGGCTGTGACCGAGGTGGCTGTGCCCGGTGTGGGGCTGTGCCCGAGGTGGCCGTGCCGGGTGTGGGGCCGTGCCCGAGGTGGCCGTGCCGGGTGTGGGGCTGTGCTGGGTGTGGGGCTGTGCCGGGTGTGGGGCCGTGCCCGAGGTGGCCGTGCTGGGTGTGGGGCTGGCCGTGCCTGGTGTGGGGCTGTGCCTGGTGTGGGGCCGTGCCCGAGGTGGCCGTACCTGGTGTAAGGCTGTGCCCGAGGTGACCGTGCCTGGTGTGGGGCAGCCTCGGGCTCTCCTCACAGACACCTGGGCACAGCGAGCGGCCACTCGGCTCCGGGAATGCCGGTAAGGCTTGAGAACCAGCGGCACCACTTTGGGAAGGTGTTAAGGTGAGGCACACGGGAGTGTCTGCAAATGGCTGTGAAGGGGAAGAGACACCGCTGTGCAGGTACAGAGAACAACGTGTGGCTGAGGCGTTAGAAGTGGCTGCGTTCTGTGTGGAAAGTGAGACATAATTAATTAAATGTACTATCTGTGTCTACAGACAGGTTTCTTCCCCCTCAAAAGGAGCAAACCCACACGTAATACAACCTGCAGCCAGCCAGAGGGCAGGTAAACCTGTCAGCACTTTGGGCAGGACCCCTGAGGTGTGTTGTGTTTATAAGGAAACCGACTGTAATTGTATCACAAGTCAAGTAATGCTTTTGTTTGCAATGTCAGCTAGTTCCCTAGTGTAAAGCTTAAAACCTGAAAGCCTGGAGGACTAATATGGGGAAGCTCTGTTCATTTGCGGGTCTGGCTGGGGATACACTGACCCAATTCCTTGTGTGTTGGGGACAGGATGGTGCTCTGAAGCCTCTTAAAAATTAAAGTGCTGAGCTAGCGGCTGGAAAGGAAAGCTTGAAAAGAAACTGAGAAATGCCTCTTTCTAAAAAGAGACAATTCAGGGCAAGGAGGGAGAACAAAACAGAAGTTAAAAGAAGTTTCCCTGCAGTGCTTCCCTGGACTGCTTGGTCCTTCCAGCCTGACCTTGCCCTCAGCCACCAACACACACTTACTGCCCCAGAGAGGTCTCTCACCCCCAGGGCTTGCCCTTCTGCCACAGGCTGACACCCTGCTTCCCCTGGGACTCATTCCCTGCCCTCCCCACAAAGTCTGGCTGTGTCTGCAAGATTTCTGGACCTGGCAGAGAAGGGACTTAATGAGCAGCCAGGAAAGGTGTTTGGGATGGAGGTTAGGACACAGGCGCCACAGCAAGTGCTGCGGAGTGGGAAACACTCTGAACCTCCTTGCTTGGGACAGGAACTGGATAAGGATGAGTATGGGGCTGATGGAGGGGTGGAACTATACCAGAACCCTTCAAACTCTGCTTGGATGAGCAGAGAGTACATTCTTTCACTTTGTAAGGACATAAGATTCACAGATACAGTGTTCTTGGTCTCAGAGCCTGGTATTTTGGGGACACTGGTCTGAACTGACCCTCAGTGTGCAGTTTGTGATGGTGTGGGTACATTTTCAGCTGAAGGGGAGCAGAACAAATGTGTGGCCACAGCCCCTAACCCTGCAGTAAAGGAAGAAGGTGAAACAAGTGGCTGGAACCAGGGGACTTGGGGGAGGACCAGGGGCCATTGGCAGGAGTCTCCATGCTTAATGAAGCCACAGGTTTTCCAACATGTTCTTTGGTGACACAAGGAAAGCTGAACAACAGGTCTTAGATGTGGGTAGGGCAGCTCCAAGGTTCAGCTCCCTGGCACATGCACCACTAACACTCAGCTATGCTGGTGTCCCTGTGTCCTGCCTGTGTTCCTTGGCTCTGCCATGCAGTGCTGCCAGGAGAACTCATGGTCTGTGACATCAGCACCCTCACCTGCCCAGGCAGTGTGGTGCTGTGAGATAGTGGTGTTCCAAAACAGGCTGGAGACAGTGAGACCCACAGGTGAATCATTAACATTTGCATTCTGCGGATGACTTTTCCACTGGGAGGGGTGAGTCACAGCTGTGGTGGTGAGGGCTTGAGGGGAGACAAGACTTGTCCTTCTACAAAGGATGGTGGAGTCTTCTGTGGTCCAAGAGCTCTGACACTAGACCTGTGCTGAGCTGGGGACCTTTTGGAAGCTCCTTCTTCCACATTGCTGAGTAAGGTGCCCACCTGATCCTGCAGCAGTGACTATTGCCTGCAACCAGGTGAATGATTGTTGGGATGGTGCTGAGGGTATCCAGCCATGCTCCATGGCACCCCTGGACTGGGTTCCCCCCATGGTGCTGCAGGCCACTGTATTCCCTGCTCTGGAGAGGTCTATGTCTCCTGCAGGGCTGTGCTGCCCACCTGTGCTGCCCTCCCATGCAGGTGGGAAGTGATGCCCACAGGTTTCCACGATGCTTGGTCGTGGGAGGGATGAGAAGGAATCACTGCTGATCTAAGCTGTGAGGAGACCTTCTTCCCTGAAATTGCTGCTTTGGGTGTTTGTGAGACCCTGGAAGCCTGAGCAGGGATAGTGCTAGTGTCTACCTGGCAGTCCTGCCATGGGTTTATCTTAATCCCAGAAATGAGGTTTCCCTGTGGCTGGGGCACAGAAGTCATGGCTTGTTGCTACCTTTTCAAGTTCATGCATTCTCTCCAAAGCTTGCAGCCTCCCTTGGAGAGCCCCAGGTTCAGGGAGACACCCTTAGGAAAAGGTTCTGGCTCCTCATGGACTAGGAACTCAGTGACTGGGAACTACAGGGTGGCCTGACACATGCCAACACCCTGCTCTACTTCTTAGCCCTGCCTGACACAGAAACCTGGAGAAGGACCCTCCAGAAAGCCTTTCCCACCTTCTTATCCCACAGCTCGATGCTGTGACCCAGCCCAGCCCCAAGCTAGAATTGTCCTTCCTCTGTGTACCATCTCTGCACTCAGGGTGACACTGTCATGCAGGGAAACCCTCCTCCAGCAGCCAGGGAGGAGGAGGGGATGTGCAGGACGGGATGAAAAGCTCCTCTCCATTCCAGACACCTTTGGGGTGACAGGCTTGTTCCACCCGTAGGTGCTCGTGGTGGGCTGTCCCCTGTGACACCTCTTTGCCACCTGTAAGGGAGCAGGTCAGCAGCAATTGTGATAAACAGCTCGGGGCTTGTTAGAACAGCAGATACAAACAGAAAATGTTCCTTCTTTATTTCGTGGAAAGAGCTACAGGAAATCAAGCCACCTTGGGCAGGAAGCAGAGGTTACCGATGACAGGGACAGGACAGTCAGCAGGGTTTTGTGCGTGTCTGATGGTGGCCTTCATCCACTGCTGTTCCAAGAATTGTCACCACCCCAATTTCCTGATGGGGCCTTAGGAGCTTCAAAGGGCTTTGGTGAGGGGTAGCTGGGATGTCACACCTGGCGAGACAGTCTGCTTTGCTGTGCATCCTGCACCTCCCAGCCATGGCTGGATGAGCAGTCTTGGGAAACAGCTCTGCAGGGAAGGGTCTTAAGTCAGAATTGCTTATGAACTGTGATGGAATATATGGAGGCCTTGAAGGCTGTGGCAGGGAGGTTTAAAGGGCACAATTTAAAAGAACACCATGCTTCACACATGCAAATCTGCAGACTTGCTGATGCAGGTACCAGATGTAACCATATCAAAGTGGGTTCTGGCAAAGTTATACCTGGATTGCTTTAGAATGTTAAGTAGGAAGCTGAATTCAGAGTAATCTCAAAAGTAAAATCCCCAGGAGACTCAAAAGTAGATTAAGATCCAAGTAAGTTCAAAAAAGTTAGAAGTGGCTCTTGCCAGCATTGTGTTATTGAGACTATTCACCCGCTGGGCACAGTGATGTTACTTCCAGCTGTATCCCTGAGGAGCTTTAGGCAAACAAGGTAGTGATAAACCTCTTTGGGACTGAAGCTTTCCTAGTTCTTTTGAAGATTTGCCACATTGGTCTCCTGGGACCAGTGTGGGCTGACTGTGAGATGAAGTGTATCAAATTGAAAGTTTTAGGTTGGCTCATCAGCAAAGTGCTCAGGTTTGATGTGAAAGCAAAGGGCCTGAGTGCACAGAAGAAAAATGCTTTGATATCTTTTCACTGGATGTAGTTTGCAGCCTTCCATTGCTTTTCCTCTGCCATTGATAACCTGTTTGACTGAGACCTCCTTACCAAGAGATGTGTCACTGCTGTCTTCATGGCTCAGCGTGCAAGAAAGTGTCCTGAACAAAGTCAGGCATTTGTAACAAGACTGTCTTAGACTTGAAAAGGACCATATTATTTGGGTAAGCAGGACTTGCTGGGGAAAGTGGAAAGAAGTGAGAAGGGTGTATTGGGTTTGCATGGCAAGGTTTTGACAGCAAGGAGGCTGCAGGGGTGGTTTCTGTCAGGAGACCTGTGGAGAAAGGAGCTCATGCTGGAACTGGTTTGCTGGCAGGATTTGTGACCCTGTGGAAGCAGTCTGGTCCTGAAGGGTCCTGAAAGGAATAGTTTGTGAAGAACTATAGCCTGTGAGAAGGACTCACATCAGAGACATTTGTGGAGGACTGTCTGCCATGGGAGGGATCTCATGCTGGAGCAGGGTAAGAGTGTGAGGAGTCCATTTCCTGAGGAGGAAAAAACAGCAGAGACAAGGAGTGATGAACTGACCACAACACCCTTTCCCTTTGTCCCTATGGTGCTGGGGGCAGGAGGTGGAGTATTGAGGAAATTTGAATTTGTATGATACAAAACCACTTTCTGGGATGGAGTGACCCTGGAGAATGCTTTAGGATTGTCCTAAAGCAATTGTGGCTCACCTGTGGCAGCCAGCAGGAAAGTCTTTGAGCTGGAGTAGACAGGAGTAGAGGCCAAAGGCAGCAGTGAGTGACTTCTGTCTCTCCCACTCCTTAGCCAAATTTTGCAGTATTTGCCTTGTAGTGAGACTGCAGTCTTAGTGTTTGAGGTGTTTAAGGAATTGCTGAGAAGAAATTAAATTCTAGCTCATAATTAACATTCTTGGGGAAAAATACAGAAAGCTTTTACCCTTAATAGAGAAAGGCCTGAGATCCACTGGTGGAAAATGGCCTAATTTGAGTGAAATATGAAACACCTGGTAACTAACGAGCCTGAGAAATTCTGATTAGTGACACCCTCTACACCTGTGTGGAGAGCAAGGTGCTGCAAAGGTTAATGACCCTTATTGGGCAAATTAGCCAGAGCAGGGCAAAGGGAGCAGAGGCTGGTTTAGTTGTGCTCTCCTAAATTTGGGCTTTAAACTCTGCAGCTTAATGTTCCTGTCTAGGCTTAGGGCATTTTATGCACTTGAGTTTTGCTGTGTGCATTTTAAAGTGTTTTGGGTTTGTACTGAGAAAGTGCTTCAAAAGGAGGCTTGGATTCTTAATAATTCACTACATATCTGTTTCTTGGTAGTGCTAGAGGGGGAAGAGAGGCTGTGGGGGCCTTTTGTCTGACCCAGGAGCTGGTGGTGGGCTGTGTGGTTACCATGTTCCCAGTGTAATTACTGGAATGATATCTCTGGTGGTTCTTTGGAACAGCTGGTGATACAGAGGCTGGACAAACTCTCAAGGCAGCAAAATGCTATTCAACAAGGAATGTTCTGTTTCCCTCCTGTGCCGTTGATGCCTGGACTGCAGAGGGATTCGTGCACCTTGGCTCTTAAAATCTCAAGGCCTGTCTGTGTTGCAAAAACAGTGAGAGCTGTGCCTCCATGACTTTGCTGCTGTGCTGCTCCACACTGCCCTATTTGCAGGCCTTTGGACTGCAAGACCTTGGGGACTGGAGCTGCAAAAATGTTCTTCTGTCGTTGTAAACCAAAATGTGAACCTTAAAATCTCACGTGAGAGTCAGCGAGACTCTGCTAACCAGCAGTCACGTAGGGATCAAACAGTGTTTACAAGAAAGGAAGCCACCTAAGAAATCACTCTTGATGATTTTACCTGATGAGATCCGTGGTCCCCCCCTGCACCTCTGGGTGCTGGGTCTCCCTCAGGTCACTGCCTGACACGTAAGGGCCAGAATAACAAAATAGGCATGTGTGAGGCTGTACCCCAACACAGGCACTTCAGCTGGAGTGTTCTCAGCCCTCCTGCCATAAACCCACTGGAGCAGACAGGGATACCCTGGACTAGAGTGGAGCAACTGCGGGTGCTGGATGGAGCTGGCTGTGGATGTCACTGTGTGAGGTAAGGGGGAAGAAGGACTCTGCAGCTGGGCAGTGTGGAGGGGCTCCTGCTGCGAGGTGGGGTTGGGTCCTGTGCCTGGTGTGTTTTGAGTGTAGGAGTGGTGTCGGGGGACGTTTCTGCACAGTTTGTCTCAAACTCCTTCAGCACTGTTTGATCAGCAGCAATGTGATACAAGTGCTTGCCCTCTGAAAGCTGATCTGGTGAGATAAGGTACCAAGTTGGCATTTCCATTAGACATCAAAAAAAGAAAAATAACCCTTTTTCCACTACCACCACCACACTGGTTCCATTCCCTGGAGGGGGGAGCTGAGAGGAGGAAGGAGGGCTGAGTGAGTAGAGCTGAAGCCCAGTGCTGACCCAGGGTCTAGCACGAACCCAGGACTTCTCTGTACTTGGCCAGCCTACATAAGAAATGGAGCAGCAGCACTCAGAAGGAATGGGTGCCCACTGGAGCTCCAGAGCTTGTATCAGCAGCCCCTGCACAAAGGAGTCTTTTAACAACTTCTGTCTTGTCCTTGCCCTGTTGTGCCTCAGCTGGGTGTGCTTCCAGCCTTCTCCTCTCTGTAGTGGGGCTGGAAAAGGGCAAAGAAGCTCTGTGTGTGTATTGATTACCTGTACTGGGGGATTGAAATGCAAAGCCCTCTCCATCATTTATTTGCATTTTGTTTGTAACTATCGTGTACTCCCCCCAGTTTCTTGTCAAAGGCTGAGCATCTTCCTGCCAACTTTCTCAGGGCTGTGCCCACAGCGAGGTGCTCCTGCTATATATAGAACCAGTGTTAAATGTACCTGTCTAGGGCTGTTAAGTGAGGGTGGAAGGTAGGAGTTCTCTTTCCATAAGTCCCTGGGGAGGTTTTTGAAAGGTTTGGAGTGAGGAAGGTTCATTCCTTGCAATGCTGTTTCCATCCTGTAATACCTCAAGTTCTCATCTATGCATCTAAGATGTGGCAGTGAGGGTGTTTTGTCTCAGAGTGGATTTGCTTCATGTATGAAATGAGCTGATGTAAAATAAGTGGGAGAAGCACCATTTCTCTTTTTAAAGCCCTCTGTCCTGCTCTAAAACTCCCTTCTTGGGCAAAAACATTGCAACTGCCTCGGTTTACTCATTTGGTCTTTTGCCAGAGGATGCATGAGTGTCACCAGGTTTGGGTCAACATGATGTTTCTTATTTCCCAGCTAATGGAAGACTGTTCATCTAAATACTTGTTTGAAAACCATGCTAGTGGCTTACTTTACTATACTGACTGGTAAAGGGAGTTGTTTTTTTATATCTTTGGGAATGAGTTTGCAAAGGATTTAAGATCTTTGTTCTAGCTGTAACTATACTGTTAGGACAGAAAGATTCTTGTAATACTTCTTCCTCTGAAGTTTTACCCCTTTTTTATTTACTGTGTTTATTTTTAATTCTGTGAGTGTTGCTCTTGGTGTAAGTGCTGCTGGCTTGAAGAGCGTGGGGAATGAATGTTGCCCTCCCAGCAAGCAGGCAGCTCATCTGGGTGGCATTGCTGTGCCCTTGCTGCCCAAAGTGGCAACTGGCTTAAGAAACGTCCCTGATTCATCCTGCCCAGGCTGAAGGCTGTGACAGGGAAAGCCCTGGAGGGACACATGGAGGGGGCTCCCTGGGTGATAGGCAGGGAAAAACGGAAAGGTGTTTGAGGAGACTGAGCAGAAATGCTGATGGCTGGACACCATAGCATTGGAGCAGACCCAAAGGGCCCCAAATTTTGTGATGCGGGCACTGTGTTTTATCAATCCCGGCACGGGGGAGGGGAGAAGTGCAAGCAGTTCTGCATGCTGTGTGAGCAGTGTCAGAGATGCCCAAATAAGTAGGAAAAACGCTGTGCTCCTGGTGATTCTGCCTCCCCCGTAATCACTTGCATCTGCATTGTTTTTACCCTGCCCCCGTGTTTCACGTTTTGGCTGCTCCAATGAGCACATGAAGAAACCACCCTCCTACTGCTGAGTGACTCACACTGCCACCCCTCCAGGAAACCAACAGATCATCTCGCTGTAGCTGATAACATCAGCTCCTCCTCAGCTCCAGGGGTGGTCCCACACCTCCCAAATGCTGCTCACGGCAGCTCCAGGGGCATCCCCACCTCCTCAAATTCCAGTGTGCTCTAGAGATCAGAGCGCCGCGATCCTCCGCTGCAGTCCGGAACTGGGTACCTTTTCCCGCAGCAGGCGGGGGTTCCTCCCGGGGGTGGCTTTTCTCTTTCCTGCTGTGAGCAGGGCTGCCCTGCTGTGTCCTGTGGCCCAGCCCTTTCCTGTGCCGCCGCTGTGGGCAGCACACTGTCACGCACAGTCACGGTGTTTCTGTGCAGAACAATGCCTTAGGGGAAAGCCTGATGGGGACATCCACGTCGGGTTGGGAGGAACAGGGCTTGCAGGAACTGTGGGAAGGCTGTCTCTCTCCCTCTATTTTGGGATTATGTTTGCTTTAAATACGAACTTCAGAAAACCAAGACAGTTTGTGGGTGCAGTCTAGAGTGCATATGCTGCTGCCAGGGCAGCCCTAATACATTGTGACTCTTGCTTTTTCCATGTGAGGTTTTTGCTTTGCTTGGCAAAACAGTGGGCATTCTGGATTTCTCTTTTTTCATCATCATACCTAGGTGGTGATCCATGGCTGTTTGATTGTACACTGTCTGAACTGACATGAACTGTCAGTCACTCCCATATTCTCCCCTCCATCCTCTGTAAATGACTCTGAAGAAAGGCTGTTTGCATCAGCTGGAATGACGGGAGTGGAGACAAGCCATCCCCATTGCAAAGTGGGGAGTAGGAACAAATTAAGTCTGAAACTCCCTGTTTGGTTACTCCAAAACCTCTGTCTCTGTGGTGTGTATTTTTAAAGTAGATCTGTCACTATTCAATCTGTTCAAAAACATCTAGCTCTATGCAAATTCAGTGCTGCATCTTCATGCCACTAGAAGATGACTCCCAAAGTCACTGCTGGGGTGGGGTGGGACAAAGTTGAGCATGTTGGTGCCTGGAGCATAAGCTGCAGGACGCAGCTCTCTCAGTTAGCAGTTTCCCTGAGAGATTAAGCTGCATATTGGGGATCTTTCAAGTGCTTTAGGCCACAGAGGGAAATAAAATCTCTTTACAGCTGTCAGGCTCCAGACCCATGCTCGGGTCCTTGGAGTAAATCCCTGCAGGACACAGGGAAGAGCTGAGGTGAGGTCCCTGCACTGGATCGGGAGGTGATGCCTCCAGTCCTGCCTCTCTGTGGGGGCTGTGCTTGCTGAGATCTCCCATTACTGCTGCAAGGCTGGGTTTCCTGTCAGTCCTCGGTGCTTTTTATTTGGGGTTGGAAAGATGCACATTATCAAGACACTGACATCTGTTGTCTTTCTTGTGTGGAGAGATGCACAGATGTTTTACTAGATATGCATCCTACACACTGTGTGCTCTCTTTTGCCATAAGGAGTGACCTCTCAAAAATGGCTAGAGCACTGGATTGTTCTGGAAGCATTTGTTTTGTGGCATGGGCTCCCTAAATGTCCTTATTTAATTGGCAGCTCTTTGGGGCACAAAAATTTGCTCTGTGTGTGTGAAAGCCCGACATGGGGGCACCTTTGTTGTTTTACTCTGGCAGTACAAATAAATGGTGGTGTTGGCGCTGCAGTGTCTGGCCTGGTGGAGTTTGAGCACAGACCACTAGATGTCTGCATTAACTCGGGTATGACAAGCAGCTATCCCAGCTGTGGGTTATGAGTTTATTGCCTTATCAAAAGGGGAGGTGGAGCACAGATTCATAGATTTCATCCTTGTATGGAGAGCACAGCAGGTTGGCAGTGAAGGAGGTGATCAGAGGTAGGTCCTGCAGCACGGAGTGGGATGGTGCATGACCAGGAGGTGGCTCGTAGGAGCCCAAGGCCAGGTTAATGGTGCCACCTCACAGCACTCTGGTGAAACATGCTGTGCCATTGTGGTCAGAGCTCCCAGCAAGGAGCACCTGCAACCCCAGTGAAATCTGTCCCTTGCCAAGAAACCTTGTTTTGTTTAATGGCAAAAAGAGAGGGTTTTGTTCTTTGCTTGCAGTGAATCCTTCCAGCTGCGGGCTTGACACCACCTCCTTAGCACGGTTCAGTCTCTGCTGTGTGAGAGCTTTCACGGTTGTGCTTTCAGTGTGGAGAAGGTGCTTTCTCAACTTGCAGTTTCCCTCAGGGATGGCCATTAAGGTGTGTATTGAGGACCTTTCAAGTATGCTGGGCCACAGAGGGAAATACAAACCCTTGAAAGCTTCGGGTTCAAATGGTTCTCTACACACCATTCCAGCAGCTGTCTCTGAGCACAGTGTCTGCTTCGAGCAAGGGCTTGTAGGTCTTTTTGGAAAGAGAGGTCAGGATGGTGACAAAAGGAGCCCTATTCCCTCTTGCCTTGCCATGGCAGAGTTAAGTGTGTCTCTGCTCCCCAAATCTTCAGGTATTGGTTGAACTTGTGTCCCACATCAGAGAGCTGTTTCCCTGCCAAAGCAGCTGCTTTGCTTTGCCTCTGCAAGGTAAGGTGCTGCCGGTGCCAGAGGGCCGCCGCTCACCTGACGGCTGGGAGGTAGAGGAGGAACTCTTCCCTTATTTGTCCTCTTGCACAATTCCTCTAAACCCGCTAGAGGGCAGGGAAGGTCTATGAAAGAGCAGAGTCGCCTCAGCCTGTTGGAGCGCGCTCCGCTGTCCCTGGGACGAGGTCCTGCAGCTAAGGAAGGATCCTACTGGTTGCTTTCTAAAAGAATCCTGGGTCAGGCTGGTCACCCTGCTGCCTGGGCTGGGCAGGAGCAGTCCCTCGTTGCCCAAATCCCATCCCCTCTGCTCTGCTCCCCTGACACCATCCTGCATCCTCACGGGCCCCTCCTACTCTGCTCCACTCTGTTTTGTCCCTTGTTCCTGCTCCACAAGCCCAGGCTGTAACAACGCCTGAGCGTGCCTGGGATGCTCAGCCCTGCTGGAGAGATTAGGAAGGCTGCTCTGAGGAGGGACAAGCAGGCTCTGTGCATGGAACATCTGGTGTTTCATGCGTGGCCTGTGTGGAATTGGAAGGCTCAGTGGCTGAACCTTGAGGTTCAGGGAGTCTCAAAATGCAGGAGGATTGCGCAAGGCAAGAAAGTACTTCAGCAAGGTAGTGTAGGAGCAGCACATCCCCCTTGTGCTGGCTGTGTGGAGGAGTTATAGGAAGTGGCAAAGTGTAAAGGGACTGTCTCTCCTTCCTAGAGGCTGTGGGTTAGCTCAGTGCAAGGGGCATCTGTGGCTGGGGGGAACTGGCTTGTGATCCACACACAGCTGAGCCTTGGAGCTCAATAGGACTAGGAGGAAGGTGCAACTATGGGAAGATAATTACTACGTGTTGTGCTTCACGCCAAACTGCGTCACACCAAACATGTGCATGAAGTCCCTGAGTGGAGGGACTTCAGGATGTGGCTGGAGGTTGGATGGGGATTGTAATGTGGTCAGAGCTGTGGGTGTTCCCATAATTGCCAGGAATGTGGCTGTGGTCTCTGAAGATGCTGAGTAGATCCATGCTTACTGTCCCAGCTAACAGACCCCAGGGTAAAGCAGCCAGAGGCAAAGTGGAGTGGGCTGCAGCTGGAACCTGAGCCAGAGGAAGCTGGGATACTGCACTGGGGATCAGAGCCATAGCAAGGGGTGTAGATGAGGAAAGGGGGTAATGCAGCAAAGCTGTCCCTGTCTTCTGCCCAGACATCTAAAAGAACATTTCTATGGTTTTTCTTGAAGGAAACTTGCGCTTTCAGAAAGACCCTGTCTACAGATGTCTGTGCCCAATTAGGGTGTTGCTCAATGGTGTTTGTCAGGGCCAGTGTTTGTAAAGAATGGAGCAGAACATGTCTCTTGGGGATCCTATCTCTTTATTTTTGGGGTTTTTTTCCCTTTAATTCCAGTTAGCAAGGCATTCTATCCAAAGTTTGGACAGATAGCTTCCAAACTAATTGTTTAAATCATAGTATTGGACAACTTCTGATGTACTCTTTGAGGAAACCAAATAATCCACACTTCAGGGAAGACACCACTGCTTGCTCCTATGTGCTCTTCACTGTTGCACCTGGGTTTGAATCCAGCAGATATTTGCTAACTTCTGTGTGAATGGTGAGGGAGGTGGACTGTATTTTTTTCCTGGGGCAGGAAATTTGAACATGTGCATTTCTGACACAGCTGGGAACAAAGCACGGAGCCCAGTGCAGGCAGGGCTAAGGCTCAGCTGATTACATGCGGCTGAGCTGTGTCAGACTGTGAGTTTGCATACTGTGTGGCCAGTGGGTACATGTATCCTCTGGCAGCCTGGCTGGTTTATAACTTGAAAGCTCTATGAATCAATGTATTTGTCTGATAGTCAGACTTTTAAATCTCTAAGCCCTGGGTTTATTCCCAGGCCAAACAGATGTGCTGTTAACACTGAGCTTTCTGGAAGTGCTTGACCACCTTCTGCCTCCAAAACTAAGAGAAAGAAAAATGGCATCTTTTGCTACAGCCTCCTAACTGGCAATAGACAGGAGTAGATTGCAGCTGTATGCAGAGTAACTGTGTGAGCAGAAGTTGCCTCTTAGAGGAGTGGAAGCCTCTAGCCAGTTCTTGATGCAGCCTTTGGAAAGGCATGAGCTGAGGTTTGCTCAGGGCTGAACCTCTGTGCTGGATGCTGCTGGCAGAGTCGCACACAAGCACCAAGACTGAAATACACCTGATGTCTCTGGGAGCTGCTACTCCAAGGCCTACTCAGAGCAGCAGAGGTAGAAAGCTGCTTTGGTTGTATAAATGCTTTGAGATTGGATGCCCTCTTCTACCACTGGAATCCATGGCCTGCCTATTGCTCAGCCTGCTGGGGCACCACTTGTTGGTTGCCAAGCAGAACTGCCACATAATGCCAGAGAAGGTCAGAAGCACCTGACCCTTCTGCCAGGTGTTGCCTCCTTTTACAGAGTTGCATCTATCCTTCGGTTTTGGCTTTCTTCTTGTAGAAACATCTTTGTTCAGCTTGTTAGTCTCTCCTCCTTCTCGTGACATGCCTGGCTGCACTTCCAGCTTGTGAAAGCAACACAGCGAGTAGGAGCAAAGAGGACGTGGAGAGGAAGGAGGGGGAGCTAAGAGCATAGCAAAGGTCAAAGGAGGGGAAAGAAGTGTGTTCCATGTCCAACCAGAGATCTAATTTACAATTCCCAACTGAGGAGGTTTTCAGTAAGTCCTGAATGAGCAAGCTGGTGCCATGGTAGTTAGGTTACACATTTGACATCAGCAGTATCTGTGGCTGCAATCATCCATCAATGTTCACAGTCACTGCTTGCAGCTGTGACTTCTGCTTGGCTTCCAACTCATGACTAATTTCCTCTCTTTGTAGTGGTGGTCCAGTCTCAAACACCACCCCCACCCCGCCTTTTGCTGTATCTGTTCTGCTATTTTGGCTGCTGCCTCCATAGCACTTGCCTCTGGCCTGTTTAAGCAAATTCTTGGCCACATGCATGTTGCAGCCAGGTGGGACTTGTTCCTGTGGTCTGGTCTCATCACCACCATGGTGGCATTCTTGTTGGAGATGTTGGGAGAGGACTTGAGGAGTCACCCAAACTGGTGCCATGTGTGAGTGAGGTGACCTCTGTGGGGATATGACGATAAGGGAAAATACTTCTTAGAGGGTTAAGGTGAGATCAAGAACTGGAGGTGGGACAATTTGCACCCACCAGCTGACCTTGTGAGTCCTTCCCAACTATGTTCACGGAAGCTGTATGACTACCCCTAAGCCTGGGGTAACACCCTGGCAAGGCTTGTTTTACAGCACTGTGAAAATACAGGGTTAGAACTAGCCATGAGTGTGAAAACCTTAACTACACTGGTGGGATGAGTTAAAACTTTCAACACCCAGTGTTCTGCACTGAGAGGCTCTGGCATTTATGAAATGAAATGCTTAGCAAATCTGGATGTGCTCCTATCTGAAAACAGCTGCTTGTTAGACTGGCAGCTTTCTATTGGCAAGCTTGGAAACTTATTCCTCATCCCATAAAAGTCTTGATCTAAGGGAGAACTAGCTGAAATTTCCTATGAACCCAACATTGTACTTATTTCTTTGCTAGCCTAATGGATTCTTTTGCTCTTAAGATGGTTCTTTCAGTGTCTAAAAATGCTTTGATTCCTCTGGGCATCCTTGAAGCAAGCTCAGAGCAAGCTTCTCCCACCTTGTGAGCTGGTTGGTTGACTGGCTCTGATGTGGTTTGTGGTTACATGTAACATTGCTCATGTGGCCCTCCTGTGCTTTTGATTTTGTGAATCACCACTGAGCGCACTTTCACAAGCAGGTGTGAGCCTTGCTCAGGAGATGTGTGTAAATACCATAGAGAGACACTGAGAAGTTCAGCTTCTTCCAACTTGACATGCAAGGCCCCTGTGCCTACTGGAGGTGTGGGTGCGTGCACTCCAGGTGCTTCTGCAGCAGGTATTGTGGAGCACAGCACAGACACCTGGCCAGGTACTGAGCTGCTGTGGACTCCAGCCACCCTCCAGCGTGGGATGAAGTTCCCCAGGGTTGGATGGTATACACTGAGTGACGAGAACTGGGGACCCAGCCGCATTCCTCACTTGCCAAATTATCACTTCTCTTTGCCAAGTTAATGCAATGCTTGAATCTCAAAAGATTCAAAGTCCAGGTGTTGACTTGAAGACGTTTGCTCTAGTGATGCCCATTCTGTGTGTCTTTAGCAAATAAAATGCAGAAACTGGTGTCCCAGCCTGCCAAACCAGCAATAACACGTCAGTGGCAGGGGCCAGGCCTGATGCTGCCATTGGAACATGGTGCTGAGTCATGGTGCTAAAGCATGGAAAAGGGAACAGTGGACAGTAAAGTCTGCAGGATCTCTGGTTTCTCTAAATTGTAGGTCAGGCATGGGTCTGTCAGAGCCTGGGTCCTGCATGGAGTTTGGAGCTACCATGCTCTTGGTGGTCCAGACTCTGAGGTACCTCACACAGAAACAGCATGTCCTTCTATACTGGGCTGTAGGGGAACTAAACATCACAAAGATCTGGGTTCAGTGCAGGTGCAGAGAAGTATCATGCAGGCCCAGGGTGGCATCTCTCTTGACTCAGCAGGGTGATAATGAAAAATGTGCCACTGCTGATGAACCAAGATGCTGTTTAAAGAAGATAGCTAAGAACAGGAGCTGTGCTGGTGCACAACAGGCTCCTCCTAGCACACCTGCAGTAACCTGCAGGTTCTCCAAGTCTCTCGTGTGTGTTTGTGTGCTGCATTAACTGCATTTTCACCTCTCTCCCTGAATGTTGCTGATCTTACAGCGGTAAGTTGGCAAAGACAGCTAAACCACAAAGAGGAGTCTTCAGAAAGGCCTGACCCATAATCAGCAATGCAAGTTCCCCACTCCTCTGCTGAATGATAGCCAGAGATACAGGATGCTGTTTTGGCAATGGTAGTAGTTGTGCAGCGTGTTTGAGCAGTAGTGGGAGGATGATAGGAAAGAGGATGCCTGAGATGAGAAGATGATTGCAGCTCTGCTCCGGAATGGCAGACAAGGAAACAAAAACAGGTCAGTGGCAGAAGGAATTTTGCAGCTGCAGGTAAAAAATAGAAAATGGTGGTTGAAGTCACCTAGAATCAAGGCCCAATCTGAGAGGACATTTCTTAGGAAAAAGAAGTCCCTTTTAATAAAGGCAAACGTTTTACTATGTCAAGATCCCAAGAGATTTCCCATACAACTGCCCCTTGGAGAGGGAGTAATGTTGGCAATAAAACCCAGCTTGTGATCCCACCCTGGCAGATGTGAAACAAATCGAAGTGTACTGCCAGCATCCCTTTGAA
The DNA here is from genome assembly GCA_013396695.1 of Sakesphorus luctuosus. Taxonomy (NCBI): domain Eukaryota; kingdom Metazoa; phylum Chordata; class Aves; order Passeriformes; family Thamnophilidae; genus Sakesphorus; species Sakesphorus luctuosus. The sequence goes on along the minus strand of VWZD01001522.1, from coordinate 169,159 downwards.
CTAAAGGGTCTTTAGCACTTCTGCAAAGGAAATGACCTATTTCTGTGGTATTTTCCTTATGCCATTGAGTTCATAATCCCCTCCTGCCTCCTTTAAAGAAGCAAAAAAAACCCCAACCAAAACTTGCAAAGCAAATTAGCAAAATCTTTGTAGCATATCCAGGATGGACTCCAGATAGATGCCACTCATGCTGATACATTTTTTCTGAAATGTTTTCTTATGTCACTCATTTTTGAGTAAGTCAAGCACTTGTGAGGCCCTTGGAAATGTTTGTCTTTTTGCCACCTAGATAGGTGCCTTATGCTCCTTTTGGCAAATTTGATTTGGAAGTGCAGAGACTTTGCATGCCTACAGATTACATTTGGGGTCTGAGTCTTTTGGCATGCAGACCTGAGTGATGTTCAAATCCAACTCTCAAGGCCTGGCCCATTTCCTTTCATTGTGTTGTGCAATGATGCATTTAACTTCCAATATCAAAGATTGGTGGTGCTATGCAGCTGTCTGAGAAAGGTCACCGAAAGTCAGAGGAGTTTCACAAAAAACATAGATGAAAAGTTGACTCAGATTCACTGAAATGAAGAAAACTCTTTTCTTTTTTTCTTTTAGAATTCTGTTTTTTGTGAAACTCACTGGTTTTGCTGTGACCTTTATCTTTTACTCAGTCGTAAGAGACCTTGTTTTGGCAGGCAGATGGGGAAGGACTCTAATACAGAGTTTGTACCCTGTGCTTATTGCTGAAGGATGGATCGAGATTTTCTGTGGCAATCCTGTCAGCAGTGGCTCCTCTTAACAGTCTCTGCTGCTGCTGGGGCCATGTATGTACTCTGGGGATCCAGAATCCTTCCCTTCATGCATTGCAGATGGTAAGGAGTCACTTCCTCTGTGATTTGATGCTGTCCTACCAGCTTTTCTTGCCCATCACTGACAAATAAAGATTCTGGAAGATAAGAGCTGTGGTCTCTGTATGAGTGGCAGTGTTTGGCACTGTTCATAAGCCTGGCCTGAATTTAAAGGATTTTGCTGGCATCCAGCTGCTGTGCCAGGCAGATGTGCTGTTAGTGTGGCTCCTGCATCCTTTTCTGGTTGCACAGTATCTTTTCTGTGCACAACCAACCATCGATATCAGGCAGGTGCTAGTGTAGAATAGAGGGCACTAAGAGGTTTTGATGCTCTAGATATTTTTGGGGAGGGGTAGTATTTGAGGTAAGAGGTCACCCTCTCAGATGCCTTTAGGATGCTATTAATAGCCTGCCAAGCGTTATGTCTTTCTTTGAAACCAGCAGCTCTTGGCTGTGGCAGGTGATGGCCTCGATGTGGGTTGGTGGTTCCCGCAGACACCACTGAAACCAGCGTTCTTGCCTTGCCACTGCCATCTCGAGAGAGGGGTTGGGAGCACAATGGGGCCCCAGTGACACTGCGCTGCAGATGGGAAAACGTTCCCTTCTAACACACCTGCTTCCCCTTTGGAAATTCTGTATATATGCAAGTCATATCCGACTAGGTTTGTAAGCAAGAGGGTGGCATTCTCAGGATGGAGTGGGTTGGCTGCCAGAGAAAAATGTCCCAGTGCCGCTGGATGGGAGGTGGCAGGGAGCCTTGGTTCTACCCAGACTATGTTTTTTTTTAAGGAAAAGTGAATTTAAGTGCTGGTTGCAGAGCAAGCTGTCAAAATGAGAGGCCTCTCATTTTGGTGTTTTGAGGGCTGGAGATGAGCGAGCTCCCCAGCTGCAGCTCTCCTAGGCCAGGAGGTTTTCTCCTGTGGAACTTGCTTGCTTTTTGACTGCAGCAGTAACCTTGAGCTCTGAAACGTTCCTAGGGCTCCAAGACCAAGTGGTCTTCGTGCTACAACCATTCCCTGCCTTTGCCCCTTCCAAGGAGAAGTGGATGAGAGTTGCTGTGCCTCACCATAACCATGTGAAAGGAAGGGAGCTTGTCTAGGACATGTGGGTCGCTTCACCATCAACAGATGCAAAGTCCCTCAAGGATGGTCCAAGCATCACCAGAGCACAGCCTGATCCATCTGCACAGTGTGATTGGGTGGATCAAATCTAAATGCGTGTGAACATCCATCTTTGTTTCGTGTAGCTTTGAAATCAGATGGTGGGAGGAGAAGGGGGGTCTTGATGAAAATGTGACTTTAGGAGCCTCTGGTAACACTTTCAGAGGATTGTAGAGAAAGTACAACCTAAATTCTGAAGTAAACCCAAGAAAGTCACTCTAAGTCTATTCGTTCTGTCCTGTTTGGAGTTACAGGGAGAGCAGCAGGAGTCTTACATAATTTTGAAGGTCGATGATGCCCGAGTCCTGAATATCTGGAATGTTTAGTCAGAGGTTTCCTTAGTTCCATGTTGTCTTTGTGATGTCTTTCCTATCTGTCAAGGCAGTGAAGTCATTCTCAGGGCATGTTCTTATTGTAGGAATACAAGACTGGCCCTCTCAGTGAGCTGATCAGATAAGGTGTTGTGCCTTCTGTGTTTTGAAAAACGGATCACGTGTATGTAAACAAAGAAGACAGCTGTTTAGATTTAAGCAAAGCTGTGATTAAAAGCTTTACTGGGGTAGAACCTGCAGAGAAATTCCCAGGACTTGGGTATGCAGCTGAATCGAAAAAGGGATCACGTGTATGTAAACAAAGAAGAAAACAGTTTGGATTTAAGCAAAGCTGTGATTAAAAGCTTTACTGGTAGAACCTGCAGAGAAATTCCTGGGACTTGGATATGCAGTTGGTTTAAGGTGCCCTTAGGCAAAGTGACTGCAGTAGCTGAGCAGCAGGAAATGTATGTGTGTTTGTTGGCCCTCTCTGGTCATGTATCTGAGCTGTATCTGAGTGCAGGGGGGTCATGCACTCTCCATACTGATGCACACTTTTTCCTCTGACTTGCAAATCCTTAGAGGTCTGCTGAGTTCTTTTCAGCCCATCAGGAATTGGTTGGAAGCTTATTGGAAACAGGCAATTCCTTAAATGAGTGTGAGCATCTCGAGCATTTGTGCCTGTCCAGCTTAAGTGGTTGAAGTTTGCAACTTGAACCTCACTAGCCTAACTTGCTCTGCCCCTTCACCAACTGGACAGCATTGAAAATGGAAGTCTGCAGGAAATGACTGTTACTTAGAAAAGACAGGGACTGCGAAAGGTGCAATAGGAGTTGGATTTAAGCAAAATAACCAGCTATACCAAAATCAGCTCTTGGGATGACTAGAGGGGAGGAGTGGTCCTTCGGGCTCAGCCCCATCTACTGTTTTCATTAATTCCCCTGAATTGAAACTCTGGTGCTGGTTAACAAAATATGTTTTGGAGAGAAGTTCGGAAACGACTTCAGCATGGGGAAGGGCCAGAATATCATACCAGGAATGCTGAGACCACAGTAGAAGAAATGGGCTGAAACCCAGCAGTAGAGTGTTCAAGGGTGCTCAGTGACTAATAATGAAACCCTATTCTTAAACAGGAGTCTCATCAGTTAGAAAATACTGAGAAGGGGAAAAGATGTCAGTGTACTGGCCCATCACAGGATGACTACAAACCATTGATGTGTGTTCTTGTGAAAAAGGCAAATTTAGTGTGAGGGTCCACCAGGTGAGGTGTGATGGGCTCTGGTCCCCTGCTGAGGCAGTTGTGAAGAACAATGATGTAGATGGGAGCTCCTGGCAGTTCCCTGTGGCTCATCTCCTTGGTTTCCTCCCTCCTGCACTCTTGTAGGACTAGGCAAGACACAGGGGAAGCTGCTGGGGCAGCCTATGAACACCTTATCTGTGTCCTTGCTTTCAACTGAAGTTCAAAGCAGTGGATATCTAGGCCTGGCTTCCCTTTCTGTTGAAGTGGTACCATTGTTTGGAGGGGCTGGAAAATGCTGTTCTCAGCATGGCTGGAGGGAAAGGAGCTGGGTTTGGGTTTTGGCAACAGGAAGTATTTCTTACAGGCATGTGTCAGTGGCTCTGTGGTGGATAGGTCACACTGAAATAGCTTCTAAACACAAATTCTTATTTGGATAAGTTAAACATTGTGGGCTTTATTATTTTCCCACTTGCATCCTCCTTTCTGAGATGTAGCTTTGCTTAGTTCATTGGAGTTATTCTAACCCACCTCAATGTGAGTAAAATCAGGAACAGCTCTTGTAATTTTAAATGCATCTCTGTGTGTAGCAACTGTCAAATATAAAGCTTACTCCTAAAGCCACTGGTTTTAGAAGAACCACTGGAAAGTTTAGGATTTCACTTTGACTTGGGCTGTTTTTCTTTTTATGGGAACATCCCAAAGACTTTTCTTTCTTGATATAGTTTTGAGCGAACATGTGGTGGGATAGCCCCTCTGAGGGAGTCTGTTTGTTTAAGTTCCTGTGAAAAGCAAAGGTGAAATGGTTAATAGCACGTGTTTGTTTTCCTTTTGGGAGAATGTTTATAAGCCAAAGTAGTGTGAGACCTTGTGTTCCTCTGAACCCATACACTGAAATCATCCAGACAGCTGATTTATAGATGCTGACTTTCCGGTAAGAGATTACATGTTAGGATTTGTCTGAAAATTGAGTGCAGGAAAGTTTTTGGATCAGAAAAGGTTGATTTTTCTACACCAAAGTCTAAACAGATCAGACTTTCTTTAGCAGAAGAGTATGAATTTTTCAGGGTTTCACTTAGTAAAGCAGAGGCTGTTTTTATGGCTGCCAGTCAAACAGCGACAAACTACAGATAAATTGGCAATGGAACATGATAAACTCATCATGATATGAAACCAAGTCTCTGCTCAAACAGCACCACTAACAAATTCCTTGTGGCTTGATATTAATGATGTGGTCTAGCTTATTACAGATAAAGAAATTGAAGTGGGTATGATTTTAATATTAACCCCAGGAACATACTGAAACTTAGACTTTATCAGAAGACAATTAAACCGTCGTCTTTATTTACTGTAAGCCTTCTTTGTTTTCTGACAAAAAGAAAGACTGCTTGGACTACCAGCACTTGCTTATTTATGTGAGTATTTATCTGGAAATAACTGCCAGCTTCAGCTGGGTAATTCTGATTAAGGAGGTATTTGGGGCCAGCAATACTGAGGGTGTTGACAGATGAGCCTGTGACTAACTGCAACAGTTTCTGGGGTTGCCACCACAACTTCTCACAGTCAATTTAGGTTAAATTGACACTGGAAATCATGAAGTGGAGCCCTCAGCATGGATGCCTCTTTGTGTCTGCTCCTGGGAGAAGATCAATTCCTTTGCCTGCTCCAGTGTTTTGCTTTGTGCATGAGAACTGGCCCTTGTTACCTGTGCTCAGGTGAATTCTAAGGGTCTGCTCATCTTCAGTATCATGTAAAGAGACTGTAATCCTCACAGGAGAGAAAGCTGGCCTGGGAGCTCAGCAAATCCAACATAAATCTAATACCCTCTCTGTGCCTCACTTTCTTAGGAGACAGAGACAATCAACCTTACCTCCCTATGGACAGATATGAGGGTGAGTTCGGAGAAAAGCAGTGATTGAGAAATGTCTGTAGGTTTTACATGTGACACTTCATGCAAATCAATACACTACTGCTTTGTAATGTCTTTAGTGTCGCCCTCTGCTTGGAAACATTTTGCCTAAACTGACAACCCCTGTAAGATGCAAGGAACCCAGGGCAAGGCTGTTGATGCACTGGAAGAAAGGCTGTGCAATAAAAGAAAGGCAGGACAGTCTGGTTGGTTAACATGCCACTCTGTCTGCACCAGCCAAGGCTGGCTGTGATGTGCTGTCTGGCAGGACTGGGAGCTGGTGCTTGGATGTGACAGAGTAGGGTGACATAGAGAGGGAGTCTGTGACACTCCCTGGGCACAGGGAGCTCATTTGGTCTTCATGTCAGGCAGATTTTTCACAATTGCTGCCTGCACATGAGGAACAAGAGCAGTCTAGTCCTTTTATAGCTGTGCAGGCTCTTGGTTTCCCAGCCATGGCCAGCAGCAGGAGACTCTGCGGTGGGTGATGCAGAGGTGATGGATGGGTGGCCCCTTCCCACATGTCTGACTGGAACAGAGGTGCTTGGCTGGAGTGAAGCAGCTCATGACTCCTGGGATTCAGACTTGTTTTCCATGCACAGATATTGAAATGGTTCTGGAGCTGTGAGTGTCTGAGCAGTGCTATCCCTGAGCAGGTGGCCTGCACCTGAGGACAGACATCCTTACTGCCCAGGCAGTGCAGACACAGGAAAGCTCTTGCTGGCTTGTTGGCACAGTCAGCTTCCTCTGCACTCACCAGGCTTGAAGTTGAGATGCCCCTGCCCTTGCAGGGCAGCTCCTACAAAACATCCCCCCCGCTAGATTTAGGAAATCTAAAAACAGTGCTAAGCCTGAGCACCGCAGCCTGGACTTGCATCCCAATCTGATGTATAGATTGCATATGCTTTTTTTGAATTAGTCATTGCAAATCATGTACCGGTATTTGTTTTCCTCCCACAAGAGCTACAGGCAGTTTTACCAGGTGTAATGTCTCACTTGCACTCTGGCTGCAGGAATGACTGCTGGCAGGGCCAGCTGGCTCAGCTCTTTGTGGTCCCCTTCATGGCATTGCTGGCACCTCTTCTTCCAGTGGGATTCAAAGCTCCTTGAGTCGTGCCACTGGAGCACTGGCAACAGAATCCAGTGCTCCATTTGTGGTGCTGAGAACAGAGCACTGAAAGGTGTCTGCTGGTACCAGAAGGGAAAAAATCACTCTGGAGATGTGCCTGGGCTGCAGTTGACCTGGGCTTGCAATGGGTAAGATATATAAGCTGACATTCAAACTGGTGGTGCCAACACACCAAACAGAAATTCTGGCAGTTGCTCAAGGGAAAGAGGATCTGCTGTCTCTCTGCATGCAGGTGAAGGCCTTTATTTGACTTCTTGCCCAAGAAATAGATGGCTTTTCAGTCCCTGCTAGTTAATTCCTACGATTTGTTAAGAATTGCTTAGTGAGGCCATGAAATGCGTATCAATGACAGGAAAGTTTGACTCGGGTTTTGCAGGCTGTGAAATTTTTAATGGAGAAGTCTTGCTTCCTGAAAGTTGTTCCTAACAGATGTACTACCTGCATATGCACCCTCCGGAAGGTGTGAGACCTGGCAGCTCCCCTTCCAGCTGGGGGAGTAAGTCTAGCAGCTATTTCAGTTTATCTGTATTTTTAACTCTATTTAAACTAAATAGTCCATCTACAGTGATATATGTTTACTTACTAATATGTATTTATGTGTAAATACCAAGAGGCTGCTCATGCCCTTTGTTGACACAGACCCATGACCCACCTCATGTCTCTGGCAGAAGGGCAGACTAGCGCTCAAGAGCTGAGGCTCTGGTTCATCCCTCCTCTTCGTCCTCTCAATTGTGGCCTAGGCACAGCCTGCACACATCTCAGCCCCCTGGCAATGAGGGCTGTGGGGCAAATCTCCCACCACACACAGCAGAGCTGTGGCTGCCTCCCACTGCTGCCCTGCTCCTGACTCCTCTCAGAAACTGCTGAGCAGAGAACGATGCTGGAGCTGCTGGGACAGTTCTGGCACTGCTCACAGGGTTTCCAGCACAGCTTAGAATACTCCAGTTGCTTGATTATTGTGTGTGTATAATTCTTGGCTTTTGCAGAGCACCCAGAGGCAGTCTCCTTGTCCCAAGTGTGTGCTGTTTGTAGGCAGATGATTCCCCTCTCGATATGTCATTAGTCACACAGCATTAGGATATATGGGCCTTTGACTCCTCAAGCAGCACCCTCTGTAGCCAGAACAAATATTCCCTGTGGTGATCTGTTCTGGGGCAGCCAGCAGGCATTTCTGGGGCCCCCGTTCTGGTTGTGCTTGCTTATGCTGCCGTTCCCCAAGATGATTTGTGGCTGCATCCAAGCCAGGCAGAACTGAGCCAAAAGGGGTGCCTTGAAAAATCATAGCAAGAACAAGTGAAACACTGGTGGCTTTGCCAAAATCAGCACACAAATCAACTTTAAATCAAAATCAGCTGATAAGACAAATTACTGTAAAATCAGGAAGTTCCCTACTGGTTTATTGTCTTTGCTATAATATTTATGATTTATCTTCCTTTTGCAACACATTCATCTTCCTGTGTACAGTTGCAATCCTCTTGCTTTCTTGCTGATACCAAAAATAACTGTAATAATTGAGTTCCTCTTCCTGTAGGATTTTCTGACTAATTCAGGAAGGAAGAGAAGGGTTTTTTTTTGGACTCAGATCTTGCATTCGCTTCCCATATGCAATTCCCTAAGGCAGCAAGTTTTTTTGTTGCTTTAATTTGCCAGTACCCTGCAGATAAGTTATACAACAATGCTGTGCTGCTTATTCAGGCTCTGGACTTGCCAGTTGTTTCCCAGGCTAAGCTGATATGAACATGCACAACTTTTCTATTTGTCAAGCCTGCTGCCGTGTGCTCACTAATGCTGGTAATGGGGAAATACATGCCCAGACTCTGGCACATCAGAGTTCTGCACCTTGTTGATTTTATCATCTTGGGTTTCTTCCTAGTCCCTCATAAAAGAACTAATTTTTGCCACCTCAGTGCAGAAATACTGCTTGTGTGGGTGAGAAAAATCTCCACCTATCTCTGGTTGTTGATTTTCATTTGCAGCCCAAACAATGCAGAGACCTTGGGAGGACGGTCCCAGGACTTCCATGCGAAGAAGCAGATCACAACAGGCTTGTGAGCTTTGTCTCATCCCTGGCTGCTGGTGATGAGGGACAGACTGCTGGAGCTGTTCCCCACCCAACCAAGCTGGCAGTCTTTGACCACTACAATTCAGCTGCAAATTCACTTGGAGCATGTGAGGGAGCCTGTCAGTCTTGTGGTGCTGGGCTCAGTCTGTGCTTATGAGCGTGACTGAGCTGTGCCTGGGAAGCTTCATGGGTGAGCCAGACATACTAGCTGGTTTTCCAGGAGCAGGGACCCCCAGCTGAACAGGAGCTGATAACAGATACTCACCACAGTCACGGCAGGCAGCACAGTTCAAGCAGGAGGAAGAAGTCGGTGTCTAGTATGTTGTTCCTTGTCTTCTGTTGGTTTTCCTTAACAGCAGAGCTTTGTGAACACCAAAAAGGGAGTGACTGGAAAAGTGCAGGGTGTTGGAGTGCTTGGAGGGTCTAGCTGGGGCAGAGTTAGACCTTGTTTTTCCTAGAGATGTTGCAAAGAGTAGGGTATCCCTACAGTTTCCATTCTCGGAGGTGGGAGACTCTTCTTCCAGATGTGGCTCAAGAAGCAGTGTACCTGCTGTCAGACCACCTGCAGTGGAAGATTGAATTCTATAATGAGGAATAATTGGAAGATGGTGGCCAGCTGTTTCCTGTAATGGTTTTTTGGGTGCTGGCGAGGTCCCTGGATTCCTGAGCATGGTTATTAAACTTTGCAGTCCTCGTGATTTTTCGTGTGGGGTAACCTTGGGGGGGTGATGCTCAGCACACCTCAGGGGACAAAGGAAAGTCTTTCCCAGGCATATGCTCTTTTACAGTTAGCTCTGGGCTGTGGTTTGGATTGGAACTATGTTTATTCATTAACTGTTGATATTGATTGCTTCTCTTGAGGCTGTTCGAAAGTATGAATGAAAAGGAATTTGGTAATAGTGCAAAAATAAGTACAAAATAAGTGTGTGAGGATTTAGATTATTTAAAGTACTACCGCCCCTGTTATCTTCTAGCAAACATGTGGGGTTTTCCTAGCAAAGAACTTTCCTTGGAAATGAGTAACAACACACAAACCCCCACAAATATTTGCAAAACAAATCATTAGCAGATAGGGTGCCAGAGGATGTCCTGAATTCATGTGACTGAATGCGAATATGACCCAGTGAAATATATTATCAATCACTCCAAAGCAATGTGTGTGGGAAATAAGGGCTTGCTCTAGGGATGTGTGTTGACATTGCAACTAGTTCTTCCCTCTCGGGGAGGCTGGTGGAATCCTTGTATGTCTCCCCAAAAACCTCACTGTGGAACTTAGTGGGAGCTGAAAAGACAAGCAGAGTTCAGAGCAAAGTGAGACATAAATCCATATTGCACCCACATCTGCAATGCTGATGGCAGTTCCAATCTGAGAAACTTTAGAGTAGAGCTATAGGAAGTGCAGAGATGGGCACCTAGTGTGGGTGGTGAGCTTTCATATGCAAGGTGAGTATGCAATGCTTTTGTTTAGAAAGAGGCAATTTTGAGGAGAGATGCTGGAAACGGGTGCACTTATCAGAGATTTCAAGGTGTTTCATTTGTGATTGCTTGTAATACAAGCACAGGGGCACACAGTGAGGTGATTCAGCTGCAGGAAAGCCAAAGACAGGGCTATTTTCACAATAGGGTATTTTAGAATTAGCAACATTTGTTGAAATCAGGTCCCCAGCTGACTGTTAAATTCTTCAGCTCAGGAAGTCAGCAAGTTTTCCTTACTGGGACGGATAAAGCAGTCCCATATTACGCACACACCTTCAGGTATTCTTCCTGAAGAATCCACTTTTTAACTGTATCAGAAAGAGGCTGTTGGGCTGTCCTGGATGAGTGTGTTTGTGTAAAAATTGAGAGCACTGTGTTGGTCAGTGATATTGTGCAGACAGCTCTGAAGGGAAGCCTGAGTTTCCCAGGAGGTGATAATCACTGTGTAGTGGTACCTCCTTTCCACTGCAGGCACTTTCTGTTGTGACCTGGGAAATATTAGCTAAGGTTGCATCAGCCAAGGTTACACTAACTTTACATATAAATTCTCATGAAAAATTGAGACAACAGTTTTGCACATGCATTAACAGACTGAGGACTCTGGTGGGGAAAAGAGAAAAAGTCTCCCAACTTGCTCCCATTCTCCTTCACGGCATCAGGAATGGAGCATGAACCCTGAGCTCCAAAAGCAGAGGATCTTGTAGGAGAGTAAAAGAGTAAAGCTGAGCACTTGTTCAGAATAAACCACAAGATCTTTTTTATCAACTGTTGTTTGTTACTTACTTTCTGGGGGCAAGCAACTTTCCAGCATCTGATGTTTTGCTGAGAGTTCTTTCCAAGAGGACCCCTTGTAATGCCCAGTTGTTTTCTCTTCACTGCTGTCATGCTTGTATTGCACAGGGGGTGTGTGGGCAAAGTGAGAGGATGAGGAAGGAAGGAAAGGCTTTACAGAGTTTTTGTGGTTTTGCCCACAAGAAAAAACAGATTTTCTCTGCCTGATGTTCTCTTCTCTGGGATAACAGCTGCCCTTTCTCAGCTTGGTGGTTATTCCCTGCTGCTTTGGTGTTTCCCATCAAGCCTGTGCTGTGAATTGGCATCTACTTTTGAAACACAGACCTGGTGTGCTGTTAACTTTTCAAATATTTATGGCTTACGGACAGTGTGGTCATTTGGTTGTGTGAGGTTCCAAAAAAAGGGCTGAAGATCTATCAGGAATGTGTGATTAAACTGGGGATTTCACTGCTGCAGTATGTTGTAGAACATTAATAAATTAAGAAATGGATCTCACATTTGAATCCTGATATAAGTTCCCCTTAGGAAAACCTTAAGGGACAGTTTGCTGCTTGAGCTCAGAAGATACGCAGGAGGATGACTTGTACCTGTGCCCTAATAGTGATATTACTACTGCTCATCTCAACTGCCTTTCTCACCTCAACTACCCTTCGCTGTCTGATCTTGTGCAGCTGTTCTTGTGTGTATGTATATATACATATACACACACGCACACGGTGGTCAGCCCCATGTAACTGTGCGCAAATACACTTTATTTCCCCTTCCTAATAGACTGTCATGCACAAAGCCGAGTGCTCTACCTCGTGTGTTGGCTGAGACAAGTGTAGGTCTTCACTGCAGTAAAGCAGCTGTGGAGGAAGAGATACTTGGATCTGCCATTCCCAGCTATGGGGTTTGTGTGCCAAAGGGGAGGTGCTTCTGTCAGTTCTGCACTTGCAGTTGAAGTTTAACTCCTCCACACTGTTTGAAAGTTGTTTCTGAGAGTTCTTTGCACTCAAAGTGAACTCCTGTTACTTGGACTACTGGAACCAAAGTGAAAATGAAATGTTGATGTGTCCTTTCATCCAACAAGCTACTCATAAGTTACAGGGTCTCTGGCTCTCACGAGGCTGATTGGAGCAACAAAGGGAGACGAGGAAGCTACATGCAGGGTGAAAAGCTGTATGCCAGGGCTGACAAGCACAGCTGTGAAGGGAAGTTGCTTATATTTAGCCAAATGATCAGTGTTTGCTGTCTCCACACTGGGTGGAGGGTGATGTATAGTGTTATACACTCTCTAAAGTATTGTGTGACTCTGCCAGCAGAGGATCTGTTGCCTCCTGGATCTGTACAAGAGCTCTAAATGTGACTGATGGATGTGCCTTGCATAGATCTACTTTGTTGCCACACAAATAATTTTTACAACGATATCGACGAGGGCAGAGTCAGGTCCTGGCTTGTTCATCTCACCTGTCTACTCCAACTGGGTAGCTGACATGTTGTTTCTGTCCTTTCTAGTTTCCCCACACATTACAATTGCACAGGATATTTGCAATATGAGAAGCAAAGGTTTCTATTTTATCATCTTTTCTTGTCAGTTTGCTGCCCAGCATTTCCATCTAATCAAGTATACCAATAGTTGTCAAGTTACAAATAAAATAGCTGGTGATGATAAAGTTTCTCTGGAGAATCTGACCTTTTATTAGTAATCTGATGTCTCGACCCTGTGCTGGTGTATTAGTCTGCCCCCACACTTGTGTAAAAAAACATCTGACTCGGATGCTTCTGTGGTAACTTCTGCTTCCCACTTCCCCTGTAAAAATATTACCTCCTTGAGTTCATAGGGGTGAATTAAGGAATCAAAAGCTGGGAAACCTTCATTCTTTATATGCATGTGAGTGCTTATATGTTGCTTGGATGCTGCGACCAGCTCAGCGTTTGTATGATCGATGACTGTCTTTTGACATTGCTCTCACATATGAGCAGATCGTTTTCTGTGCAATTATTTCCTGACTGGAGTGTCCCTTATCTTGCTAAGTTTGACTTTAGAGAAATAAAAGCATTGTCATTCCTTTCTTCTGACTGTTGTGTAAGCATATGTTCAAAATTACTTTTAGAAGTAGTGTGTGTGAACGTTGGTCTAAAGTAAAATACAAGTTGGTGCAGAGGATATTTGGGAACAAATGGATGTCATCAGACCCGGGGTGGGGAGAGGGGAAGGGAAATAAGACAGCCTGAGAGAAGCTGAGAGAGCCTGATTCTTTCTTTTTGCTCTGTTCTGAATCAGGGACATGTCCACTGGAGTCAATTAAAAAATACTGAGATAAGTATTTCAAGAATGAAAGCATTTGCATCAAATTGCCCTTGAAGCTCTTCTGAAGTAAAGATACCTGCTAAGCCCTTATGGATGTGTGATCAACAGGGTCCCCCTACCTCAGGATCAATTCACTAGTGCACAGGATGTGACAGCTGCCTCTAAGATGGCCTTCTGATGTGTTTTTTCTCAGAAAGAGTAGCGTGGCTGTGAGCAAATTATCCCACAATTATTTATTATTCTAGAGCTGCCAGCCAAAACTTCTGCTTTTCTGCTAGTCATCACCCTGTGGCCTGATTCTTCTTCTCCTTTAGCTTTACATCTTTGCAGTTTTATTTTCTCTTTCAGAAACATTGCTTCTTGCTGACTGGAGGGAGGGACTAACAGTTATTTTTCTTGTGTTTGTTCATCAGTATTACCAGTACAAACATTACAAAGTTCTATTAGTACACATGCAGTTGTTTTTTGAGAGTCATTTCAGTCTTCTATTTCTCTTCTTTTCTACTGATGCTACCAGGCAATCACACATTGATCCTGTGACAGACTTAACCTCTTGGCTTTCCATCCAGACTTCTCTTGGCTGTGATGTTTTAAGCTTTGGTCTGCTGTGCTGCACACAGACAAGTATCCTTTGCATCCAGGCGTGTGATCTGACTGCTGTGTGACACTGCCTTGTCGTTGCTGTGCTTGGTCTGCTCCTTCCTTAGAGCTGTGTTGTTGTTCCTGTTCCTGGGAAATTATGGGTAGCTGTACAACTGTTGTGATGGCATTGAAACATCTCCTGTGGGAGAACATAAAACCTACTTTATGTTTCTACCCTTTTATTAAATGCGGGGGTTGAAAAGAAAGTGTTTTATCCTTTGTTCTGATTTGTCATCCTTCCACTGCTGAGTTATGATCTGGCCAGTGAGAGGTGTCTCTGCCTGAATTAATAAGCTGAAGTCAATAATAGAGATTTTATTTACCAGTAAATGTGAGGTAGAGAGAGAAAGAAATAGAAAAGAGAAGGGCAGAGGAGACAGAGCAGAAAATAGTCACCTCCTGTGGATCCAATGGCCCACTGATCCTTTTTCACCCTGGCTTTCTCAGTGGTGGGTTCTGGAGTTTTCTTCTGAGGGTACCACCTTTACACAGCCCAAATTCTGGGTATCCCTGGAGTGGTTGCAGATGTTCCCATAACTTGGGATGGCAGGTGTATGAGCAGTTGCTTCATTTCCCACAGCTTGCCACAGTGGGAATTTCTGACTGGATGCATGAAACCAGGATCTCACCTCAGTCAGGCCTGGAATTAGCACCTTCCTGTTGTGAATTTCTCCAGTCTGTGCTTATCTTAAGTTCCCTCTGTGGTGGCTTATGCTGTGGCAAGTTCCTTTTGTAACCTTGGTAGTGTTTTGAGAGAGGCAGCTGTGCTCTCTAAGTCCTTAGACATGTGATGCCTCTTGGCACTTGTCATGTGTTCCTCTGCTCCCATTTCTGGTGAAGTATTTCAGAAGGGTCTGTGTAAGCAGAACTTTTGAATAGTAGGAATTATTTCATTTTCCCTCTATAGTTTTTGAATTTCAAAGTTTTGTCATAGAAAGATGCAGTCTTGTTACAAAGCATATGAAATGGCACAGCTCAGATAAGGGAAAACACTCTGATCTCTTAGGCACAGATCACTTTTGGCTTTCCTCATCCAAGGTAAACAAGTGCTTTGTCTTGATAAATGTGTTGAGGAGAACAGGCCTTGGGTTGATTAAACTGCTTTGCCATAGGATTGCCAGGCTGGTGTCTCTAGTCTGTCTCTGAACAGGGATATGAATTAGAGTGTAGAAACAAGGTACTGCAGATGTCATATTTAAAAAAAAATAAATCTGCTCTCCTGCCATGGGATATGTGGATGTTTAAAGATAGTTATTTTTGTTCTGTACCAGGAATAAACAATTTCAGCCCTACTTGCGGGAAAATTATATCAACACTTACTTGAAAATGTCCTTATTACTTGCATTGTCCTCAAAAAACAAAAAAAAAATTCATGTTGTGATCTTCCAGCTGGAATCTTTTCTCATAATTTTCTTTCCCCACTCTAGGGGATGGGGCATAGGGGAATTTGCATTTCAGAGATATTCCTGTAAAGTCTCACATTTGTGCTACAGGAGAGGACACTGTAATGCACTAGGGGAGTGTTGGTCTGCTCATAAAAATGAGCAAGTAAACACTGGGATGACACTGTGGTGTTTCATCAAGTCCTTTCTAGTTAGTGTGTCTGAATAGAAAATTGACCTAGAACAGAAGCACTTCAATAAACTGCTGTTTTTCTGTCTTGGAGAACCCAACCAGAAATGTGTGACTTAAGTTTCTAGAAGGAAAAACCGAAGCAAAAAATTCTGAGTTTTTCTAGGGAAAATGAAATGGTTTATGTTTTTCTTGGAGAAAAAAGTGTTCCCCAAGAGAATTTTCTCATGCCTGAGCCTGCATTTACCTGGAGGAGATGGAAGAGAAAGTCTGTAAGGGAGGTAGATTTATAGAATAATAGTGTCCATTTCCTTGGGTCCTCACAGAAGGTCTGAGTGGGTGAAGGCCTCTGTGTGAACCATCCCTGCTTCATCTGGATGCTCCACAGTGACTCTGGTTAACAGATGGTAGGGAAACTCAAAACCTCTGCCTGCCTTTAGGTGCAAGGAGGACTTTGCTGCTTGAAGACTCTGAGGATGAAAAGCAGGATCGAGGCTCTCTGTGGGTGCATTGGCAGAACAGCTCATCACTCAGGATAATTTTGGAAGTTTGCCTTGGAATTGTTAGAGATGGAGTTTTAGGAAATCAGCCCATCTAATCAGGAAGATGGTATGGCTACCAGCCCTAGGGACATATCAATTAGTTGAAATAAATCTTTATTTTTTTTCAGGGCCTCATAGTTTAGATCCTGCTGTAAGCCAGGAGTTCATGGAGCCAGAGGTCCAGCTTAGGGCAGACTCCTTTCCCTGCTCAGTAACACCCAAGAACTCTGTGCAGTTTCTACTTCTATCTGTGCCAGTCCAATCTCTTGTACTGATGCAGTTATAGATCTTGTTTTCCAATGAAGAGTTTAATTAGCCACAGGTTAAGAATCACATCATATCTTCTCAACTCAGCAAGCTCAGACAAGAGTGCAGCAGAGCATACAGAAGAGTATTCTGTGTCATAGCTGTGCACCCTGCCCCAGTGACTCTGCACTTACACCCATCTAAATGGGCCCAGCACTAATTCTGAGCCTGCAGAAAATTGTCTTGGGTTCTGCTTGTCCTCTGATAACTACACAGGATTATTTGTCTAAGCTGTTGAAAAGGCAGCAATTTTTTTACAGTGTGAGCTCTCTTCTCTTCAAAACTCTTTGGTGTCCATCAGCAGGAGCAATTCAAGACAAGCTCTGTTTTTCTCTGTTTTGTATTCTATTGGGTGACAGCCAGTGTTAGCGAGGTTGTTGGAGCATTTAGAATTCATGCCTTGTTTCATCTCAGTCTGAACATCAAGTGCTTATCTTCTAAGACATCATGAACTGAACAGCACTGTGGTAGTAGCAAGAAAGGAATGACCCTTTGGAAAGTAAATGTGTGTTCTCTTCCAAGGAGCCACCAACATCTTCAGTTTGTATCAGAGACCTTGTCCCACCACTCCCACACAACATAGTTGTTTGCTGGGTTGTGTGGGAGAGGAAGAGATGGGCATGAAGGCAGACTCCTTTTTCCTGTGGTGTGACCCAGCATTATTTCTATGGCTGTGTGAATTGTGCCTGAGAACAATGCCAGAATGTTGTGCTGCTGAGTGAAATGCAGAGTACCACTTGAGTTTCTAGAGCTGGTAGTCAAGGACCAGGGCTGGGAGTGCACTACACCTTATTTGTCTGTGCTCACTGTGGGTCTTGGAGACTGAAATTTCCCCTATGCAGTTTGGAGGGCAAGGGAGCCCTGGCAGGGTTAAGGCAAGATGATTTCCTCTCAGGGGGCTGGCACAGGTACTGCTGCTGAGCTACCTTGGTGCTGTGGCTGTGCAGAATGAATGTGGACTATAAAATGGGTGGTGCTGAGATAAAAAATTTCTCTGGAAGTATTTGCTAGAGGTCTCTTCAGCATAACCACAGACTTACTCAGCTGCACAGGATGTTCTTCCCACCATCGCTTCATTGTGAGAGACCCACATGTGTACTTTGAAAATATGTGGTGGTGGTGGTGCATGTGTGCTCCTTGGGCTGTTAGGATGCAGGCACTTGAAAACTAACCCTCCTATTTCTCCTTGAGTTAAGAATATCTCAGCAGAAGGTCAAGAGACACAACACCACCTGAAAGGAAGTGGAAAAGCTCCCTGGTGTCCCCTCAACCTGGTGCTGGAGCTTTTCCAGTCATCCTGTCTCCCCCTGCTTACAGTTCCCTGGACAGTAATGAGAGTGGGCAGAGGTTCAGGACACAGGGGCAGCAAAGCTGTCTTTGGAGGGTCATAGCTGGAAGAGTGTTAACAGGGACAGTTTTCCACCCTAATAAATAGAATCAAGTCAAGAAAACACCTTTATTTTTCTGATGAGTACAACAGTCCAGAAGAATCGTACCCATTGTTCTGCAACATTTGTTGCTGCTCATTGACTTCTCAACAAGCTTTTTGATCAAAATCCATTTCTGCCTCTGAACACACCGGTTGAGTTCAGCACACCAGAATGGTTAAAGGATGTTTGTGCAGAAGGAAGTTTGGTTTTCTATGTGAGGTTGGCTTTGTTGCACATGAACTATTGCAGATTTATTTTTGATGAAGTTCCATTTGCTTTCAACTTCTTTGTTGTCAATGACATATATTTTCTGCCCTTGGGATGATAATTAAAATCACCAAGAAGTTTTTAAGCTACCCTGGATGATGCTTTGCTTCAGTGAAAGGATACCTTACTAGACCCTCAGTGGTGTCACTGGTCAATCCTCAGGGCAGCTGATGCTCTTGGAACCATAGAATCAGATTGGAAAAGACCTCTGAGATGTGAAGATGCTGAGCAGTGATGCTACCCTATCACAGCCCAGATAGGATCATAGGGCCCTAAAAGGTGGGAAGTCAGGAGAAGCAGCAGCTTTGTAGCTTTCTTGTCTGGGCACTGAAGTGCTCTGCTAGCTCAGAGACAAGCTACTGATGCGGAGTGCTGTCATTCCTGCTAATCGAAGTGAGCAGAACTACTTGATTTAAGTTTGGCATATGCTCTGCCCATGTGCCAGTCTGAAGGCAAAGGAGATGGTAAAACTAACTCAGGACTTTGGAATGTATTTTGGAGTAAATAGCAATGGGAAATAAATAGTATTATCTCTAACATCTGCTTCACCTTCTGGGTCGATCTTGGTTAGCTGAACACCTCTCAGCTCCTGATAAGACACTTACTGTTTGCTACAAGATAGAGGACAAGAAGGAATTGCATTTTCTCCACAGCAACTGATTGCTGCATTTTACCAATTCTCAGCCAGTTCTGAGTCAAATGTCAACATAGGACTAAATGATCCATCTTTGCCAGATTCTGTGAAGGAAACATGGAGGAGGAGAGTAATCTACTGTACAGGATAACTTCTTCAAATTTGAAGTCCACCCTCCCTTGTGAGTCAATTCTTCACAATAAATAGGAAAAACATTTTTTTTTTCCCCAATGGTTTGACTTCTTGGAAAAAGGTAGAGGGGCTGCTGGTTTGTTTTCTTATTATTGAAGTAGTAGAGGCCTCAGTTTGGAAAAATGTGTTTTCACTTTTTTATAACTTGGACCATCTTAACTGTCTGAAGTGAAACTTGACACTGTCGGTTGTCCTGAGGCAGAACTTTTCCAAGAAACTGAGACAAAACAACCTAGTGGTGTCTACGCTAGTCTGAATTTTATGGCTATTTTATGAACTTTGTGGTAAACAAGTGCCAAAGGAGACCTGTCCACAGGCTAAAAGAAAAGAGCTGTGGGAGGGAATCACAACCAGGGGGTCCTGAAGTCTTGCAGGTTGTTTGGGATTGTGTTGCCTTGAGACCAGCTTAGTCTGTTTGGACCCATCCCTCGTGCTGTGCCCTCCTGAGTGGCAGCTGCCTGCAGCCTTCTCCTTGTGCCTCTCAGTACTGTTCCCACAAAACCTGCTCTGGCTTTTTTTTTGCAAACACCTGTGTCAGTGGTGTGCCACGTGGTCTGTCCCCCTCCAGTTGTCCCATTCTTCCCTGCTATTGTGTGTGTCTGCATCTCACAGGCTCACAGTGCTGGTGAAGTTCTCTGCTGTTGTGTAGTGACAACTACAGAAATACTCTGAAGAGAAATTACCCCTTTTAAGTGGAAATTTTAAGTAGTTTTTAATAAGACCAGGGTTGTATATTGAACAATGAGGAGGAGATAAATGTCAACTAACACTCAGTAAACGTTCATTTGGCTGTCCTGCATCTGATGGTGCTTAGGGGAAAATGCTGTTTTTAGGGGTAATTGGATGGTATACCATGAGTCTGCAAAAGGAAGCCAAATGGAAATGACAAAGGCGAACTTATTTCAGGTGTTTCCTGAATCTTGCATCAATAAAAATAACTTTTCCATGTAGATTTATTTTAGTTCACTTCATAAATGGAACTAACTACTTAAGTATTACTCTTCTTTTAAAAGGATAAGCTTGTAAGAAACATACTCTGGTGGCAAGAATAGTCCCTCTGTTTTGTGGTTTGTTTTTTTTAACCACCTTGTTAGAAAAGCAGTAGGCCTTCTAAATAAGGATCATGGTTCTGGAAAGAGGCTTTTCCTTACCTGAATGCAAAAGAAAAGAAGGTTTTTAGGAGTGACTTATATGGGCACAGTGTCCAACAGTCTTCCATGTTCTACTTTCAGATTTTCACATCACCTCTCGTGCTTCCTTCTGCCCAGAAGCACAAGTGAGAGATGAGATTTTCATCTTGGACCTGCGCTCAGCCTGTGCTGCCTGAATCTCTGCAAAGCATTACAGCCTGAATGGGCAGTCATGACAAACAGGAGCATCCTTTGTGCAAGTTGCCTCTTTCCATTTTAATGATGTCAAGCAATCTCATTTCCCTACTTATGCTGGATAATTCCGGGGTTGCCACTTCCTTTGGCTTGCCTGCCATGCCTACGGTTGGTTGGCTCAGATCTTCGGGACAATGTGAGGAAAATCATAATTGCTGAGAAAGGTTTGTACTGAAACCTTTGGCAAACACTTGCAGGAAAGGGAAAGGTTCAGAAGCCTCTGCAGCCAGTCTTGTCCCCCTCACAGCAGGAAATACTTTGGTAGGCAGAGGATGCATTGCCTTGTCAGCAGTGAGCTGTTATCACTTTGCAGGTGTGCTGCCGGAGCCCTGAGCCCACCTGTGCAGGGCTGCCAGGAGGGAATCATAGAATCGATTGGGTTGGAAAAGACATCTGAGATCACCAAGTCCAACCCTTGGTCCAACTCCAGTCCCTTTACCAGATCATGGCAGTCAGTGCCACGGCGAATCTCAGTTGAAAAACCTCCAGGGATGGGGAATCCACCCCCTCTCTGGGCAGCCCATTCCAATGCCTGAGCACTCTCTCTGCAAAGAAGGTTTTTCTGCTCTCCAACTTCAATTTCCCCTGGCAGAGCTTGAGCCCGTGTCCCCTTGTCCTATTGCTGAGTGCCTGGGAGAAGAGACCAACCCCCACCTGGCTAGAACTTCCCTTCAGGTAGTTCTAGATAGTGATAAGTTGTGTTCAAAGCCGTAGTCCCTCGACTTCTGGATGCTGTGGATCACTTCTGTGGATCTACTGTGGCATTTATAGACAATTTACACTATTTTTTACCCCCTAAGTCACAGTTATTTTTCACTCAGAGAGCAGTAACCTCTGTCCAAAGGCTACATAGTCACGGGAAGTGTGTAGGAACATTCCCTTGCTCCAATATTCTGAATGGATTAAGTAAAGAATTTTAAAAATTGTTTTGCAAGTTAGCCTAGACAAAAGTCAATGTTTCCTGCTGTGCTTTAGGACTGAGATCACCCCACTCACCACCTTTAGGGGTGAGATTGAGAAACCCTGACAACCACAACAGCCATGCAAATTTCCCTGATCCAGGACTGATGAGCTTTTCTTTGTTGATTTCGAAATTATTATTATAATCTCTGGTCATTTTGGTCATTTGGGAATAATGCTGCTTGTCATAACTTAGACAAAGTATTTTGGCTCTTATGTATGTGAAAATGTTGCAGACCTATGTTGCAATTTGTTACTGAGGCATTTTATCAATGTCATCTTCTAAATATATCATATTCTAAATATAAACCTAAACATGTGTTAATGGTTTTCTTATGATAAAGTTACAGGGGTGAGGCTAGTTTAAGAAAGCAGTGATGGATTATATAAAAATTTTTAAAAATAAAATTAAAAATTAAAATAATTAAATAAATAA
>VWZD01001522.1:22281-147559 GCA_013396695.1 Sakesphorus luctuosus | reverse complement strand
ATAAAAATTATTGCCATGGAATTGAACTTTTTCTAAATCAAAAAATTTTGTAGTTTTTGGTATTGTGTTGGTCTTTTTTCAGCAAAAACCTCACAAAATTATTCTTTATTCCTTTTTGGCCAGTAACAATTTTGCAAATAGTTGAAAACAAACCAGCCCCATCATGTTTCTTGTGTCATGCTTGTTTTAGGGATATGGCCTCCCATTTGCTTTTAACCATTCCTCTCACAGATCATTGCTAAATAGTATAATATTCTGAGTTTTTGTATTCCTTCATACTGTGGTAAACCTTATTTTACCTTCTTTTGATGTAGCTTCTTCTATGATTCATTAGTGGACAAAAGTTTCTCACATTTTAATTAGAACAGTTACTGTCATTGCATGATTGGAGTACTAGATTTAGGGAGGAGGATTCATTCTGTGATGCATCAGTGAACCTCCAAATTCACTCAGGTGGAGGGAAAAGATAAATGAGAAGTGGGGATTTGTAACAAATATTAGTAGGTCTCAGATATTGCTCTCCTTTGTATCTTTATGCTGTTTTGAAGCATGATCTCAAGAAAGAGTTACAGCAGGGTAAGTGGGTGGGGAAAAACTGAAAATGATATCCAGAATGCATTTGTTTAGTAAAGCTCCAAAGAATGTGGTCTTAGTGAGATCAGCTTTTTGCAATTCTTACAGCCATTCCCAAACATAGATTTTTACCATCATTCTTTCGAAAAATAATTTAGTAGTGTAAAGGTCGGAAGATATAACAAAAACATAGTTTGAAGAAGAGGTTAGGAGACGTCGTTTTATTAGAGAGCAGCTAGTCATGGAGGCAAATGAGCTTTGCTGTAACTTTAAGGTATTTTAAGATACCATTTTCTAGAGGAAAAGGTTTGATTAAGCCATAAAACTTAATGAAGGAATTAGTCTGGTGTTATATAACAGGAATTAAGGTAATGTCACTTATGGACTTTAAATTCAGTTGTCTGACTGTAAGTTCAAAGAATTCATCAAATAACACACTTAAACAACTATAGTTCCCAGCCCTAATGGTTTGGTAGCATCACCTGTATTAATCTGTGTATTCCCACAGACTGTGTGTTTTGCCTCTTGTCTCTCTGTGCGTGTTTCAGATGGTACCTGTTTAACAGGGTACCAGAGCAGCTGCTACTTGGTTGAATTCCTCACCACAATGCCTTTAAGTCTGTGGTTTCCCCTTGACAGGGGCCAAGCTGTCAGACCTGTTGAGAACATGGTCTACAATCATTCTGAACACTCTGTACTTTTGCCTTTCTTAAGCAAGAAGACAAGTCTTCATGTTGTCTTGAAGCTCCACAGGGAGTGGGTCTTCTGTCGGTTGCCTTGAATGGAATATGCTTTGCCTTGTCTTTTCATGAACTATTTATGAGTGACTTTCAAGATGAAGCCACAGCAAGCAGGGCACCAGAAATTGGCAGGCTTCCTTCTGATTTAGCAGTCAGTACTTAGGAGACAGCACAGTTGTGGCAATTTGAAGTGTAAGCAGTTTTTTCGTGGGTCACCCCCTGAAGCACTTGGGGAGCCTGCCAAGCCCATTGTGCACAGACACTTCTGACTGTTGATCTGGCTGAGTAAACACTGAATACAGAATATTTACATTTCTGAACTCCCTGCCTTCACCACAGTATTAGTTGTCCCTTGGATCAGCACAGGGATTTCCCAGTAACTTCTGGGTTGTCCCTTGGATCAGTAACTGGTGAAATTTTAACAGAACTGTTAACAGCAGCAGTTTGCAGTTTCCAGTGGTGACCACAGCACTTGTTTTTAACATGGCCATAAGAAAGAGATAATCTTAAAGTTTTATGTATCCAATAGCAGTCCATCAGGCACTTTCCTCTTCCTAGTGGTCAGTTTTTGTCTTTGCCCTTCTCTTTGTTTACTGGCTTATAACAGTGAGAAATTGCACACACAGTGAAGAACAAAGAAGTCTGGTAAAGAGCAGTTATGTGGCAGTTACAAGTGGCAGAGTCTCTCTTGCCCTGTGCCACCAGGTAGGCTTGGTTGCTTTGGTCCTGACTTCGATCTAAGCAAGGCAAGAGCTTCTTCTTGTCAAACCTAACACATTGAAACAGACATAGTTGGAAATATTTTCTGTAGTGGTCTCCTATCTAAACTACAAACTCCTCAATTTGAACTACTACCTCCTTTTATTTTTATGTATTATTTTAGTGTGTTGGGCATGATTTGGGAGATTCTTCCTTACACTTTGGAGCAGTACTTCTTTCAGTTTTAGCAATTGCAAATTTGGTGCAGGGTCTGTCACTGCTATCTACTAAAGCAGATAGCAACAAATATGGTTTGTAAGCTACACAATACCTACACTTGTGTAAGCTGAGGTCTTGCATGAGAGAGGAGAGGAAGGAAGTGAGAAGGGAGGGAGACAGGACGGGGGAGTGGGAAAGGAGGAGAGAAAAATGTCAGGCAGTAATATTTGGCCTTTGTCGTGGTAATTTTCCTTCTAATTGAGTAGCTCATTTACTGAACTTCCTTTCTTCTCTATGGCTGTGTGAAGTTCCCATTTTGTGCCTCAGTGTTAACACTGACCCTCCAGCTACATCTGTGACATCAAGATGTTCCAATGACAGGGATTCTTTTTGCTGTAATGTGGGATGCAATGATTCAGCAGGAAAATCAGTGCAGCTCCATGAACTCTGCAACATGAGGAGTGGCAATGCAAAGCATACTTTGGTTTTACAGCCTTTTGGGGGGGCAGTATCATTACACTTTGTCAGCAGCAACAAAAGCAGCAACAAGGTTTTCAAGCTTTTTCCCTCCTTGACGTTTTGTTGTAGTGTAAAGCAGTGCATGTGCAGTGCCTCAGCCAGCAATGGGGATGGTCCCACATCTGCTCTGCAGGGACTGTGTGGGTTGTGCTTTACAGGAGAGGACCAGGTCAAACCCAGCAGCTGTGGATGAGGCTGTGTGTGCCACCTGTTATTCTGATAATCTTAGGCTGCTGGACTTAAAACAAATTAAACTATTTCCCTGTAGTTTTGCTAGTGAGTCTGAAAGAAAGAGAAAAAATTACTTGCACCAGTTCTTCTGGGGTGCTAAAATCTCTTTATTCTACTGGGCAGGTATTGTGGGTGGCTTGTTAAAAGCTTGTAATGCATTTTTAGATTACTAGCTGGAAAATGCAAAGGCAATGGAAAATATTCAGGCAATTACTTCACGGTGAAAGCAGAAGCAGCAAGTGAAGAAATGTGTGTGTGTTTCCCAGTATGTGCTACTCTGGACTGAATCAAGCATGTGGTCCATCTACCTCAATTGATCATCTTCACCACTGGCCACCACAGATTTCCTGAGAGAAAAGAGAAAGAAACAGGGGAACGGCTGAGTTGTTCTTCAGGAGTTTGGCTTTTGGTTTTGTTTTTTTTTTTTTTACTGTTCTTAGCATTGGTTAATGTTTGTCCTGGAGAAGGAGGATCTAGATATCATGCAGATTTCAATTTTAAATCCTTGCTATGGATCCTCATTCTGCAGTAAATCTTACATCATTCTTCTCACCCTGCCAGGATCTCATTCTCTGTGATGTCAATGGCAGTGTCCACAGGGAACTGAGCAGTAGGTAGACAGGAGCTGTAGAGTTATGAGGGATATTGTGGGACTTTGGTTTTTCTTGTAAATCTGTGTCTCAGTGCTGCTATTTAGCTAGAAATCTTCCCTTGCAGAGGACACTTCATGCTTGTTTATAGATGTTGCATATGCCTTCCCTGAATTTCTTAGACTGCAGTTGATAAAGCAAAAGTAATCTCCAAAACCCCCACACTTAGGATCTAAAATATTGAAGGGTGTGATACTTCACTGCTACGCAATGAGGACTTCCTTTGTGCAGCTACACAGTCTTTGGGTGGTCTAAATGGAAATAAATTAACTGCAAGTTGAGCTCAAGTCTCAAAAGCGGAGGGATTTTTGTCCTTGCTAGACATTCAAGCTGAACTGAAAGCTTTATTGTGTGTAATCTTGATTTTGTGAAGAGACTGACATGGGATGAAAACTCCAAGAACTAGTCCCTGGGCTGAAATAGCCAGAGACATGCAGACCCTCACTGCCACACAGATATCTTGACTCCTTGGATTTTCACTCATCTCTTTTTTTTGGTACAGCTCAAGACCCTGCTTCTCTGGCACCTTGTGTCTGGTATTTCTACTTACTCATGCAAAATTGATTGTTTTGAATCCACTGGGGTTGGTTAGATCCCTGTAACGGGGCCAAATTACCTCCTGTTTGGTGGTGACACTGCTGCATGATTTTTCTTAGTCTTCTCGTAGGTAAAAGTCCAAAATCGTTATCAGATCACCCTGCCGGGCTCCCTGGTTAGCATGAAATGTTCAGGAACACAGGAATAATTAAGGCATGATATGAAGGCCAAGCAGGCTGCTCCTCCCTGTTACTAACTCTGCTGCAAGCTGCTCTAGGTTCCCAGACCTCACTTTCTATCCTGCTCAGGCAGAAGGACAACTTTGGACTGGGAAGTTTTTTGACAACTGTGAGGCAGGTTGAGATGGGTGACCCGGGGAGTCAATGTCTGAAAAGGAGGATCTAAAAAGTTTTGTGTTTGCAAGGCAGCCTTGTCACTAATTTGTTCAACAACTCACTGTGGATTTCCTACTGAAACAGTCTGGGCAGTCACAGGGAGCTTTTCTGGGAGTTGCCATATGTGCTGATACAGTTCTGACTGCTGTGTATGTCCAACTCCAGTGTGCAGTAAGAAACATCTCCAGATGGCCCTGGTGATGCAACAGCAGATTTTTAGCAATTCTCCTTCAAGCACTTCAAAGTGAGTATGGAAACCCCCCAAAGTAGTGACAGCTGCTGCAGCACTGACATTTGAGGACAATGTTCTGTTGGCATTTTTGCAAAGCATGAATCAGGAAACTTGACCTTTTCCCCTGCAACACCTTTGTCATGGTGTATACTGCTGTGTGATTTCTGCTTCCTGTGACCCAGATAGGACAGTGCTGCACTTACATTTAACATTTATCATACTCTTCTTGCCAACTGGACTTATTACAAGCCAGAATTCACTGGCACACATGAACAAAGAAAGCTTTGTGCCTTTTAGAAGAGTGCATTGGATGTAAAGAAGCTGGGACCCAGCTTGTTACTCCCATGTGTTTGGGCTGCTTTTGTGTAGCAGTGATACACAGCTTGGCACCTCCTAAACTGGGGAAGGTCAGACTTGCCTTGGAAGAAGGTGATGGGCAAAGGAAGCACCAGGATTTTAGGGAGTCTGTTAAGCAGAGGGGTGGCAAGGGAAAAAACCAAGGAGAGCCTGCTCTGACTATGGTAGATGGCAGCAAGATGGCTCAGCTGACATAGGATGTGGAAGGAAGTTTTCATTTGCCCCTTTTTACTTATACCTGTCTGTCTGTCTATCTCTATTTTTTTTTCCTCTTAAGAAGAAAGTGGGGAAGACACACTTCTGGGAGCCAGGAGAATAGGGTATGGGGTTGAGAGGGGCCAGGGAAGGGTCTGTAGAGACAGATATGCCTGTTACTTGTGAGGGAAAACAAGGACCAGCATTGCTGCTGACAGGAAAACCCAAACCCTGGCACAGATCTTAAAACTGTTGTTTAAAACTGCTTTACTTCTTTTAGGTCACGTCTGATTAAGGGAGTTGCCAGATATGTTCTTTCCAAGTGTCAGAATTTGGCTATGGTTTGTAAAGAGAAGGAGTGGGAAAGGAGATGGTAATGACTGGAAAAAAATAGTAGAAAAAAAGGCAGGGAGGGGCCAGTTCAATTCCACTGCATTTCTAGAAATCCAGCTTGGTGTCTGAGCAGTACAGCCTTGAGTTCTCCATTACTGGTAGCTATCAACAGGTAGCAAACAGCTGGGAACATGGGAACAGACCAGTAAGATGAATATGAATGGTTTGCCATATGCTTAACCTGGTGGTACTGTGCCCCTTCCAAGAACCAGAGGACTCTTTGGTTGTGATGCATCTGGGGCAGGAGGAACTTACTCTGCAGCTGGATTTAGGGAACCACAGCGTGGGGGGCTGTGGTTTATTCTGATAATGTGTAAGTTTGCCTGGAAAGCAGGTTATAATGCAGCTTTGTTTCAGAAGGTGTAGTGTTCTCTTCAGGGGATACTTGGAGCTCACTGAGGCACAGGAAGGACATGAGCAGCTCTGAAAGAGGTGCAGTGGTTATTTTCTGGCTGTTCCATGACTGCCTGCCCTTGCAGGGGAGGCAGAGCCATTCCTTTGCCTGCCATCAGGTTAGGAAAGGGGGCAGCTTCAGCCCCAGTGTGTTGAGGGTGCTGCAGGTGTGTGTGATGTGCATATGTCCAATGCATGAACTGTGGAAAGGGAAGAACACGCTCCTAATTCCTTCCTGTGACGCTGCAGGTGCTGACGGTATAGCAGGAGCTTTGGCCATGTGTGGCCTTCATTGAAGTATTTTCACTGTTCAGCAAAGGAATTTAATTTCTTCTCTGTATTTTTTTTTATCTTGCAGAGAGATGAAAAGAACACAGGGATTTTCTTAAAGCTGGTATCATTTAGTGGCATGAAAATCCACATGGGACAAGTCAGTAGCAAACAGGAGGAGGAATTCCTGTGGGGCAGGTGTAATGCAGAAAATGCTTGGTAACATTCTCTGGCTGTGTCAAGCAGAATATAAAACTGAGGCATAATGATCCCCTTGGGGCATAGCGATAATTGCTTTGAACCATAACACACGAGTTCAGCTAAACAGCTAAGTCTGTGCTTAACTGCAAGTGTGCAGAAGTTCTTTTTGAATTTAGTGAGTATTTAGGGCTATCCTACTTATGCTTGGTCTTTTCTGGGTCTGTGCTAGTACCTCATCCTCACGGCAGAGATAGAAGAAATGCTTTTTAGACATACCTGATGGTGAGTGCCCAAGTGCAAACACTTGAAATGGAGCTCCTTGCCAAACAGTGCTGATGGTAGACCTTTAGAAAATGAGCTTCACTATAATGTCTCTAGTAGAGACAGATGAAAATTGAAATGTTCGTATGCACTAATGACTTTTGAAAATGCTGCTGAGGACGTTTGTTGTAGCCAAGGGAAATTCTGAGGGAAATCCCAGAAAAATTGGAAGTCCTTTCTGGAAGGGTGGAGAGATGCAGTGATGCTCACATTCTGTTTGATCGTTTGTTTTGAAGGTGGTGACATGTGATCCAAATGGTACAGACTGTTTTATAACTAGTCCCTCCCTTTCCTGAGCAACAACATTAAATTTTTTTTTGACCCACAGAGTGGCCATTATTTTATCTCTGATGAACATGACATCTCTGACATGGCAACATAACAGCAAAGTAGATATTATTGTGGCTTCAGATTTCAGGCAAGACTTCATGGTTACTGATGCTACTAGGATTTCCCATCTGGGGTGTTCTTACTTTGGACAGGTAGGGAGGCATCACTCTTCCTCCTCCTGTACCAGGTGATAAATGGCTGATCTCCCTTTCTCTTCCTTGAAAGAAAGGGAATGCTTTGAGCAGGTTGCTTTAAGGGACAGTCCCACCTCTCTCCTGATAAACTGTTCATTGTATGCTGTCACATTTGGTTAGTATGGTTTAGGAAAGGGAGTCCTCCTCCCATCCTTGCCACAGCTCTTTCTCTTTAGATATGTTCTCAGAAAGAAGAAAAAAATCCCCCTAACCTTGGAAACTCCCGTTACTGAACCTCTTTTCTCCCGCCCAGGACCTGTCCCAGTTCTGTGAATTCACAAAACTCTCCACCTGAGTTGCACATCCCTTAGTCACACTGTGATGCCACCTGAGGTTTGCAGAGCTACTCTAAATGAGCAAATACTTATTCTTGATATCCACCCCAGGACAATGAAGAAAATACCTTCATTCTGTTGCCCTGTCAAACTTCTTGAAGAGAAAATACTTTCTTAATACGGAGAGCAAAATGATGTTGTCTCTTTCCTTCCCTTATTACTCTAGCTTCAGAGTTTACATGCCCTCTTTGAAACCTCATTTTACTTGACACAGATCTCTCCTGTGTAGCAGTTCTCTGAGCTGTGTACTTAGTTTGACTTCTGCTTTTTCTCTAAGTTATCGCCTCCTCCTACTTATCCCACTCTCTGTTTAGTGTAAGCATTTGCTGTCATTTGTGTGGCAGTATCTTTGGGTCAAGCACTGGTGTCTCAATGACTTGCTGGTTTTGTGCTGATACCTCGCTGTGTTTGACCTGTTGCTGTCGCTTCCTATAAACTGGCATTGGTGACATGGAGTCTGTTCCTTACTGCTGGTGGCAGCATTTCTTGTTTAGCCCTTTAGCTAAAAGGAAAGATGAAAGATGTTCTCATCTGTCACCTTTTTCTGCTACAGGGGCCGGGCGTGGAGGGGCCAGGAGGTGGAGGGCTGGGGAGGGAACTCCTTGCTCTGGTGTGGATGTTCAAGGGTGCCAACAGGTAATGCAGCAATGGGAGTCAACTTGCAACTGACTTAAGTTCTGAATAAAAGTGAGTTTCTAAGTACATTTTATTGTGGTTTCAAGTCCTCCTTTCTGCCCAGCCATCACAGTGTGATGAAAATTCCAGGACAGACAAAGGACTCGCCATTTTAAAGTAAGCCTCTTCCTGTCAGTGTGGTTTCAGGTATTGCTGTTTCCATCCTGGACTGAGCACCTGATGGGGCTTTTGGTCCTCTTAGAAGCCCCTCCTCCATTTGCCCTCTCTGCTCTCCTTTCAGGTAAAGCTTTCAGAAAGATTATGGTATTTGCTTTTGCGTATCTGAGTTTCACTCTTACTGGCTGTTCCTCACACACATTATGGTATTTGATATGTTATGAGGAGAAAGCTAAATGATAAAGGCAAGTTTGACATGCAATGGTGATTCCCAAACCATTGAACACTAATATGTAAACAATACAGTGCCTTGCCAAAATAGGGCAGACCAGGTTGCTCTGCAGGGTGGGGGGTTGGGGGGTGGGTGGGGGTGGTGTTAGGTTAGGTATTATGAAAGTTTCTTCACCCAGGGAGTGGTTGGGTGCTGGAACAGGGTCCCCAGGGCAGTGCTCACAGCACCAAGCTTGACAGAGTCCAAGAAGCATTTGGATTATACTCTCAGGCACATGGTATGACTCCTGGGGATGGTTCTGTGTGGGGCCAAGAGTTGGACTTGATGAGCCTTGTGGGTCCCTTCCAACTCAGCATATTTGGTAATCTTGTGATTCTGCCGACTCTGAGGAGTTTCCCATTGTGGTATAGGGCGGTTTCAAAATGACTTAGAACTGAGCTGGCCCTGGAGTCACAGTAAAGCCTATGTTGTCTATTTTCTTCTAGTCCACCACTCATTTGGTTATATCCCCTGGGTGTGTCTGATGCTCAGTGTCCTTTAGCAAACGTTGCCCTGGGCAGAGAGGGAAAAATGGGCATTGCTGTTGGTTCTAGAATGGCCCTTGGTGCTTGCTGTCCCCTCTGTGTCCTGTGCAGACCTGTTAGAAGGGGGCAGTGGAGCTGGGAGGGTGGATAGGAGCTTACCCAGAGTACCTGCTGAGTAAAGAAGTACTGGTAATACCTTACCTCTTCAAGTCAATGCAGTAAATAGGTTTACTTTGGTTTTTTTAGTGACTCAGGATGCATTTCAGTTGAGATGTGTTAGTTGGATTGAATGCTTCTAGGTCATGGTTCGAGACAAACAGGTATCACCTTGGCAAAGCGAAACTCTAGTAAGAAATAGTATGTCAGATTAGTCTGTCTTCATTGTTGGAGAAAGGACACTCCCTTCATTTCTAAATTCTCCTATTTCAAAGTACACTGCTCTCCTATGGATCAGGCAAATATTTCTGCAATTAAATTCTAAATGTATACAAGAGTAAAAACTGAAATATCTCAATCCAAACCTTATTCTAAAATCACAAACATGGTGGCAAAGTCTGGGGTGAAATATTAATTTTAGTTTTTCCTTCTTGGTTGTCATTGTAATTTTGAAGTTGGTAGCAGAGGACTGAGCTGAGAAGTCTGAGCTTAGGGAAAAGTGGGGACTTTAGTTTGCTCATCTTCCTTCATACGAGATTCATTCGTTTGCAGTATTTTTTGTGTTATATCTTTGGGTTCAAGCTTCAGCCCTAAATTTTGGAGACCGGAAGCTTCTCTTAAGATCACAAGATAAGCAGGGAAACACTTGCACACACCTGAGGGCTCTGTTTTGCTGATCCTGAAGAAAGGCTGTTTTGGAAAAATAAATACTTAGGTAAGATAAGACTGTTGATCGTACATTATCACCCTACAAATCTGACCATTTCTACAGCTGTAGCCAAAGGCCTGAGGCAAAAACCTTTTCACTTTGAATGCTGGAATTATCACTTGTAGTTTGGCATATCAAGTTTCGAGTTAACTTGGTTAGCTTGCTGTTAACTAGGTTGCTCCCAAAGAGCTGTTGGGGCAATAGGATTAGAACAAACCACTGGATGCTTTGTATAGAACTATCCCACCTTGGAAAAGTAAACAGCCTAAAAATACGTGTTAAAGTGGTTCTGCTCTGTAAATGTTTGTTAATTTGGTGGCCTACTGAAGTGGTTGAGCCAAAGTTCTGGAGTCAAACACTGGAAATTTGCCCGAGTCAGTGCTGATTATTATCTGTTCTAAGATTAATGCTTAACAACCTGTGCCCTACCATTGTGATGAAGAAGGATCTACTGGCACAACGTGCAGATACCTGTCTAAAAGTAGAAGTAGAAGAATCAAAGCTGGGATTGTTGGGCAGGGGTGAAGGATTGGCAGATACTTCCCTATTAATGCCCTGGGCCAGAGGGTGGTCCCATGGTGTAAAGGAGAGCACTCTGGACTCTGAATCCCAAGGACCTGAGTTCGAGTCTCAGTGGGGACCGTCCCCTGGCAGTTCAATGCCTCCCTGCCATCCCATCCTGTCAGATCTCGGATGCTCAGCAGGGTCAGCCCCAGTCAGTACCGGGTGCTGCGACAGTCCCGAGGACTTCACTGTCACTGTCCAAGCTCGCTCGGCCATGGCAGATGGACCTCAGGACTTAAACAGTGGGGCCAGTTCTGTGCACGCTGAGCCTCACCTAAAAAATCCACTGTGCTGGCTGGAAGGGCACGTGGGGAGAGCCCTTCCCAAATCCTCAGTAATGAAGTCTGGTCATACACATATACAATGCCCTGGGCCAGGGAGAGAGTCAAGAGTTGGAGCCTTGAAAGTCCCTTCCAACTCCACATATTCTGTGAGTCTGTGAGTGAGAGGCTGCCAACTTTGCTGAAGAGGTATGAATGACTTTGTGATGGTATGACTGATGAAAACAAAGGTTTCCAGTTCTGTGGCTATAGGTGAGGCTGGGTGGGCTGATTGGAGAGGGACTAATTGGTTTATCTTTGGCATAATTTGACTGGAGCATGCTGGGGAGCCTTTGAAAGTCATGGCAGCGAGGTCATTTAAGCTTAAGACTGAGTTTCTCAGAGGAGTAAACCATGGCAAAATGCCTTCTGTGAGATTTATTAATGGAAAACCGTGTACAAACGGAGCACATCTCTGTGGGCTAAGGAGGACCACCATGCTTCTTTGTGTGAGGCCCACATATCTGAGACAGAAGTTGGAGGCGTGTGTTGGATACATTTGGGAAGTGTGGGAGTTCCTGTATGTGTGCCTTCAGGGGTGAAAGGAAGTTAATTGAAGCATATGCTAGGAATCCAACCTACCAGACAGCATTTCTGGTCAGAAGGAGCCAGTGTCCTTGTAAACTCTGTGTGTGATCCCCCCAAAGCTCAGCACTTCTGCTTTGAAAATTCAAGATGGGTAAGGTACATGTGGAAACAGGGGCCTGACATAATTATTGTACAATCAATTTCTGTGCTATTGTTTCACTATTCCTGTTTCCACCTCCTCATATAAACTTTCACTACTGAGGCATATAGTTATCTGGACTTGGTTTTTCTGTTTATAAGGAACCTTATTTTCTCTGTCATACAGACCTCCTGGAGCCTGGCTACCATATAATTCCTCTAGCAGGCAAGGTGCTGCTCTGTAGATCAGAGCATTGGACATGCATTTCCATTCTTAGGTTGTGCCCCACCCTGCTGTTCTGCAAAAGAGATAACACCATGAATATCTTTAAGGTTCTGGACTGTCTTGTGCTTGTGGCAGCAGAGTGGGGCTTGTGGGTGTACTCGGCTCTTTGGTACAGTGTGATGGCATCTCTGTGAATGAGGCCTTGGGGAGACTTCTCAGTCTCCAGGGCTGCAGCTTTCACTGCTGATGGGCGATTGGTACTGGCACTGGCACCCTGTGAATGCAGGGTTTTAATAATGCTGAGTTGTCTGCTAGCTGATAGTTACCCATCTTTTTTCCAGTTTGCTTCCACTAAGTCTTTTTCCCCCAGCTAATGGGTGGTGCCAGATGACAGAGAACATCCTCAGCAGGCCCTGGTGCATGGCAGTGTAGGAAAGACCTGGCTGAAAAAGCCAGAGCAGTGTTATCTCTGATCACATCGGCGTGGCTGTGCTGGGAATGCAGCAGGCAGTAGATCAGAAGCTGCCTGGCTGCAGCCACAGCCAAGCCAGGTGCAGGGACAGTGCAAAGGGGCTGCTGTCTGATCAGTCACGTGCAGTGGATCCCCAAATCCTCCTCTTTTCTTTAGGACTTAAATGGTGGGGCCAGTTCTGTGCACGCTGTGCCTCACCTAAAAAATCCACTGTGCAGGCTGGAAGGGCATTCCTGTGGGGAGAGTCCTTCCCAAATCTGCGTTCGCAAAGCTTGGCCATACATACATAGAGATGCGATTAGTCCTTTCCCACTAGAGGGCAGTTTATCATGACTACATTTCCATAGGTTGCTGATCCTACTCAACACAACCTTTCTTTAAGACTGACAGAAATCCAGGTGAAAACCATTATCAACATTTAATTGTTTCAGCAGCTACAAAGTGCCTATATGAATGATAAACCCATTTATTTGGAAATACACTACTTGAGTTAAAGCAGGTATCAAGGAACATTTTTTAATATGTGTGATATGTATCTTTGGGAACAAGCAGGCAGCAGGTGTGTCTCAGTCACATGGAAATCTGTGAGTAGGGCTGGGGCTTGTGTTCTCACTGAGAGCAGGCACACAACTCCTGG
Source organism: Sakesphorus luctuosus (assembly GCA_013396695.1). NCBI lineage: Eukaryota > Metazoa > Chordata > Aves > Passeriformes > Thamnophilidae > Sakesphorus > Sakesphorus luctuosus. Next base: position 134,477 of record VWZD01001522.1, on the reverse strand, counting down.
ATGCTTCTGCTGATAAAAGTGGAGATGTAGGAGTTTTATATCAATTCAGGTTTATATGTGTGTGTATGTGTGTGTATATGTATATCTATACATGTATTTTGAAGCTTTACAAAGAAAAGCAAAAGAATCCCCAAAGACCCTAATTGCTAATTGAAAAGACAAATGCTCCTTACTAAAATATCAGCAGAACTGAAGGTTTTACTTATAAGATGAATGACGGTTGTACTAACAGACATTAATACTTCAGAAAGTCAAGTCAACAAGAGCCATAATTTCAGGCTCATTTAATAATCTTACTTCAGAGGCAGCCTGAGGATCTTTCTGCACTGTGAGGTGTGGCTGTGTTGGGAATATCACATTCACTTCTGCTGATGATATGGGAGAGGATGTGAACAGAGTTCCTCGGTTAGTGAGGAACACAAGATGAGTCATGGCCTTGTCCTGTAATTCACATTTGGTAATTTTCTAATACGGCGTTTCTTACAAATACTGAAGTTGGTCTTGTTTGCTTCTGCTGCTTCTCAGCTCTCCTTGCACAGCACGGAGGGAATGTGTTATCTGTTCTCTCTGGATGCCTGGAAATATCCAGAGTTTTGCCTTCCTGAGATCTGAGCTAATGAGGAACATGAGGAATGATAGATGGTGACCTTGCTGGGAAGCTCTGCAGACATTTCTTATTTGTTTTTTTCGTCTAGTTTTACTTGCCCAGGTCACTTGTCCCTAAGCCAGTGTCTGGAAAGAGTGGCTGAAGTTATGCCTCATGTCTCTTTGTCCCCAGGGTCAGGAGTTTCTAGGACTTTGTCCTGTGAGGTCTTTCCAGAAGGGCTGAGCTCTGATGCAGCCCTTGTGTTAATGACGTATTTCCAAGTCTGTGTTGCCTTTTCCCCTTCCTTTTGAGAAGTGGGTTCCCCAGGAGACAAGGTCAATGGGAGCTGTGTTCTCTTCAGTGTTTGGCCTAGCTCCACTCCCTCACTTGTTTTGAGGAGACAGCAGTGCCTTCTAGCCCTGCTGGAAGTTGCCTGCTTCCCTCTGAAGCCACTTTTGCTGGGCCACAACACCAGGGCCATGCTCTAAATGCAGGACAACTGCATAATGAGGAGCACTGTACTTAGCAGTTACAACCTGAGCAGGTAAAATAGAAATGATTTCATCATATTTCCCCGAAGGCTGCCGGGTGCATCAAACATAAAACTATGCAAACTCCCCTAGGGCATTCACGATGCCCTGCAGAAGTTACTCCAGATGGACTCTGCAGATGGATGCTCTTGCCTGACAACCTACAAGTCCCTACCTTCTCTTATCTTGTATCTTAAAGGTCTTTTCCAGCCTCAATGATTCTGTGATTTTCCTGAGTCTTGCTTGTACGGAACTCTGGCTGCAATACCCCTTTACTGTGTTGCCTGTCAGAGTTTCTCTCTCTGTGATTTATCCCTCCAGGAGAGTCTGAGAAAGTTTTCAGTTGGCCTAAGCAGAATGGTTTCCCTAGGTTGGCTTAGCCCATGCAGTGCTGAGTGAAACTCTTGTCCTCAAACTTTACCTGATAAGGCCAGACCCCGACTCAATCTATCACCTCTTCGGTGCTATCCTCTCCTGGCAGTGTGTGTGCACCTCCTCTGGTAATTCTGGAAGTAGTAGGAGACTAGAGAAGATCAGGCCTGTGCTGCAGGCTCTGGGCATGTCCAAGCTTCCTCCTTGATGGATCATCATCTTCTGTTCAAGGGATATGTCCAAAGAAACTGTCCCCTCTGGTACAGAATGACCCTTGTCTCCATGAGCTCTGTCTTGATCCTTTCCACCCTTGTGGGTCTAATCTTGAATGGTCAACTAAGCTTCTGTGATAACATATTGTTTTGGGATCAAATGCTGTTTGTTTGTTTTTCTGATTGTTTCATTTTCTAAGTGTTTCCAGACAAATTGTAGGCTGCTTCCTGTTAACTTGACAAACCTCCCTTCTCCTCTCATCTGCTTCTCCCTTTTCTCTAGTTTCCCGTGAGAAGTTAAATTGTTGTTCTTTACCCTTTTTTGTCCAAGCAATTTTTTTCTGTGCAAGTCTTTGTCCAGTCCTTCCCTTCTCTGAGGAGGTAAAGCTGCACTGATCCAGGCCTCTAAGAGATGTGTATTAGCAGCTTTCTGCCTTCCACAACAATTAGGAGCAAAATCTGTGGGTTTATTTTCCTGTGAGGTTTAAATAAGAATGTATGGGCTAAATGGTATGTAAATATCATTTTGTAAATCATTTCGTGGTTGCTCTGGTGAGCAGTGGTTTTTTATATTTCTTGATTACTTGCTTTCTGGCTCATAACTCTGCTTCTGCTAACCACGAGCCTTAAAGAAAACAGGCTGCTCAGTTCGTTCTGCTTGTCTATGGAGGACATGTTGGTGCTGTCCATTTCTGCCATTGTCTGGTCAGTTAAATCCAGCTCATACTCTTGCCACCTGAAATTACAGCTGCTCACCTTGTCAGGGATAGGAGGCAGTTAGGGCCATGCCCCTTTGATTTTTTGGTTTTTTTTAGTACCATTACCAAGTGGTAAGGATTTGGGATGATTTTCTTGGACAGGATGATTTCCCTAGGAGTGTCCTTAGTCTGGTTCTGGATATGGGTTACAAGCTGCCTCCAAAGTAGAGCTGGAGCCCACCAGTCTGGCCAGTGTTGGCAGAAGGAGCACTGTTGGGTTGCACAACCTGCTCTTCACCTCTATGGTCTTATTCCAGCCTTGGTCTTACGCCGACATTTAGACACTCTTGCTGGTTTGGGCATTTTACTCTGTTTCCTATAGAAACTATACCTAATCTCAACACAGCAGTATAACCTGCTCTATTTTTTTGTTTGTTTCTTTTTTAACATGTGAGTGGGCAGAGGTGCAGTGACTCATTCTGACTCAACTGAGGTTTTTCAGAAGGAATAGGGCAGAGTGAGGGCTGAAACCTGTCTCACCTTCTCACTGGTTTGTGTAGAAGATCAAAAGACTGTATTGCCATGTTCTGAGAACTTTCTGTATGAACCCCAGCATCCCGAAAAGTCAAGAGTAGCCTCAAACTCCTTTTTCCAGCTGGCATTGTCTCCTACCAGTCTGGTTTTCAAGCACAAGGAGCTGCAGTGAGCCATGGCACCTGGTGTGCACCTTGTGCTGCAGGAGCTCCATTTGGTAGCTGGTGCAGCTGCAGGGTCCATGTCCTAGCTGGATGTCTCTGCCTTTGGTTGGAAGTAATTTTTTTGACATCAGAAGGTGTTTGATTTTTCTCTTCTCTTGTACCCTTGTTGAGCAGTTGCCCCTGACAAGATGACCTAGAACTCTGCCACCCACAGCCTTCTGGTTCTGGGGCAGTAGCAGTGTTGGGACACATCTTCTCACCTCACAGCTTATTACTTATCTCCTGTGTTCAACCCCATCTCCTTGAACACCACCACCATGGAAAATGGCATGGGTGGTGCAGGGAAAAGAGACTTTATCTTCCAGTTTGCACAAGAAGAAGCCCTGGGAACAGCCTGGAACTTGTTAATCTCTCTGATTCTCTGTGGTGAACTTTTCTAATGACTGTTATGTACAAGATAGCCTTTGATTCAACTGTTGCTCATCTCATGTAAAAGTTTTTAACTAGATAGAAACTACTTAATTCTTATGACTTAAGGATTTTCCTTTGTAAGGAGACCAGTTCCAGTAGTATTTCCTCTTAGGTGAAAGAATTGAGGAACTAGGAAAAATAACCCATGACTAATTTCACTTGCTGGCTTTTCTGCTATCACACATTCATTTCCTATCTCCTGAGCACTGGAACTGAGGGGTTAGAACTGATCTTTGCAGTGTCCTCAGGAGGAGGTGAATTGCCTGTATCTGCTCCCCAGCGTGCCTCCAACCTTCTTGCCAGCAAACCAAGTCACAGGTGCTTGTTTGCTCCTGTTTTAGCTCCATGTCTGCAGCATCCTCATTCACTTGAACGGGACAATCCAGCAAACAGCCATGGTTTGGACATTTTATTTGCCTGCAAGTGCATTACTTTAGCCACTTTTATGTCCTAAAGTCGATAATCAATGTCTCTGATTTTGCTAGTTGGTGCAGTTTGAATTCACACTGGTAAGGTTGGAATCTCAACACCTGTAATCATGTGAAAGTGCCTCCACTGATTTTGAGGCTCAGAAATATTTAAAGATCAGGTCTGTCACTGTGGCAGCAAGGGATCTAGCCAAGTTGTCTCACAGAAGGTGGGCACTGTTGTTCCACTCTCCTTTTAGTCAGAGATTATGCCTTTTCCAGAGCAAAGCCACAGGCAGGTGAGTGGTGGCTTTAAAGAATCCATTAATTTCTTGCCAGAAAAATGGAAGAGTAAGAGTAAAAAGTACTGATAGTCTTTAACTATGTAACCTAGTGGTCTTGTAGATTTTTAGTCCAGATAAGATACACCACGGTGTCATGACTTGGGAACAGTTGCCTGAGATTTATCAGAAGAGGAGTAGGAAGTTGCCCAGTCAGGTGAATTTGCAGTGCAGAAGGTTCTGTTTGCTTCTCAGCCATCACATGTAGCTTTTCTTAAGCACAGCATTCCTATTTGTACAAACAATCCTTTCAGTCTGTGCTCTGACTGGAATAAAGATTTTGCAGAACTGCTTCTATTGAGAAACAAAAACGTGTTGATGTCCCTGAACTGGTAAATATGTTGATCTCAGGATAAATTTCTCATTCTGTTCCCAAAGAAAGGTCAGAGAGGTTCAGGTGGGTTCAAGGAGGCCATTCCTTGTTTGGTTTATGTCTGGTTGCCCATCTCAATATGTTGCAAAATCACTGAATAAGCTGAACAAAATTCCACATTTCCACAGTACAACAAAACTCTGAGATGTTCTTGTTAGATTGCAATGTATCAGGAAAAAACAGTGCATTTTAAATCCATGAGATATTGGTAACATTTCCCTGGACCAAAATATTTTTTGTTTAAAAGACTGAGTTAGATTTGTGCATTTTCTACTAGTTCACTATTAAGTACAGTCTTTCTAACAGCCTGTTAGCTCATGAGTCTTACGACTTGTGGGTGTGCTGCTGCCATTTTAACCTTTGATACAGTTTGTCTTGCAGATTTTGGCTCCTGCAGCTGGATATGCAGCTTGGGTCAATTAAAAATGTATTTGAGAGTACAAGAAACATGGTCTTCCAAAAAGCCTAGGAAGAGTAACTCTTTCCAGACTGCAAGGGACGTGTAACCCTGCATTATCTGATATTAACTGATACTACTGCAGGACAGTTCAACAAAGTGAAATATTTAATTAGAAATGAGTGGTCTGAACAAAAGCTTGATTCACAATTTTCTTCACATAAATTTGAAACAAATTTTTTTTTAAAATAAGTATGTGTGGGCAATTTGATTAAATTATTTAATTGATTTTTGTGAAAACTTCAGATCCTGTATGAAAATTGTATTGCCATTATGATCTGTCCAAACTTAAGAAGTTACACCTCTATCCTCCTTTAAAGCAAAGCAAAACAAAACAAAAAGCTTTAAATGCTCAGTAAGGTGCTGAATTGGTATACATAATTCATCACCTGAATATCATCTGCCACCTGCCTGCTTTTCTGCATCTTTCTGTGGCCTTCTAATTGTATGGGCTGTACTCTTGACGCTACTCAAGTCAATGCTAAAACTTCCACTGATTTTCTTTCAGAGAAGGGACTTCACCTGTTCTCTGTTTTAGTAGTGGCAGGTATAATGAAATACCTCTTAGCTGTCATAAAACTACCATGCAGTGCTTTTAAGGTCCTAGTAATTCACTTTCAATCCTCCTATGTTTTACTGGGTCTGACAGAAAAAGTCTTAGCTGCCTGAGGGGTCCTAAGTATAAATCTGAGACTCATTCCTTATTTTATAGGGTAAATTCTGAATGCTGCTATTGAAGTTGTGTAAAGGAACTGCCTATCTCATGGGGGCCTGCCCTAGTCATACAAAAAAATTCTGCTGTGTTGTAGAGTTGCTGGCAGGTGTTCTGGAGATCTGGTGTTTCAGAATTGGTATGTGTTTATGATGACTTAATTTCAGGGGTGTCTGAAAGGGCACCTCTGCTTTCCCTCCCTCTCTGTTTACCACTTGTGGGTGAACATTGTCAAATTGTGGTGGTGGGCAAAACATATTGGACATGGGGAAACTGGCCCTGTTCTCCTGGGACAACAGAAGGCAGCACAGACAAAACCAACTGTTTGAGTTCTTCCCCCTCCCAAAGCTCCTACAACGTGTGCCAGCGTCAGACAGATCCTCAGCTGCACGAACAAAGCTTAACCCAGTGACAGACCTGGCGTGGGAACACGGTATCACCCAAGAGGGGAGCACGTAGGTGAGACTTCTAATATTTCACTCATTTTACTAACTTACGGTGTCCTGGAATCTTCCTCCCACACAAAAGAAACTCTGCTCTGTGGTTTGAGACTTTGCTCAAACCCTTGCAGTTGTAAAACCTGGGTTCCTTGTGCACCAGTGGCACAGCAGCCCCTGGGACTGGGGAGATGGAGCGAGCTGCTCCACCCTGCTTTGGACACTGAGTTTCTATTGCTTGTGCAGATATTCCCTGTCCAAAATGCTGCTTGAGATTGGATAATTTTGCAAACTCAAAGTATTTCAGCTCCATTCATAGAAAATTAGCCTTTTGATGCTCCATGTTCTCATGACTGTTCAGCTCCTGGTGTCCCTACGTGTTTACTCTTCTCTCTCTCCTTGTTTTCTCTCCTTGAGACCTAACGGCATTTCTGAAATACAGGCTACTGAACACCTGACAGTGTGTGCTCTCCTCCCAGGTAACACACCATGTGGTATTAACTGTCCAGTAGGACCAGTGAAAACTGGTGTTCAGATGTCAGCCAGAGCTTTCAAAAATACCAAAGGCATTTTCTAGTGAAAGTAGCTGTTTTCAGGAAAACAGATCTGTATCTGCAAGTGTGTAACAAGAGCCATCTCCCTTCTCTGGGAGGTAGATGGTTTTCTTGACATAATGGAGTCATGAGGAAGTGAAAATTCAATCTCAATGAAGAGCTGCCCTTAATAAATGAAAGAGCAAATGTGTTTACCAAATGTGGAAAAATATGAAAATGTCCAGTGCTGAGGAAGAGGGCTCTCCTGCAAAGCTCTCACCCACACAGCATCACAAACATTCTACCTCCGAGAGCCTTTCATGGGGAATATTTTCAGAAGAAAGCAGCATATGCACTGTTTCACTTTCAGCAGTCTCTGGTTTACAGTGATTGCATCATGTTTATGAGTATAGTGTTTACAGACTTTAGGAGACCGCATGATGGTGTCCAATTTTTTTCAAACCTTTTTTTTTGCCCTTTGCAATTTTCCATGGAAGCTTACACAGTCATGTATAGTAGTTTGCAGTACAGCAAAGCATTTATTTTTGTTTCTTAAGAATTTTGTGGCCTGAAAATGTCACTGGCTGTCCCTAGATTTTGTGCAATGAGAAATAATCTTTTTCTGTTTATCTTCTCATCACTTGAAGTTGTATGTCTGCCTACAGTCAGTCCTTCTACAGTAAAGATTGCTTTAAAAAAACAAAAAAATTTGAAAAATTCTTCATCTAATCTCTACTCAGCTTCTAAGCCTTTTCTTTTTCACATTGTCCCTCTCTTCTCCTAATTCTAGTGTATCTTCCCTAAGGGTAACTCCTAGTGCTCTGTCATGTCTCCGGAGTGGTGAGTTTGTCTTCACTGTTCTGTATTGAGAGCATTGGCTTCTCCTTCCCAAGTAGTTTAGTAACTATCAGCATGTGTATACATTGGCAGGTTTTCTTCCCCAGTTGTATTACATAGCATTTACTGATTTTGAGTTTTGTCTGTTGATTTTCTCTTCACTTACCATGGACCACAAGAACCCTCTGTGACTCTTCAGATTTCACTGTTACTAATGTTTACAACAACTTTGTCATCTCACTGTTCGCCCTGAATTTCATTTATCTGCAATGTGAGGTGCACACATTTCACCTGGTGAAGTTAGACCAACAATTTATATGGAAACTATTTGAAAACCTCTGGGGGAAGCCAGACATTTTTGAACTTCAGCCCCTGATGTCTTATTTTGTTGCCAATGTCTTTTCAGAGCTGTCCACAATGAAATCCCAAACTCAGTTTTTGTTGTGGGTGGGTACGTCTCAAGCATTGACAAATACCTCTGCTTATTTGTCAGTTGTAAAGATTTTTGAGAGTCTTTCTTATTTCTGAACTGTGTACAGACACATCAAATTCCCAGTGTTAGTAGGTGATAAGCAATTACTACACTTTTTCCTGGTATTTAATCTGTTTCTGGGAAGTGATGTGAAGTGAGAATACTTTACTTTCAAATGGTGTTTTCAGTTGTCCATCAGCCAAACTCATTGGCAGTGGCTGCCAGTGTCCATCTCAGCTCCTGTTTGGAGCTGCAGGGAGCATTGTTCAGAACAGAACAAGCCCACCTTTTGCCTCTGCAGTTGTTGTGCTGCTCATCAGGGCTTTTCCTCTGCCCCTGAAATGCCCATTTGAATTTGGTAGGGAAACCACGTGTATGCTTTTGAAAGTAGAGCAAAAATGAGTCTCAGGCCCCAGAGATGCAGATCTGTCTGCATGTCCTTCACAGGAAGGCATTCCTGTTTGGCAGCCAAATCATGTGAATGTGTCTGTGTCTGAAGAGAGTCTGTCTCCCTGTCTGGACAGTGGTTTTGCCGTGTCATTTCTGTACTGCATCAAGCAAATTTCCTTTTTACAGGAACCAAGGGACAAGAAATTGCCTGGGACTCTCAATGCTGCTAGTTTCTAAGTGAAAAAAAGGAAAAATGTATAGAGGCAAGTAGAATAAAGTACACAGCAGAGGGAAAGCGTGGAGATGTGGAAGAGTCTGTGGTTCTAGGAGAGGGAGATGATGTTGACAGTGAGGTGATTGAGGAGCAATGGTCATGCTGTCTCCTGAACAGCTGTTTTATTTGAACTATCTGAAACAACTCACTTGCATTTTTTTCTGAGTGGTGTTACCAATTCTGGACCCAGAAATAGCTGCAAAAAGCATAAATTAATTCCTTGGTTTTCTCCATTTGTCAACAACACACTTCCTTTGTACCTGCCTGACATAGACCCTGAAGACAGGAATGAGTCTGGATTTCCAGGTTTAGTCTGTCTTTAACTTCAGATCAAAAATGTTTAATTTACAGTAAGAACTTCTTGGCTACTAACTGCACTGTAAGATCTGGAGACTGAGCTCCTGTCAATGCTCATCACTAGAAATAAAGACTATGCCTTAGAAACTCAGCTTGATAATTTTTGTTTCTGAAGCTGAACAGGAATTTGCTTCTTCTTCCAGGGGGAACTTCAATCTTCAATATATGCTTTTGTAGATTAAATTACCTGGGTTTACTCCATTCAAGAAATGAAGGAATGAGTAGGTTTAGAACAATGTTCAAACAAGACAAGCAAATAAATACACACAGGAAGATAAATTATTCTCCAGATTCATTGTGGATAGGGCAAAAAGTAATGAGCTGTTGTACTGGAGGAACATTCAAACTGGACCACAGAGATACCTTCTAATGGTAAGGATAGAGAGTCACTGGCATCAGTGCCCATGGAAGCTGCTGAGGCTCCATTGTCACAGCTTTTTCAGGCAAGGCAAGTGCAGTAGCTCTCAGAAAAAAAGTGAGTCAGGCACAGTGGCAAGTTCCAGAGCTGTCCCAGGTGACCCCACAGCAGAGCCAGGCTATTGAAACACTTGTGGCTTGTACACAGAGCAGATGTTCTTGTTAACAAATCTTGTTCATAAAAATGCAGCTGCAGTCTCATCCTTCTCATCCTTTCAAAGGCAGAGTGCTCTTTTTGCACTGATTTTGCATTGCTGGGAAGTTCTGAGCTGCTTGTCTTCTCTCTGCAGGAAATTCTCCTTTGTCACAACCCCCGCTGTGTTCTTCATGTCCTGGTATGTCAGTGCATGCCTACATGCATCAGTGTGGGCTCTACTTGCTGTTTGAACTTCTGTTGCTATTTCAGCACAGAAAGAGATACGGTGTCAACAAAGTGCTTCCCTTTCATCTTCTGGGATAAGCCCCTACAGGTGTGCACAGGTACACTCACAGACTGTGAGCTGGACAATTCCCAAATAAATTGAGAAGTGAAGCAGTTCACGATGCAACAGTGAAAGATCCTGGTATGAATAAGAGTGTCAGAACAGTAGTGTGTCCTTTGGCAGTCTTGTGCTTCTCTTGTCTCTTTGTATCGCTATCAAATATTTCATCACTTGGTAGAAACGAGAGTGCGGAAGGGAAAGAGATAATGAAAATATCCTGTCCCATGGGAAGAGGAACTGCTACAGTGTAAGATAAGCAGTAACCTGGAAACAAGGAGTTCTGAGCCACCAACCTCTTTTGAAAGAAAAACATTTCTTTGCAATACTTGTGAGGCTGTGCAAGGTGCTATTTGTATACACAAGCTGCAGGATGGAAGGAGCAGAAAAGTTCCTGTGTGTCTACAAGTTCAGAATTCCTTTAGAGCTTTGGCAGAAATGCTGAAAGAAGCCTCTGAGTAGCAGTGGGGAAGACCTGCTTCTATCTTTGTCTAATCATCCACCATCTCCTGCAACCAAAACTGCAGTGCAGGCCACAAGTATGGCCGTGAATCACCATGACTCCTGTTTATTTTTCTCAGATTTGTACCACTCTCTCTCCACATCTGGCCTTTACATGGCACTTCTGAGATCAGTGGCTTCATGCTCAGTTCTGCTCTGTGTGATGGACTGTTTCCTTTGACCGATTTTGCATATGGCCTAATTTTTTTTCTACACATCTCCCCTTCCACTTGCCAGAGAGGAGAGCACAGGTTCCCAGTCTGCTTTCTCTCATCTGTTTGTTTTTCTGTCTCTTTTGGCACATCTTTTCCTACGTAAACAGTCCCTTTTTTTCAGGCTCTAAGTTCTCCAATTAATTGGTTGTTCTGTGATTCTGGTTGCCTTTTTTGATTTCTGTCTATTTTAGGAACTATCCTGCTATTGATTATGCTTGTGGTTTTGATCTTTATGATAAGGTAATGACTTTGTCATCTGTAACATCCAATTTGTTATGAGTCCTTTTTTCTTCTGCCTTTTTGGGGCACTTGGGCATGATCTATAACTGCAGGCAGATCTGAGCTCATTGGAAGAGGAAGTCTGTTTGCCTTGTTCTCACTGCAACAGCATTCAGGCTGGCAGAACCTCTGCAATAGGGGAGGATGAAGGGGACCTGAGACAAAGCAGGAGGCTGCCCCACATACAGCTCTGAAATTATGTGGTTTGCTATTTCTTTAGCAGTCACCTAGCTCTTTTTACCCTGCCATCAGCTCAACGTGACTATTTTTAGCTGCATGAATTATCTTGAGAATTGTTAAGCCAAGTGTTACTGTATGAGGATGGGCTGCAGAGCACAAATCTGGTTTCCAGCACTGGGAAAAGCTCATTCATTTTCCCCAGTGTAATGATGGTGATTTCAGAACAGGTTGTAACATGCTCATATTAAAATTGGGCATCCTGTTCCATGTCCTGATGAATTGTCCTGTGTTTTTTTTGGTTTTTTTTTTTTTGCTACTTCAGCAGCTTGCTTTATCCTGGTTAGATTTCCTTCCGGAATCCCTTACTGTGACCTGCGTATGACGGAGTGCTTTGTCTGCAGCTTCTCCTATTTAACACAGACAGAAATAATCTGTTCCTGCTTCTCCTGTGCCAGTAACAATAATTACATAATAGATTCTCTTCAGTTTTCTGCATGCTTATTGTCTCAGTTTCTAGTTTCGTTTGGTTTCTGGGTTTGATGTATCTCAGAACTTTTTGCAATGACTGCGGAAAGGACGGTGGTAAATATGAAATGTCTGTGCTGAAATTCATCCATAGGTCTTAGAAAATTTCTTGGTTTGTTTTTTTTTGCAGTTAATGCTGACACCAGTGTACCTTGGTATTTGGCTTTCAGAGTTGTTTGTGTCTAAAAAATGGATCTGAATGAGTCTTGGGAGTTTTAGTATAATTAGCTGCTCGTGTTTCGACAGCTTAAATGTGGGTTTCAAAGTGCCCTGCATGACAAATTGTTGCCCACCCAGAGAGGTGGGTGATGATAAAAACCACAGTGTTTTGGCATTAAATGGGGTTGTTCCAAACCCACAGCTTATGCTTATGTGAATCGAGCATTTGCTGAGTGCACAAGCCTTGAAAGAAAAAGCACTGAGTGGACCATTCATCACCTTCTTCATGAAGTTCCAGGAGTTAATAATTTAGTCCAAAACACATCAAGGCCATGATAACCACCAAAGGGCCCAGGAATTGGTAACGAATTGGTAGGAAATTGATTGCATACCTTGCCAGTTCCATGCAGTGACCCCTTGACTAGGCCAGTGGTATTCAAGCATTTTGAGGTTCATCCCACAAGTTTTGCTGTGACCATCTGGCCTTTGTCACATTATGGAAGAAATTATGGTAGAAAACTGTTGAAGTGAAAGTGGAGATGATTTTCCTGCTACTGATAAAACTGTGTCAAAGTGTGTGTGTCTCACGACACTTCTGCATTTCTCCAAGTGCCTGTTTTCAAGTGCAGGCATTCCTGTTCTTGTGTGATAAGGAAGGAGGTCTGTCAGAGGGAAGCGGGAGATGTTTCTGCTTTCTGCCACTTCTTCATATTTGTGCCTTGGTTGTTAAGCAGAGCCTGGAAGCAGCTCTGTGCTGCCACATTCAGAGGCTGGATCACACTCTCCAGGTACAACCCTGGGTATAAATACAGAGAAACGGGGCACATTGTGTCACCAGGGAGACCAGCCTGTCCCAAACTCACATGCAGCCAAGCACCTGCTTATGCTAAGGAAGGGTAAGATTTGCCCCAGGACTTCTAAGCCACAAATGCCTGGTGTGGGAAGTGAGGAGATGGGGCTATTCTGTCTTACCCTTCCTCCTGCCTGTCCATCCATCTCCTCCAGGTTCAGAAAGTGTCTGCAGCCAAAGGTGGCTGGTGGTTGGTCTCACCACCTGCACTCAGATCCATGAGTGAAGAGGGTTGGTGTTTAGAACTTTAGCCACAGAGACTGAGCCACACTGATTGTGCCAACCCTCTGATATATGCCACCATCATCTTACTGTGGCTAGTAGAGTGTCTATATTCTACATTCCTTATGCTTGGATGCTTGATTTCTTTCCATTATCTATCTTTCATTCTTAAAGTCTTCAAGTCCTTACCCTGCTGAAGGACAGGAGAGCAATATTTAACATCCCATCTGAGAAGCGCGTTTCTTTTGTCTTGGGGAGTGTGGCATTAGAAATGCAGATGGTGGGAGCAGTCAGCCAAGTGAATAGAAGGGAATCAGAAGATTGGAGAAATTGTTTCTATGTTTCCCAGTCTTCTGAGAAGATTTCCCCAGCACCTTGTGAGAACAGCAATCCTTGGAGGTGTCACTGGTGATGTTGACCTGAATCTCTTTCCTAGGCAAACTTGTGGATTCAGTCATTCTTCTCCCTGAGCAGTTTTCTAAGACTGAATAATAGCAGAAACTTATAGCATTGGGTTGATGCACAGAATTCCCAGGGAACAAGGGACTTTTTCCCCTTGATCAATTTTGTGAGTGCATCCTGGGAGGATAAATGCACTGACTTAGGGATGTAGCTTACTAGACAAGAACTCTTACTTTTCAAAAGGACATGGCCATTTGTAGCTCCTCTGTGTTGCCTGCATTCATGTGCTCTGTTGTTCTTTCAGCATGCTGGCTTGGATGGCAGCATTTATCTGTGGTGATATCAGATGTCACAGTCCTTTGAGAAGAGGGAGGCAGGAGCACAAGAATGAATTGTTCTTTCCATGGTGTTTTGTAATTGGATGGGGATCAAAAGGGATGGAAAGGAGACAAGTGAAATGGCAAGTGTGACTGTCTAGAAGGGAGTAAGAGAAGACAGGGAAGGAAGACAGCTGCTGTAGTCCAAGAAATGGGTGTAGTGAAAGTCATGGCCAGTACAGCAGATGAGAAAATCATCAGGTCTGAACTGCTGGAGTCTGGTGTGCCCTGGCACTCTATTAATTCTTCTCTGAAGGCACTTAGGGCTTGAACTCCATTGCTTTGCCTCGCTGTCTGGCCAAGGCTGAAAAAGGGGCGGTATTAAGGAGGATTTTACCAGTAATATTCAACATGCCAGAATGCCCTGGCTGAGGTTGGGACCCTGTGTGAGATGTAGTTGAGGTGTAAAGTACATAGAAATTCTGTACAGATGTGAGTCCCAATGGTACATGCACAACTGGCCTAGAGTCTGTCAAAGATGAGCAACTGCAATATGGACAGGCTGAGGGTGTCAACAGAAACAAAATGTATCTTTCTAAAGGGCTGTGGTGGACCACAGATCTGTTGTGGGCTGTGAAAGGTGAATGTGCAAAAATCAGCAAGATAATCAAAGGAAAGGGGGCAAAGATCTTGCTCTTCATGGGGTGTTAAGATCTCGTGGCCTTGTGGTCTCTCTGACCCTCTTTGTGAAAGAGCTAATTTGAAAGGGATAATTCATGAAGTTTCCTTTTCAATTTTCCTAACTTCCAAAGCCAGAATGAGATAGTCTCAAAACTATTGGCTTCCTGTGGGTTTTTTTTCCTTTGAAGCTTCTGCCAAAGTTCCTCACTTTGGGTGAATACAATTGGAATGCCACAGATTTGTTCTGAGTCTTCCCATCCAAGATCTTCCTTCCCAAAGGAGGGTTTTTTCACCTCCTTTTTTTACATTAGCCTTCAAGGAAGGGATAAACATCCAAAGCTTTCTTTCCCAGAAGAGAGGTATCTCTAATGCTCTCTTTGTATGGTTTTCTGTTCACATGCAGCATTTTTATCCATTTCTAATAGTGGAACTCTAGAGAGTCCCATCACCATGTCAGCAGACACTATCTGCACATTAATGCCAAGAGAGGAGTGTGTGCACAGCTGTGTATATTCTGGGGGGCTGATCAGCCTAAGATCTCCAATGCTCTCTGCTGAGATCTGTGATGTAAATGGAAAAAAAGCAGCTAAACTTTCTGGATTTGTAATTAAAACCAAATGATTCATCAGTTTGGTCTTTCAGGTGAGGCAGCGAGAGCTGGGTAACCTGTGCACAGACTGCAGCAGGAGCAGGTTGAGTCTGTATGGCAGGACCACCAAGCACAGAGAGCTTCATGTGAGCACGACCTCCTCACCTGCCCAGTGCTGCTCTGGGGGACCACGGAGCTGCCAGACCCAAAACTCCCCACCCCAAGCCCAGTTCTTCTGTTCGCTCAAGTGCATGCTCCAGTTTTGTGCTGTCTTTCCCCACAGCCTGCCAAGTACATTTCCACCTTGTAGAGATAATGTGTAAAGCAATAAAGAGACACAGCTGCTTGTCTTGGAAAGGGATTTGTTGTTTGGCCAGGTGCAGAGCAGCTGTGTTGTGCAGCCTGTGCACAGGAGGTAATTTTTAAGGTAGTACAACATTTGGTAATTTGGTTTAGGTTGTTTTGGGAGCAGGAGGCTGTGACAGTGGTTTGGTGCTAGTGCTGTATCGACCTGAGCAATGTAAAGGAGAGAGAAGTGCTTTGCTGGTAGAAGTGACTGCTTTGTGGTTTATCATCATGTTTGCTAAAAATACTAGGGCTGCAAAATTATCTGGGGTTTTTTTGTTGTGTTATATCTTACTTTTTCATAAACTATAATGCTAGGGAGTAATCACAAATTAAAGAAAAACACATGTCAGAATAAACACAAGTCTTGATAAGAGATGTTAGTTTCAGCAAGGATCTATGAAGTCCTAAACCCAAACTTGTTTTGAATACAAATACACCTTTGGACTGCAGACTGTGAACCTCATTGTTTCTCTTGGATGCATTGAAATCAAAATCAGACCTGCTCCTTCAGAACTGATTGGTGCTGTAGTACACTTGTAAGAAAGAGCTGTTTGCCTCAGCGAAAGAGGTGGCTTGCTGGGAATAGCCATGGTGAGGTTAATATTGCTTTTGTCTGTCATAACAGATTTAGTCTAATTTAGATCTACTCACCACACAAATGCTAGAAAGACTTGGGATGCTGATCCTTACATGTAGACGGTGGGTGGAAAGGAAAATTGTGGCACAAAGAGGAGGTGGTGTCAGCACTAAAGGCAGGTTAGGATGGCAATACAGACACAGCTGGCTGGCCTTAAACTGAAGAGAGAGTATCTGACTGGAGATGGGGCATCAGATTTCTGCTGAAATATGTGAAGCTTGGGCTTCATTTCCATGAAGTACGAAGCTACCATAAAGAACAGGAATGGATCTCCCCAGCTGACCAAACACCCCAAGCAAGGGTTAATCTAGAACTGACATGGAGTGCAAGGACAGAATGAATATCCAAGGAGCCCACGTCACAATGACTAGTCACGAATAAAAAGCTGAAATACAACATGGAAAGAGAATGAGCAGTGGAGGGGGGAAAAATCAGCCTCATAAACAGAAGGCGAACAGCAGGAAGTAGAGATGATGTGCTTGAAGGAAGTTGTGTAGGTTGAGGTATGGCCTAATCCTGAACTTAGTTTTCCGTAAGGATGATGAATGAGGTCAGGGTCTGTAGTGAAAATGTGAATATGGTAAGGGAAGTTTAACATCTGCAAGGGAAGCAGAATTTAGGCTAATGAGTATGAAATTGCAATGGTCCCTGACTAAGCTCTTTTCTTGGCCACTGAAAGAAATGATGTTGAAATTGCAGATGGATTTGAAGAGAATTTTTTTTTGTTGTTAATCTATGAATTTGGGAACAGAGAAGTGGCAGATACAGTGCCTATCTTCAAAAATGGAACATATCCCCCCTCCCCCAACTTATACATTTCCTAGTTTTCTGCTAAATGTAGGAACTGTTGACATGCAAGAGCAAGGATGACTGAGGGTTGGAAGGCAGTGGAAGGGGATAAAATCTTCACACACACAATTTCAGAAGGAAATGAATATGTTCTGCAAAAAGATGAATATAACTTCTTAAAGGGTAATACCATGGACATAACCAAGAGTCAAGTAACACAGTGATCCATAGCCCCATGAAGACCTTCTCTTCATTGGTGGAAATAATAATGGAACTTGCAGGACAAAGATAGACTAAGGCAGAGAGGCACCACGAATGTTGAAACTAGGAATATTTATTGTATTTATTATATTCCTTGGTTATACAGATATTTGGCCATGGAGTTTGCAGACGACATACCTGGAATTAATGTCATTTCTGTGGAGGAACAGAAAACTGAGTAGATGTTCCTTTGATGTGAGGACTGAAAGCAGTGACATGAATTGTCCATTTGGTTGTTTAAGAGAAAAGGAGAGAAAACTGTTGCAATATCCTGAGAAGCTGTTCCTGAGAGAGGGTGGAGGACAAGAGAAAAGGATGGATTGTCATTGTGACTCAGCTGTAAGACCTTATAAGGTTATGTATCAGATTTTAAACTTCTGGTGGAAACAAACAAGCATTAGTATAATTCTAGAAGATGTTTCCAAGGCCCCTTTTGAATTTTGTATGCAGTTCTGATTCCTGGCATTTAAAAGAAAATGAATAATTGAATTAACTTGAGAGTTGCAAAAGGATTCCTGGGATGGCCAGTCAACTTTTAGATATTAGTTCTAATTAAAAAAGTGGAAAGTTTTTGTTGATTAAGCCTAGCAGTTAGTAGATTTACACAATGTGCCAAGTTTCTCTATAAACCTACAAAGAGGGAGCTTATTTCTGTTTAAGATGATTTCTGAGTCCAAAACTAATAACTTTTCAATGGCTCAAGTTGAAAATTGAGGGAAGTTTAGTAACCATCCTGAACAGCTTTTTTGATAACTTGTGGGATTGCTTCTATATGGATTTAAAAGAGGAGATTATCTGAGGATAATCTTAGAATAAGAGTTGGAAATTGTAATGCTACCATTCCTTAGATTACCAGGGGTGTAAGTAGTAAGAAAGGGGTAGGAGTCTTTAGTATCTGTTAATCTTTGCTAATATTGATCTTCTCTTGCTGCTCTGGGATTTTGTAAGCCTTCCACTCAGGTCAGGGAGTTTTGGGTTTCTCCCTGGTGCAAGCTGATTGCTGCATCTGTGGTTTTTGCCTTCCCCTGTACCAGATATGGGTGACCACTGGAGTCACAAGGACTACGTGAGCTGTGCTGGTTCTTTTGCTGCCATCAGCTGTTCTGATGCTCAGTGAGCTGGTCTAACTCATGCACGTCTGAGGTGTCAGCCAGATTTCAGAAGAAAAAGGGATTTCTCTTTTTCTCTGGGACTTGCAGTGACTGTGGTTTGGAGCGCAGCCTTCTCCGGCAGGGAGTTTCACCTGATACATTTCCTTCTGTTGCCAAGCAAATAGAAAACACTTTGTTTCTAAACATCTCTTACCTGGTGACTTGCAACAAACTTCAGTAACAGCAGGCCAGTTTTTTGTTTAATAGTAGGAATGGGGGCTGTTTCTTGGAAACTCATCATCTGGGAATGGTGGGGGGAAAGGAGGATTGAGTCTGTTAAAGACTTGATGCAGTTACATAGGAGGCACATTCTGCTCCTGGCTTCACCACGTGCAGTCTTCCCTTTTGAAAGATTTCTTCTTTGCCTTATTTCCTGAGAAAGAGAGAACACAAGAAGCAATGCTGAAACTTACTGTGGGTTCCTACTTTGTTGTTATATAAACCCCTGTGCAAATCATTCCTTTTTTTCCTTTTTTTTCCCCAACCATGTAAAATAAGAAATTAAATTATACCTTGAGGAACTTTGTCACTATCCTGGAGCTTTAGGTTTGTACTGAGTGCTCTCCCATTGCTAACTTGTCAAATACAGACTTGAAGAGAAAAGCAGCATTTCAAGAAGTAAGGAGGAGTCCTCAGCCTCACTTATGTAAGCAGATGATGAAGATTAGAATTTAATTATTGACCTTGTGTTTTATTGTACATATTTGAGGCAGGCCTACTTCCATGTGTCTTTGTATGACTAATGGCCTTATTGCACTATGGGAAATAGTTGGCACAAGATACAATCAATCATAACAAATTGCGCAGTAAAGTTGTGCAATATGTGGAAAGGCATGAATGGCTGTCGAAAATTCCAACATGCCCTAGGCTTCTATTGATATCTTGCTAAAACCTCTAAATATGTATTTTCTTATTCTTTCGTTCCCCTTGGATGTGACCTTTCTATATCCTGAAATTGAAGAGAAGTCTCTCATAGATAAAAGAAGGGAACAAAAAATGGAGAAAGTATGATTTTCATGTACTTCAAATTACCTCCTTGTTCAGTTGAGGGAAAACAGGGCTGCTCTGATTCAAGATTGGTGTACATTTTACAGAGTCTGGTGGGTTAACCTTGACTGTTTGCCAGGTGCCCACCCTGCCATACTCTCCATCCCCCTCCTCCATAGGACGTAGGGAGAAAATAAGATGAAAGAGCTCATGGATCAAGATAAGAACAGAGAGATAACTCACCAATTACTGTCACGTGCAAACCAGACATGACCTCGGAACCATTCATGTTATTTATTTTTGGTTAACTACAGACTAGCACAGTGAGAAATACAAATAAAATTTTAAAAACTTCCTCCCGCCCCCCCTTTTCCCAGGCTCAGCTTTGCTGTTGGCTCTTTTCCATTCCCCTCACCCATCCAGGCCTACAGGGGGATGGAGAATAGGAGTTATAGTCAGTTCTAAAGATCCTATCTGTGCCACTCCTTCCTCCTCACACTGTTTCTCTTCTCCAGTATGGTGTCCTTTCTATGGGCTGCAGCTCTTCGAGAACTGCTCCAGCATGAATCCTTTCCATAGGGTGTAGCCCTTCAGGGAAAGACTGCTCCAGCATGGCTGTCTGACCCCCAGGCTGCATTCCTGCCAGAAAACCTGCTCCTGTGTGGGCTCATCTCTGTGGGCTGCAGGTCCTGCCAGTCCACTCTGTGCTGCTTCGTAGTACATCCACCTGTTCTGGCTTGGAGTCCTTCACGGACTGTGGCAGACCACCCACTTCACTATGGTCTTCACCGTGGTCTTCAAGGAAATCCCTCCTCTGGCACCTGGAGAACCTCCTCCCCTCCTTCATTCCCCTTGTTGCGTTCAGGGCTCTCATATTTTTCTCACTTATCTCTCTTGCAGTTGCTGCACAGCATTTTCTACTTATCCCTAAATTTTTTACCACAGAGGCACCATCAGCCTTGCTGATGGGCTTAGCTTTGGCCAGCGGTGGGTCTGTTCTGGAGATGGCTGGAACTCACTCTATCTGACACGGGGACAACTCCTGATCCCTCCTCTCCAAAGCTCTCACCCCTGTGGCCCACCCTGCTGCCATGAGGCTCTGCCTAAGGCTGGCCATGGTGCCTCCACCAAGGAGTCATTAAGTTTAGACTCCCTTTGGCAGTGCAAAGATCCCAATGTGAGCTGCTCTACAGCTCTGAACTGCACAAATGTTTCTGCAGTCTCTGTTACATGCTGTGTTGCAGCTGTAAAAGATTCCTACCCACCCTGAAAGACAGGCACTTCTTTAACCTTTATTTCTAAAGTCTGCCATACTGGTGTCCTTAGGAAGGTCCTTACAAACTCCATTGCGACTGCCTAAGCTTTCCCTTCTTTAATGAGGAACAAAGTCTTGTCCCTGGTTTCCACATGAGGATGTGCCCAAGTCTACTACCTGCCTGTTCTCTTCTACAAGCTATTCCTGCTGCTCTCTTTTTGTGTCTCTCTTCCTCCTGTCCTAAGGTACCCTGAGTCACATGCTGGTTTCTGCTTCTTCATCAAGTTGAGCCCAATGAGCAAAGCAAGATGGCAACCTGTGAGGACTCCAGAAATAAGGAGGTCAGAGAACACTAAAGGAAGGTTTTCTTATAAAGAATGAGGAATGATTCTGGCTTTCAGACACATTAGCTCTGCTGGATACATCACTGAGGACATGTCTATGTAAGTGTCAGACCCTTGCTCCATGCAGGTCACCAGCTGACCAGCACTGAACCCTGCCTTGCAAGGAAAACCAGGAATGGTGCTGAGCTGGAAGTGGGGCAGAAATATAAATGTCTGCATCCAGGTGCAAAGGCACAATCAGTGTGTCCCTCAGCAACCTTCCACTGCAGGAGAGAGTATTTCCCTGCATTCCCCTTCCTAGATGAAGCAGATGTCAGCCTGTGTAAGTTATGACAACTCTGCTGAGGCTGTTGGAGAGGACCTGGTCCTGCAAGTTAGAAGTGCTGGGGTTTTTTTAAATATAAATATTCTTTCTTGATAAGAATTGTCTCATCAGACAAAGAGAATTTATCTGACTGATGACCCACAGTCAGGTAATCTCTCTGTGGCCAGCAGTACTGGGAAGAAAGCTTTGAGACACATGGGACACAAACGAAATGAATGTTCCCTGGCACAAGTTCCTTGCTTGATTCTGAGAGCAACTCTAGGCCTGTGGAAGTCCCAGTTGTAGGGATGGATAAAACAGTTACTGTTTCATCAGGATCTGCCACAATCTCCTTGATGATCTCTTTGTTACAAGCCAAAATGGCCTTTTAGGGTAATGAATTGCGTCTATATCAAATAATGCCCACCTAAAGCTAATTAAAAATCTTACATAAGTACATTTAAAATTTAATGTTAATAATTTGTATTTGATGGATTTGAGTCATAAAAGGCAATGTAAAACAGGGAAGTGGGTCATGTCCACTTAGTATTGCTTCAGAGCCACCAGCCTTTCTAAAATAATACAAACCCAAATGAACGCCCTGAAAAGGCTTAAAAATATAAGGTGATTTCCAATTTCTGTTGGTTTTTTTATTCCACCTCTTTTATGTGCTGTCCTGCAATCAAAGTCTTAGTCATTACATGACCGGGTGTGAAGCACTTGAGACAATTTCATACTGAATAAACCTAAGACCTGAGATTTAAACATAGAAAGCTTCTATGTTTGAAGTGAGGTATGTTTTTCTCTTTCAGTACTGTTTGTGAGTCTCACAATCACTTGTTACTCTGTTTGATGCTGTTATCTATTTTGGTTAGAAGCTTTCATAAGCTGAAGGAGTGGATCATTTGTGAAGTTTTGGTGGTGTCTGATTTTCATGTGTAGTTTCAGAGAAAGCCATATGATAGGACTCGTAACGTTCCTCCATCTCATCAGGATCTGAAAGGGGAACCGCATGGGGTGTATTGCTGAAGTTGCTAATTTTTCTGTGTGTAAATCTCTTCTTGGAAAAGCAGTAAATCTCTTCTTGGAAAAAGACCTCTGACGTAAATGAAATGTAGCCAACTGAAAGGATACCTGTGCTAATTTGAATGCAAGTGATGGGCCATAAGCAAATGCCTCCCCACAGGAGTGACTCTTTCTGGCTTGTGTGCCCTTTCCACTCTAAATGAGAACCTGCAGGGACCAAAAACCCATCTCCTTTGCTGTTGGCAGAGATGATCCAGAAGTTATCCCTTTTGGCGCTGCAGTACTGTGTTTGTGGTTTGTGGCCGTCCTGTGTTTGAGTAGTACATCCACACTTAGTGGTTTCAAATTGCTGTGGGCTTCTGTTATTGAGGAAAAAGAACATGGAATGCCAGGTTGTCCCAGTGGAAGGAACTATCAGAGGTTTTTTATTTTTTTTTAATACTTTGAAATCATCCTTGTAGGGCTGGTTCAGGGAAGAAGGGAGGTGAAATTTTGATGTTTGGCTCTGCAAATGGTTTGAGGAGGAAGGAATCTGCTTGATCAGGTGGTGTTTGGGGACTGGAGGAAGCCCATGCTAGTAGGACAGGCTGTGTTTAAACTACAAGTGAGACAGACAGCTACCACTTCACATCTAGAAAGGTGTAATCAGTGTTTGGGTGTGACATTGGGGTTCTGGGGTTGAGTGGGATGTGGATGTGGTGTTAAGTCTTCTGACTTAAAATTTAGTCTATGTTTAGATGCCTGAATATCAGGAGTTAAGCAGAAAGTAGGGTCTAAGAATTGTTCTTTACTTTTTATGTGAATGAATGCCTGTATTTGGAGCTGAGCTAAATAGAAAGAAAACAGGTAGGGTTATTCTATAAAGAGACTGACTTAAGCACAGCTAATAGTACAGACCTGCGAATAGTCCAAACTCAATAGCTGGAAACACTGGGCAGCACATGGGGCTACATGGGAACCGTGATGCTGGTGGAAAAGCATTCCTTGGTGGCCTTATGGTACCTCACAGCAGATAACAGGTGTGTGGCCAAAGAGAAATATACACAGAGAGAAATTCTTGGACACAGCAATGAAATGTAACCTATCTACTTCCCCTGGAAAGAAAATATCCTTCCTGCTCAGTATGATTCATAAATCAAATATGATTCTCCTCTTGTTTATAAATGCTAGGTAAGCAGGTCCGTATGCACAGTAAGAATCTTTGTGAAATATGGCAAATTAATATTGATACTAGCAATGCTCCAAAAGAACTGAAAATTAAGATTAGCAATGGCAACTGTCCAAACATCAAGTTCAATGCAGAAATCTCTGTTAAATACCTCAGATTGCACCTGCATTTTAAGTTACTCTAAAGACTGGTGAGTCAAGTGTTCCCCAAGCAGCGTTACAGCTGTCTCTGCAGGTTTGGCTTGGTTCCTGGGCACAGAAATCAGAGCAAGCTTTTATTCACTGGCCATATTCTTGCTCTGTGTTTGAGTGTTTCAGGACTATGTGGATTTCAGGGCCAGGAGGATGATGTTCTCTGGTTTAGTTTGGTTTTCTTTGGTTTGGTTTGGTTTGTTAAGAGTGCAAAATGACCTTTTCATCTAACCTGCAGCTGTGGAACTGTGTAGCTGTAAAAATCAGTCCAGTATCTTAAGTCAGAGAATGAGCAATGTACAATTAGCAGCCACTTTAAAATATTTGAGGTTTGATATTTACTTAACAACACAAATATGCTGTTTGTGGAGAGATAAAACTAAAATAATCAAACTATCCTTAAGTCATCCATCTGTGAGTCTACTGTCAGCTTGGAGTCCTCAGTTCTATGCCACACGTATGTCCCAGTTACTGTAGGAAATGCAGTAGAGCTCACACAGACTAGATTTTCCTTTCTTACAGGATCAGATCTACTCCTAATGGATGTATTTGCTGTGCAGAAAATGAGGCCTGGTGTCCTCAGAATGTGCCATGGCATTTCACGGTGTACATGCACACAAAAAGACTGGAATTATAACTGCAGGGGTCACATCTTCTGCATATTCCTGGTTACATCTGAAATTTGGACATTCATGTTCTTTGTATGTCCCCATATTTTCTCTGTCTCCAAACAAGTGAGATAAAGATCTCTGAGGGGAAGGTGGAAGGTGGGTCAGTAGCCATCACCATATTGCTAAAGTCCTAGTTCAGGAATCAAGGCAGAGGTTCAAGAATCAAGGCACCAGATCTGTTCCAGCTCATCTGACTTCATGCTACTCACTTAGCCACTTTTATTTCCCTACAG
This sequence comes from Sakesphorus luctuosus, assembly GCA_013396695.1. NCBI lineage: Eukaryota > Metazoa > Chordata > Aves > Passeriformes > Thamnophilidae > Sakesphorus > Sakesphorus luctuosus. Next base: position 110,139 of record VWZD01001522.1, on the reverse strand, counting down.
GCTGGGGTGTGAATTCCCCTTTTCTGTACTTAGAGCAGTTCAGCTCACAAGGCATTTGGGGAAGGGAGTTCTTGTTTATGCAGTGCCAGTTACCACAGGCCCTTTCATTGAAATGGCATCATTAAAGAACTAGTGGTAGAGTAACTAGGTCAAGGCTGCCTCCAAAGCAGGATCCCTCCAGGCACCTCAGAAACTGTTCTACCAGCACTGTTAAGTAGCCAAGAGAGCAGGTAGGCCTGACCAGGTGAGACTCAACAACCTATTTACCCTACAAGTAGTGCTCAGATGCAGTATGTAGGAGAATTCCAGTAACTGAATAGTGGTTTTCTGAGCACTCTTTGTAGAAATGTCTCCTAGGTCTCAGTTCCACTCTGATATTGATTGCATCTGCTCAAGTTCATCATGGTAGAGTCAGAACAGCTCCATTTTGGGACGCATGAAGGGCTGCAGTACTCCAGTAGGATTCCAGAAAAAAACGTAACGGTAAATTGAACCACATTTTAATTACATTTCTTTGCTCATCCAAGTAAGAGTAACAACTAATAAAAAATTAGTCAAGACTTTGTCCCCAGGAGCGTTCTTAAATTCTTACTCCTAATAAAGTTGTCCAAATAAACTGTCAACACAAGGCTTAGGATGATCCCTGCTGGGGCGGGATGGTGTACTCAGCCCCCACATATTAAAAGGCCAGATGATTAAGAAGGGGATGTCACTAAATTGGATTGATGTCAGTCTTGGTCCACTTACATAAGTATTACTATAAACAGTTAGGGATAAACTGTTTATATGGATTTCCCTACCAAATAATTTTAGTATATAACTGGGCATGTGGTTTTAATGTCACGGCTATTGTGCAACCATCTGAATTTCAGCACATAAAATATCATATTTAAAAACATATATATAAACGTGTTGGTAGCTAGAAAAGTATTTCCTTATATCTCTTCATGAACGGTGAAAACAATTTGTTTCACTTCCCTTGTATACATACATATACTGCAGATTGGCTTATAAAATCACTTATCAGTACATGTTCTGGTTCCTGGATGTTCTCCTTTTCCTTGTCAGGAGCCCAGCTGTGTGTCAGGGTTGAGGCCTACACCTGGCCAGTGCCAAGCCCCAACAGTTTGTATGTCCTTCCTATGAGTGAAGCCTGAAAGTCTTAGAAGCCTAAAGCACCTGGTAGCATTTTCATGTTCAGAATAAAGAAATCCATAGTGATTTGGATCAGAATTTGATGTAGGTATGGTCCCTTGGATGGTCTTTTTTCAGTGCTTTGTCAAAATGGTTTTGTCATGTCTGCTGATCCTCTGCAGGTGTTGCCCTATCTTGGAGGTAGAGGCTCCATCCACGAGAGGGGATAAGCAGGACTGAGTTTTTTCAAGACTCCTCTATTGTCTTGTACCTCTCTTGTGTGATGTAGCAGTTTCATCTAAGCACACTCTTTGAGGAACACCTCAAGCAAGGGTAAGAATCAAACCAAGATTTCTTATCCCTGAACATCGGTTGGGTCCTTCCAGAGAGGATGGGAGCATTTTCACTGTGGTCTCCTGGGTACCTGCCACTGCTGCCAGGCAATATCACAGCACCCCATGTACTGCACTGAGGTCCACTAGGCGGAAGAGAAACAAGATCTGTTCTTTACCCAGTGTCAGGAAAAGCCCATAGTTCCTTGCCCCAGTCTGTCTCCCAGGTTAGACTCTTGTCTAGGCAATTATCTGCAGTGAGAGGGGAAAGAATCGTGCTGATATCTGGTTTCTCTGGGTCTGTCTGTGGTGTTTTCATCAGTCAACTGAGCAGTTCTTCAGTGACTCTGGCACAAAGGAGAATAACACAGAGCAGCTCCATGGCATGGGATTGAGACATTGTTAAGCGAGAAAATACACATATTAATGTATGAATACAAAGTGAGTATAAGTATGGGAGAACATAAATATGATTGCGAGTAGCAAGGCTGGAACAGAGTGACTACAGGTCCTTTCAAACCTTCCAGCCCCACAGAGCTTCTATAGAGGGATGAGATGACAATTCCTTGCAGGGTTTTCGTTGCAGATACTGAGCAACAAAAGGAATTGTTGTGAAATCAATGTGAATGTGGCTATTAAATGTTCATCAGTCTTCAGACTGTAATGCAGGCTTCATGGAGCAGCATTTTAACAATAGAGAGATAAATTCCTGCTCTCACTGACAGGATCAATATGTGCCTGAATAATAATTTTACTAAATGTTGTTCTAGATTACCAATATTTGTTCCTGTGATGTGTTTCTTCACAGCCTACTAAACTACTATAAATTGTCATCTTTTAAATATAAAGGGGAACATCAGCTCAAAAGGCATACATATGGTTAGAATAAAAAGATTATAGAAGTGTCAAATTTCCAGAAAAGATTTCAACACCAGTTACATGAAAAAGCTATTAATTCTTTAGGGCTGGAGAGAGTCTGGAATCAGGCTGCTTCTCTGCATGCATCTCTGCATGTATCCTCTGTACTGACAACAACCTCTCCACCCATTTTGCACAGCTGAGTTGGAAAGGAGAATCGTTCTAAATTACCACAGTTTTGAGATAGAGGGGGTGACTGGTACAAGAGAGAGATCAGGAAGTCATTAAACTCCTCCGCACAGGACAGTGTAAACCCCAAGTTCTGCAAGACCTTCTGTCACAGCTGTATCTATTTTCAATGGTAGATAACCCAAGCACAACCTCTGGGTTTATGGAACAAGTAAGCTTTGTTCATCTTACTGCCTGTTGAGCTGCGTGGCTGTACCCATCCAGCAAGAGCTGTAAATACTGGCAGTACATGGGAAGTAAGTTCTGAATAGCTATCCTTTCTCCTGAAAAGCAAATACTGAAAAATGGAGGAATGCAGCTGCAACTTCCATGGCCCACGACTTCCTGCATGCCCAAAGGGGAAAGGATTCAGCCATCTCTAGTTCCAGGTTGTGCATTGTGAGATTTTTCAGCTTTTTCTTGAAGAATTGCTCCAAACAAGATTCATTTTTGCAGATTCACTCCTGGTTTCCATCCCCACTAGGTTTTCCATAATCTCTTTTCAGAGAAATAATTTTACGCTTACCCAGATTTCAGCTCTGCTGCTCAGGCAGATGCTTAAATGAATGGCCAGTTCATCAGGTGCTATGAAGTGTTTCTGCTTATGGCCCTCATCTAGCTAAAGAAGGGGGAAAGAAAAGCTGCAAAGATGAGTTGCAGTGGAGATCTGCAAAGAGACAGTGTGTGAAGAGCTGCCCTGCTCCCACTCTGACTCTTTCTCAGATTAAAGGCTTCAGTACTCAAAGAAAGCCACCCAGCTTTATACAGGAGACTGCAGAGACCTGTTGGGGTTCACTGATTGATTGCTAAGGATTTGCTTCCTCATGCATTGAAACCCTTTGTCTTGACTTTCTGCTTAGGTGTTTGGTCTCTCTTGTATCAGAGACTACCTGTCCCTGCTTCGCTTCTCTTACCATGGGTGAAGACTTGTTCTATGTGAAGGGAATGTTTAGAAGGGTCCTTCCCTTTCAGGGGAAGAATTTGTAAGGACCCTTTAGGAGAAGGACTTCATAACTAATTAACTTGGTCTGCAAACATTTTAAAAATTTGAATTTAATGGACATCAAAAGCCAGTGGTCTTACTCATCCTGGCTGTGAAATGCCAGTTCAGGGGTCAGTGTTAGATGTGGAATCTGAAAGCTCTTCCCAGCATTCAGCTCCATCTATACAGTTATGAATCACATTTTAAGGAATTTGGGTTTTTTTCACGACTGGTGTTTTTTTCAAGACCTCTGTAAATGCCTGGGCTGTTGAGATGAACCCAAAAATGGGTAAAATTGGAGCTTGCTCTCCTATTCCTCTCTCCATCACATCTCGCAGCACTTTTTCCATGCATCTCAAAAGTTTTATGTGTTTTTCAGTTAACTCCATAACATGGTCCATAGCAGTGAACACTTAAGTGTTTACTTAAAATTGTTAGTATTTTTATATGGTTTACTTGATCTGCTATTATTGCTAGTCTCAAATGTTCAAAAATTTTGACAGAGGCCTCAAATACTGTGGGAGCATCTATAAAATCTGAAGAGTAACAGAAGCAAAATGCTTAGTTTCTGTTATCTTGGAATTTTTGGATGCCCTGCTTTCTTTTTATTTTTTTTTTCACTTTATGTCCAAAACCTCTCAGGAGAAGAGCAGACCCCCTTTAACTGAAACGTGCATTTTTGGTTGCTGGTGCTGTGGGAAAGCCACTGGCAAGGCTCCTGATTAAAGTTTTGTGGCACTTCTTGAAGAGAGGAGGCAGTGAGCTGTCACCATTGCTGGAGAATTAAGATGAGGGAGGGGAAGGAGCACTGGGAGCAGAAGTCTTGTTCAGAAAGGAGAGGGCATCAACCATCCATCTCCTGGAAATGTCTGAAGGGCTTGGATGACCCAAAGCCTTCCAGAAGGAAAGAGAAATGCCAGGGAACCTACAAGGGTGGAGCTGGGGGAAGTTGTTTCCTATGACAGCAAGAAGTGAGCTGGGGCTTGCAAGATGGAACAGCACCCAGCTCTCACCTCTTACAGTATCATGTAATGTAATACTTGAGTGATTTTGTGCTACAAGTGAGTCATATCCCTGTGACTTCCCTTCAGCGACTCTTCTGTGAGTTGTTTACTTTTTCAGGCAGGATGTGTTGCTTCCAAATCCTTCCTACTTGTTCAGAGATGTGCCAGAAGGGTAGGCAGAGTGCTGGCCATGTCTTCTGCAGCAGCATGGCCACACTATGAAGCAATTCCTACCAGTTGGGAGCTGAGCTCTTGTGCTGTTTATCAAATGGTCCCCAAACAAATCTGTTTTCTGCATTGTACATAAAGCCTGTGGTAGTGGCACCCAGTGGCTGCTCTGTAGGCACCGGCAGCTGAGGTGCTGTGGGATCTGTGGAGGGATGGCAGGAAATCAGAAGTTCTTTTTCAAAGACTAATGTCGTATGTCAAAGGGAAAAAATGCTGGTGTTTTTTCATCTCAAATGAGATGAAAGGTGGGATTTGCCAAATTTGTGCTTGGAAGAGTCATTCAATGCAAAGTTCTCTTTCAAAAGACCTGAAGAAGAAATGGATTTTGCTCCTGAGCTTGAGGAAGTCCAGGGATACATATCACTGGCAGGTGTCCAAGGAGGCCATTAGAAATGGAGAGTGAGCACTGTGCTGGACAACCTGTGAAGGCTGCCAGAGGCTGTGCCACATCACATTTCTGATTTGGAACCCTTTTTTTGTCCGTTTCTGGGATATGTGACATTGTAGGACGGAATGTATTATTTTCTTCAAAAAAAGGTTAAAAATAATTAAGAATTGAATCCACATGTGTCACTTTCTGGGTTATTTCCTCAGTGCTCTTACCAGCATTCTTACAGTCTGTGATGAGGACGTTTGGTTTATACCTTCCTCTGTGTCTTGTGGTCAATCCTCATCTCTGCTTGTCTGCACTGCTGGTCACCCTAAGGAAATCACACCATCTTGTGTTGCCTTTCTTCCCTATCTCTAAACTGCTGATAATACTTTCTTCCTCTCCAAGTGCTCTTTTGCCTATTAGACTAAAATCTGTGACTGGCACTGGCTGTCCTTTAACTACAAGCAAAAGTGCTGTGCCCGGCACGGTGGACTGCTGGAACGAGGAAGTACCAGAGCACAGAGAAACCTGGATGTGGATGGTTCTTCACAGAGCATCTGCTAGTGTCACCTCACATGGTGAGGCAGCTTTTGGTGTGCCTGGAAGGTGAGGAAGCTGTGTATGATGCAAGCCCTTCTCTAATTTGGAAGAAGAGAGCAGGAAACCCAAGTGTTGTACCTCTGCTGGGCCCTGTGACTTGTCATGAGAAAGTTGCTGCCTAAGGCCTCTTGGGTTGCACCATTAAATTTCCACTCAGTTGTGAAACAAGAGGGTTAAGACCACCACAAGAACCTGTTTCAGTCACCTAAAGAGTGTTTAGGAGAAATATAACTGTAAAAGCAGTTGCCACTTTGCAGGGATTAGAATAACAAAGTCACATCTCTGTTGGTTCTCCTTTTCAAACTGTTCCAGCAGTTTTGAACTTCCCATGTGCTCATCTTTAGAGCTGAAATTACCAGTGCAGGACTTGTGGTGCCAGACTTAATTTATTCCCTGGAGAATTTCCATTGAGACAGTTCGTGTTTTGCCCAGAAAACACAGGTTATGTTGTCCAGAGGAAAGGCTTTTCAGAGCACCCTGCTGCAAGTAGTCATCCTCCTTCCAGACCAAAGCCAGCTTGCTTAGCTCCAGTGTCTGAAACAGCACCATTATTGCACTGAGCTGCAGAAATCTTGAGTATTGGAAGTTAGAACTAAAATTAATGAGAAGCTACTCTGTAAAAACAGTTCTTCAGTAGTTTGCTTGAAGCAACCCAAATTAAAAGTTGTTAATTTACCTTTCCCCTGTGTTGGGCTCACTGTTTGTGAACAGAGAGCGGCATCATCCACTCATTTTGCTGATCCAGAAGTTTCCCTTGTTTTTGAGACATGTGCACACCTGCAAAGTGTATTTCATCTTCAGAACATGGTTCTGTGTGACAGAAGCAGGGACAGAAAAGCTCTCAATGCACAGAACATTTAACCATCACAAGCAGAGAGTGTGTGGGAGCAGTGCTGGGGCAGGTTTTCAGGCACCTCTGTGGGATGTGGTATCACTCACCCGTCCTCAGAGGGCTGATGGTGGCTCAGGACATGAGATTCTGTCAACATATCAGCCACTTAGGCGGGAAACATCATGTCTTTGGGCAGTTCGAAACCAGGACTGCTTTGCCCCATGGCTGCCCCATCTGACTGGCCAGGCTCAGTAGTGACTTTCAGAGCAGCCTGAGAAGCCCCTGGCAGTGTCCTAAACAATGGATGTCTGTGCAACATCAGCAGAAGTGTCTCCCTACCTACTTAGAGGAAAGGTTGTGCTGGTTTTGTGGCACTTTTTGAATGAACTTTCAAATCATCCTAGAACAAGCTGTATTGACTACGGAGTGTAGTGTGCGATGTGTGGTGGTGATGGATAACCTGTGGGTGCTTATTGAACAGAAAAATCACTGAATATATTGTGGTTACTTGTATTCACGTATTTATTTGTTTGAAAACATGATTATTTCTTTTCTAGGACCGCATTTTGGTGAATTTCTAAAGAGATGGGCATTTGCATCTCTGATCCTGGGGAGGCTGTGCAGTTTACTAAGTTTCTGAGAAAGCAGAAAATCCCCAAGTCCTGTTAAAAAACCACCACTTTTTTTTCCTGGTTAAAGGCACATGACTAACTATTTATGTAGAAAATCTCATGATGTGCTCACTCTCCTTTAAATCCCACTTCCCGTAGATTTGAAAGCACATTAAATTAAAAGGCATTATGGCAGAGAAATACACTATTTATCATAATCCCACATCTCAGTGAAAAGGCTCTCCAAATGGCAAGTTATAATTTAAAAACGTTGAAAGAAGAGTGTTTTAATGTGCATTATTTTTTTGGCCCAGCATTTATTTGAAAATTCTGTGTAAGAATTTTCAGAGAGGCAGAATTGCCAACCTGAGGTATGTGGGGAACCATCTGTTTTAGATCTATGTTTTCCCAGATGCCAGGAGCAAGGGAAGGAGAAACATTAAAATTTTAAAGGAATCTGAACACTGGTAGGTTGGGGTGAAAGGGCTGAAACACTCTTAATATTTCTTGATGTGTATGATGCCTGGCCCCACTGAATGTGAATGTTATTGTGTGAAGAGCCTTATAGGCATGTAAAGGGGAGCATTTCGGGAGAGCAAAGTCCTTCCCAATATAAGTGAAGAGCAGGTTTGAGATGACCTGATGAACCTGAATAGGCACAAGTCCATGGAACCTGATGAGATGCATCCCAGGATCATGAGAGAACTGGTTGATGTAGCTGCCAAAACTCTCTCCATCATATTTGAAAAGTCGTGGTGGTCTTCTGAACTCTCAGGGGACTGAAAAGAAGAAAATATCAGTGCTGTTTTCAAAAAGGATGGAAAGGAAGACTCAGGGAACTACATTTATTCCCATTACGCTATCCCATACTCTGTGTTCCAGGGGATAGAGCACAGCTCTGTTGTTATTTAATTCTCCTGCAATGACTTAGTATATGTTTATTCTGTATTGTTAAAACAAAAGCTGTGGCTTTACTGCTGGTGCAGTCTTAAGTGCAATTAGCTAGTTGCCACCAAGAGTGGAATTCCCTTTCAAATTTAGGTGCATTATCCCAGCTACCTTTAGAATTTCAGTGGGCAAATTGCCCTCATCCTCTTCCTTTGTTGCTGTTACAATAGGTTGCACTGACAGCTGAGAAGCCTGTATGGTGCCGGATGTACTGTGGTTGCCATATTGATTATCACAGGTCTCCATCCTGTGCATGGAGCTTGGTGAAGTGTGAACCAGATTGGCTGCAGCCTGTGTAGGTTACCATTAGGTAATCACAGACTATTCTGAGTTGGAAGGGACCCACAAGGATCATCAAGTCCAACTCTTAAGGCAATGGCCCACACAGGGGGTTGAACCCATGACCTTGGCATTATTACCACCAAGTTTTAACCAATTGAGCTAATCTCAGGATCATTTCAATCTTGCTGGCAATGAATATTTCTACAAGAAGGATAAGCAATCCTTCAATGGTTAATTTAATCTTAAGTGGATGTGTGCTGGCATAATTCCCAAGTTCCTTCATGAAAAAAGAAAGCAATACAAGTTTCATTGGGATTTGTGCAAACAGGTTAATGGTTCAATTTGTTTAAAAGCTTGGATTTATGACAAAGGTCCACTTTCCCACTCAGAAAATCTCTGTCCTGTCTGTTTAAATGCAGTTGAGTTTAATAATAAAGATCTTTTTGGTCCACTAGGGCCAGTTTGGAACAGGCTATAGTAAATACCATGTTCAGCAAGCCTCCATCCTGTTATCTTCAGTTCCTCTATTGGGGTTTTGGTTTCATGTTCTGTGTTCCACAGTTTGCCCTTTGTAAAAGTGAATACAATAGGTGAGCAAAGGTAGAAAATCCTGATATGTATTTTCTCCAATATTCTACAGTTCCTATTAACTGTTGTAATTGTCCTCTAGATTAGAGCATCTGCAGCTGTTCTGTTTTCCACACTGCCTGCCATCCACCTAATTCTTTATGTGGTCCTTGATGTTTTTCAGGTGGAACATCACCTTCTGTTTCCTGATGTCCTTGCCACACTGCTGTTGTTTCTCCCCTACTTACTCAGGGGAGTCTCCTTTGATTAGAATGTGGACTGAAAATTTCAGCAAGCTCAGCATGTGCAGTCAAGAGTGAATGTTCATACACCTGTGGGAGTCTGCTCAAGGTATGTTTCGTTCTCTTACAGGTGAACATGAATTGAACCTTGTGGTATTCCCAGGGTGGAATCATAACAAACATTTCTTTAACATCTATGTCTGCCATGCATGAGTGGGGCGCTCCTTGAATTTCGGGTACCAGTTCCTCGCTGTTTGGCACAGCAGTAGTTAAATGCATGATATTGGCATTTAATTGCCTGTAATCAACTGTAATCTGCCACTGTCCAATTGGCTTTTTCTCCAGCCAGAGAAGGGGAAGAGCTGCATTTTCTGGAATGACAGGAGCTGTTTTGCAGAGGGGCTCTGAAAGTCTGGGGAGAGGCTTGAAATAGGATGATATTGGCTGCCCAGCACAAAGGCTGAGCCTTCAGGGGGGAGCCCTACATGAGCTCTTCAGTCCTGTAGAGTACTAATGCCATACATATCAATTTGCACTGACCCTGAAAGCCACAGGGTGAATTTGCTGTTTGAGAAAAGGATTTTAATGTACTTTGCATGCTTTAGCATTGTTAATGGATTAATAACTTAAGTTAATGATGACTTTTGAGTTGTATATAGACCTACATAAAAGTGCTTAGCTTGCTTCATGGCAATGAAAAGATAATTCCCCAGGTTTTAAAGAGATGGAGATGCCCAGGTGCTGAAAGGAATTGCAGATGAGATGCTGTGTCAGGCAGCAGTGATCAGTACCTGGTCATCTGTGATCTGATCAGGATAGGTTTGCAGGTGATGGATGCCAGAAAAGTGGCTGAAGCTGATCCAGAGAAACACAAAGGGAGGGTGTTACCTGCCCTTTGGGAGGAGAAAGAGAAAGAAACTGGTGTGGAGGACCAGCAAGCAAATAAATGCAGGAGACAGAGCTTGGGACAGGGCGGCTGGGGAGAGGAGCTGTGGTGGCTTCATTTCCTGCTGAAAGACCACTTGGATGAAGCTGTGTGCTCTGCACCAAGGCTGCTTCTGGGTTATTTAACCCAGGCTGCTTTCTGTCATCCTTGCACAGCCAGCCACAGGTTGTGACCCAGGCAGGTTAGTGATCCAACAGCCCGTGCTTCTGTACTGCTGCTGTCCTGTCCCTGCCATGGTCCTTCAAGAGGACTCTGCAAACGCTGTCCCTGTAGGGCCATGTAGGTCCTTGGTCTGGCCCTCTACCCTGAAATGCTCAGGGCTGTTCTTGTCTGGGGAAGGACTGAGGTGATGTCTCTGCCTAAAAGTACATGACACACGGCTTCCAGGTCTGCTGCCAGTATGCTTTTTTACTTCACTTTGAAAAAAAGGGAGGAGGAGATGGTGCACTGTAATGATTTTCCTCTCCTTAGGCTTAGCTGATCATTGGAGCTCAGGTCAGGTATTGCAGGGTCTGGGATTTTGCTGCTCTGACATAGATCAAAGAAGAACTTCATCCCCAGTAGGCCCTTTTGGTCTTTTTTTGTTTATCAGAAAGTAACTGAGGAGGGTGGTGGTGTTTGTGTGTCTTAACAGCTTCTGCTTCTGACTATTCTTTTCCTGCTTGCATCAAGGCTTAATGTGTTTGTGTGTGGGGTGCCCTGGGTGCAGGCAACCCCCTCCTCCCTATCCCCATGGGACTGGGCCACATGCAGCTCCCCTCTGTGTTGGCACTAAGTTTGGCACTGCCCTGGGACTGTGCAGTGCAAGCTGATCTTACTCTGTGCTGACACTGCCAGGCTCTCGGAGCAGGAGAGGCAGATTAGTGAAAGTAGACGAAAGGTAGACAAATGCGTCAGTCAGTTATCTTTTCGGTACCTATCAAAGAACTGAGAAACCTTGAGGTTTGTAATTTTTTTTTATTACTTTAAGGGAAATCAACAAAGCAATGTAAGAACAAGAGTATCATTTTAATTGATAACAGCTTGTATGAAACCGAACACAAGAGTGCAGGCGTGTCTGCAAAAAGTTTACTTTTCATTATCTAGAGTTAGTACATATAGAGTATAAAATCATAAGAGTAAATAGCACCTCTAATTGCCCAACCCACCCCAAATCATTATTTATTTCCAGCTAGCTTCTCAGTTGCTTTGCTTTCCCATGAAAATCCATCCCCAAGGCTGTGGCATACTGTGAGGAATGGTAGAGGAGCTTTCACCCACAAAAGTCCAGGAGGCAGGAGAGCAAAGTGTAGAGCCCCTGGGAAAGCCTGCCCACAACAAGGGAGAGCATCCATGCTGTGGGGCAGCTGGGCTGCTGTGCAGCCACAGCAGCCTGCTTTTCTAAGAGCACTTTGCCTTTGCTGAGGTTTTGAAGCGTTCTTGTGATCTGCATGTGCTTCCATGCTCATTTTGGGAAGCACAGCAGGTAGGCCTTGAAGCAAGTGGTCCCTCAGTGCCTTCTGGTTCCCTGCGCAGGTAGAGTGTCTTCCTTCCCTGCTAGCTCACATTTTCCCTGCTATGGGAACAGTTCTCCAAATCTTCATCCTCTGCTCTCCATTCTGTCCTCACTCTCCTCATATGTATCATTCTATCATCAGCTGTCCTCCAGAGTCTCCAGTACATAAAGCAACCTTGACTGCATGTCTGTGTTACTCAGCCAGCGGCAATCCATCCCTTGCAGCAGCTGCATCAGCCAGTTCCACAGGCTCACTGTGGTGGTGTCTCTGGACCAAGGCATGGAGCTGGCCTGAATTCATAGAGATGTAGTGCTGCTTGTGCTTCACTGGAAGGGTCCTTTCGCTCTGAACCATCCATGAAGATGGGTACAGAGTGTTTCCATTGCTAGTGGCAAGGCTGTGGATGAGGCTGAGAAGCTTTCCTTTTGCCACAAATTGTTTCTGTCCCTCTGCTGTGGACACATTGCTTCACAGGCAGGTTGTGCAGGAAGGATATAAAACATCTTAGCTTTATGTAGCACCTCTTGTTGGAAGGGACTCAAGGGATTGACATGCACCCAGCTCTGAAATGCAGCCAGCTGCAGAGCAGAGCCCCCCCAGCTCTGAACAGACTGAATATAGTGACTTGTTTTTCTAGGATCTCAGAGTCAACCCCATAAAGCATCGAGATTTTTTTTTCCTCCAAGAAGCGTCTTTTCCTCATACTTTGTGACAATCAGATGCCATCCATTGTTACCAACATTTGATACTCACTGTAGGATACAAACCTACTATGGCATGTAATCCAGCAAGTTGAATTTCACCCAATGAGAAATTGCAGGTTCTTCTTCCGTGCCCTAAAGTTTCCTGGAGGAAATAAAGGAGGAGTTGACTCACAGCAGAATCCTGCTACATTTTATAGAGGCCCCAATAACTGAGACTCCCTGTCATAACTTCTTCAAGTTTAAAATTGCTGCTACAGTACAGCCTATCTCCTTTGTTCAGGAAAAAGGGTCTTCCAAAATTTATTATGCCACTTTCGTCTCCATCCTTTGGTCCCAGAGCCTGGTCGAGGGTGACATTTTCTTTGTACAGTTTCAGTGTAAAAGGTTCTGTCATTTTTTTTATGCGGTAGACCTGAGCATAGATATAGTATTTGCCACTCTGTTCAATTGTGAGGAACTTCTTATTCTCCTCCTCCACAAATCCACTGCAGTGGTCCAATTTCCAGTCCCAGCTAATGATTTGTTGGGAGTTTTGCTTGGACAATCCCTTTACTGAGGAAAGGACAGACAAAAGAGATATGGTGATTTATTATGTTTAAGGACAACTTTTTCCTGTACATAAGCATATTTTGTTACTGTTTCCCATTTGTACATCCCACTCCCCATTCCCTTCTTGACTTCCTAATAATTATTATTTATTTATTACTCTTGTAGATGTTATTATCATTATTGTTGGTCATTCTTTTTGAGTTTACCAACTTCTCAGAAGTACTAGAAAGGTGTCTCAATCTGCCAGAAGTGGGTGTGAAGGACAACTATGGCCATGGGCAGCTTGGAAGTGCTCCCTGCAGGACAGGTTAGCTGCAGAATGCACCCTGGAGACAGGAAATCTTCAAATCTGAGGGCTGGGTCTGAGCTGGTCTCTAATAAGAAAAAATTCATAGTTGGAACTTCAGCTGGCTCAGATCACAGTGCTGGTCAGAACCTTTAGCCACTGCATCTGCCTGAGAGGATTACTGGCTGGTTTGGGTCTTGCACAAGTAACAGTCAGTAACTAAACTTTTAAGCACTTGAAAATCTTTCTTTGAATTAATTAAATCTCTCTGAGGGTCTGAGCTAGAATATGGGAAATTACTCTAGAAGTGCCCTAGAGTTTGCTTAGAGCACTGATGACTAACAGCTGGCAGAAATTAATCTGCCCCTTGTGGTGCTGGTTTTACAGGCCACTTTTGCAGACATACACAGAGTGCACTCTGGCAGAGAGTGACAGTTGCTGGCTGGCAGTACTGGGTGGAGAGCTGGGGGGCTGTATTTGTCATGGCCACAGTGCCCTATTTCTGCCATCAGTACTCACACCTGTCTTTAGAACATGCACAAGGGCTGAGACAGTAATTTTTGTCACAGCACAAGTCTGACAAAGTCAGAAAGCAGGTTTAGAATCTCTATACTTACAAGATCCATGTGCCCAGCATAGTCGTGGAGACTGTGGAAAGAAGCAGTCCTTGGTCAGTGTTTTCTGCTGCAATTTTTCCATGTATTGGTGAGCTCAACAGAGGAGCATTATCATTACAAGAGCACAGAAGCATTCTCCAAGGAAAGGAAATAACCTTTTTATCCACCATTACAACAGATGTTTTTCAGCAAAATTTGAAGTGTTTAAAATAGGTCAGAATTTTTCATGTCCTTTTGGTGGTATTTTCCCAAAATAAAAAAGAAAACCAATTAGCAGTGACCTGTGGTAGATCTACTAAAAGCTCTGCATTCCTCTTGGGTGACAGCACTATCATTTCTCCCTGGGCTCAGCCTTTGTGAACTGTCACAAGCAAAGTCTCTGCAGACAAGGACCTGATATAAAGCCGGTGCACACACATGGGGGCTGCATGATATTGTGCTAATTCACCCTCATTAAAACCATGAACCTTTGCTTCTGCGTGTCATAGTTTGGAATCATTTAGTGCTAATACAGCTTGTGGCAAAGCTATGTCACAGCTGGGCTCACACAGGACTCCTTTACATGGCACTTTGTGCTCTGAGAGCAGCCAAGGTGTTTTGACAGTGGTCGCTTCTTCCCTGGAGTTGCTGTTGGGCTTTGTAGCCACTGCATGAGGAGGAAGAAGGAAGCATGGAGGACTGAAGAGATGCCCTCAGGTTCACACCAGATAGGCAGAACAGGGAGGACAGCTTCTGACTTTTAAGTCTACTTCTCTTTAACTACTACACCATGTTTAGCTCAGGGTAGCAAGCACAGTGCTTTATGATCCAGTAGTTAACTTTCCAGTGCCCTTCCAGCCAAGGGAACGAGGCATGTCCATGGGTGCCCAGGTGGTAAACTATCTGTGGCAAGAGATTTCAGTCTATTCCTGTGTCTTGTGGCTTGGTGTTTGCTTATGGAGCTCATGCTCTTCCTACACAGCAGCTCTACTCTCTCTCTGAGCAGAGCTCATGAAAAGCAAATGTGGGGTCAGCTTACGGACACAGGGACCCAATTCTGTCTCACACGTTAACAACTGCAAGTTCTGAAATGCTTGAAGTCGCTATTGAAGCACAACCTCATCTCTTCCTTAGGAAGTTGCTGTCCTGAGTGCTGGTGAGCTTGTCAGCTCTCTTGCACGGAATGGCTTTCATTGCCCAGCCCTGCTTTCCCCAACTAATATGAACCAACAGGACTAAGGGCAGTTCTTTCACTTGCTAAAGTAACTTTTTGCAATATGACTACAAAAAAAAAGAGGAGGAGGAGTGAAATACGTGTGAAATGCTCTGTGCATCCCTGTGCTCATTGCCACTGGGGGGGATGCAGTTGTGACTGCTCACAGAGCTCTGCTTCACAGCTCCCAGAGAGATGAGAGGCTGTGGGAGTGGGCTTAAAAGTACCAAAGCAATTAATTTTTTTCTTTAATATTGTTTGCTAAATGATAATGCTATAAAGTACAGAGCAGCCTTCTCTGTGGAATTTTAGCAAACTTCGTATTTTAAAAAAGCAATGCCTTGTAGGATCAGTCTTCAGAGTGGTTCTTGGCATTATCATGCCACAAGAAGCTCATAGACCGTGTGAATAAACCATCCTGCCTCTTAACAGAAGGGAACTTTTACCTTGTACTCTCCCTCCATAGAACTGGAACTAGACGGGACTATATCACAGTGGGATATGTAAACTGGCATCCTAAATTAGTACTTAGATCTTCCAGGAGGCTGATTCACAGTTTGGAAAGCAGAAAATAAAGAACTGACCTTCCACAAATTAGTTACTTGGCTCACCCCTGCATTTATATTCAATACTGTTTATACAGATAGAGACTGAAAAAGTTCCCTGAATCAGCTAATGAAATGCAGAAGGTAACTTGATTCTGTAACTGGTTTTTGTGCTGCATTGTATTAGCATTTTGTAAAAACAAATATGGAAAGGCTTAATGCCTTGTGAATTACTGGGGTTCCTCAGCCTCCCTGGTCCCTACAGAGTATCAACAGCGGCTATCACATTAGGACAGCCTACATAACTTGTGCAGGAGAGGAGAAAAAAAGAAAAAGAAACCTGGGGCTTCTTCAAGTTTATGGAAATGAAAGGAAAGTGATGATGACATTGAGTAATTGGTGGGACAAGAAATTGGTGAAAATACTATCAGCTGAAATCTTGGAAACTAAAAGCACTAGTGATATCCAAAAAAGATACAAATGGCTAGGCTGGAGTTAGTTCTTAGCACAAGCACAGCAATGTTAATAAATAGAAATTACGCACATGTTGCATACTCCAGAGTTAGGAGTTTTGCTTTGTTCTTACCTGGTTATGATGGAGCAAACAGAACACTATAGAAGCCAGGGTTGAACTAATAATCAACACAAATACGGAAGTATATAAAGCCACTTGGAAACGTATGGATTTCCTTTCCTGTGGAATTTTTCCATTCTCTATGAAGCTTAATCCGTCCATGATGTCCTTGATATAGCTGGAAGTGAGGATGCACACAGCACCACGGTTGAGAAAGGCACGGACAGAATTCCCGAGGTCCTAGTTGCCACAGTGGAACATGGACAGGATTCTGTGCTGCAGAGTTCTTCATGCTAATATAGGGAACAGGCGGAGCCACAGTGTGTTTCATCACCAGACCAGGCCCAAAGGCAATGAGTTAACACTTCCTCATGAAACTGAGGCGGGGACTTTAATTTGGCCCCTGGCCCAGAATGCCTGAAATGAAAACGGCAACAGGCTGCAAGGGCTCCAAAAGTCACCTTGGAATTTCATGCAAGGAGTCAAGTTTATAAACTCTCCAGCAAACACAAAGTGAAGGGCTGAAGTGCTGAGCACAGGAAACCCCCAATACCTGTGTGCCACGTGCTTCTGTCTCTGGAGGTGCCAGTGCTTTTTTCTAGCAGAGAAGTTGGCACCAGATTGAGTCTGGTTCTCATTTTGACAGCACAGATCTGAGCACTGATGACGAAAGGGCATTTTTTCCAGTTCCCTGAGGGACATGATTTATGTAGTAAAAGTGAAACTGCATACACTTGAAAACATGACTCTGGGTGACAGCCTTAGCGGCAAATGGAAACAGTTGCATTGAACCACCAGCATCCACTTCCCACTGATGCCCCTCGAGGAGGAGGAAGAGTAGGAAAAGAGTTGGGGTTTTGTAAATGGCTTTCAATTTGCAGTTTGAAATGAGCTGGCTGAATTTCAAAGTCTTCTTAAAATAATTTTTAGCTTGTCCCTCTCTTTTTTTCTTACCGGCTTTTTGAATTCCTTATTGTGGGAACAAAATTGTGAGTCAGCTGTATGGAGAAGGGAAAAAACAAACAAACAAACAAAGAATAAAAAGGAAAGAAAAAGAAGATAAGCCTGAGAAATAATAAACAAATGAAAACTAAAAGCCACCTAAAAGAAATACAATTTTGTCTATCAACCTTGAAAGTAGTTTCTATTTTTACATTCTGCACATTCTTCTGAATTTTCTTTTTACATGTAAAAGTCTTTTTAATCCGTGTTTGTTTAAAAAAGAAGTTCTGATACACAAAGATGTCACTTAGAGATCTTGGCCAGCTCTGCTGCCCTCCCTTTCTGGGGATGGAATGCATGAAAAAAGGCCATTATAAACTTTAGTCTTGGTTTTCCTCTTCCCAGCCTGTGGAAGAAATCTCAACCCTTCCAGCTGCACAAACCCAAAGTTAAACATCTTTGCGTTGCAGAGGCATAGAATGGAAACAGGAATTTGGAAGGGGCACAAGAACAAAACTAAAAAACCTCCACTGTTGTGTTAATACTCTGCTTCGTCCTTTGAATTCCCACTTAGCAGTAGAGTGGGTCCTTAGCACAGATTTAATTTGGGCTGTGACAGAGCAAAATCTGCTTGTGCTGCCTCGAGACACCTGCTGAGCTGAGCTTTTGGAGAGCTCCCAGCTGTTCTGGTGCCTGTTCAGGAGGATGCATTTTCACCAGCCACTCTCCCGGCTTTTGCAGACAAACCCTGAGCGGCTGGTCCCTGGCAGGGTGGTTTGCTCCTTGGGACACACTTTAGGGCAGGTTTAGGGCGAGCCATTAAAAAGGAAAGCCTCAGAGAGCCCCAGTGTGACATTCCTGTGGTGCCCCCGCAGCCCATGTAGGTTTTCTGCCTGCCTTCGTAGTGACTTCACATGATTAGTGTCAAGGATAGAGGGTACTTTCCATGAACTCCTTCCTAAAAAAGGCATTTAAGGACTTGGCCTGTGTGGGAAGACCTCTTAACCTCTATGACACATGTCTTCCTCTGTGCCCTGCCCTGGAGCAACATCAGGGAAGAGCAAATGGCTGTGTCTTCATCAGTCCCTCTCTCCCTTAAGTTATAATCTCCTTTAAGCCACACATACAAGAGCTCATGGTTATCCAGCTGTTCCTCTGAGCTGAACCAAACCCTGACAGCACTCTGAAAATCCAGCAGTTGGCAGTATGACAAATACATCCCTCCAGCCATGAACAGGGATTGTTGACAGTAGCACAGAGAGTTACTTAGATGAATACAGAGTTAAAAAGGGAAGGATCATACAAAGGAGGGATTACACAAGATGAATAAGGAGTTAGAGTTGAATGCTTCCAAATATTGAAAGTATTTTACTTGATAGCAGTAGAGTCCAGCTAGTATTGCATTTATTTTGTACTGATTATATCACATCTGGTTAAGCATGGATATAGTAGATTGTGTGACTCCCTGTTAACTGGCAGCACTGAAGGAGGGTGGCCAGGGACTGCAAATCTGCCATTCCATCATGTTATCTGTAAATATACTGCCAGTGCATGGTGGGAAGAGACCCCCAGCACTGCAGCCCTGTGCTGGTATCCCAGTGATGCCTCAGGCCCTGGACAGGGCTGGGGGAGCCTTGGCAGGAGGCAGCAGGAGGCAGCATTTTGTGTGTAGATCCCATTAGCCTCAGCCAGACTTGAAAGCAGTGAAATCACTGTTTAAATTAAGGTTTTCGCTCTGCTTACAAGAATATTTATGGCTGCATCTCAACCGTATTTTCCCTACAGACCACAGCAGTTTTTGTTTAGCCAGTCTTTAACCATGTTGCTCTCAGTTAAAAAACAGAGTCAGGCTAAGACCAGCAGAGTAGAGCATGCAATCACGACCACATTTGGGCTGATTTTCTTCCTTATTTCTCACACTTCTCAAAAGTAGCCTCAGCTCTCAGAATGTGATTTTGCAATAAGCGTGTGTATTGGCAGGATACCTACTGTATGTTGGTCCTATCCTTTCTTTTCTTTTCTTTTTTCTTTCTCCTAACAGCCTGTTAGGAGGGGATGGAAACAAAACCAGTGTAGAAGCAGCTGTGCTCTGTGTGAAGGGACACTGTGCTTAGGGACATGGTTTAGTGGTGGACCTTGCACTGTTAGGTTAATGGTTGGACTCAATGGTTTTGGAGGTCTTTGCCAGCCTTAATGAGACCCTGAGATTAGCTCAGTTGGTTAAAACTTGGTTGTAATAATGCAAAGGTCATGGGTTCAATCCCCTGTGTGGGCCATTGACTTAAGAGTTGGAGTTGATGATCCTTGTGGATCCCTTCCAACTCAGAATAGTCTGTGATTCTGTGATTTTAAGGAGCAGGGTGTGAGTCTTGCCTGGCTTTTCTCCCTTACCTCCCTTCTCTGGTTTCTTTGGAAGATAAGTTTTTGGCAGGCTTCACACTGGAAACATCACAGCTCAAAATACGCCAAGTTAATTTCTAGCCTTTGAATTTCCATCGTGTTGCAGTGTGGTGGTCCATGTGTTTGACTGTTTGCCAATTTTTTTATCTGAAACATCTGTTAAGATAATTACAGAAGACTGGGAGTATCATGTGCTCGATGGTGGACATCACTTCCTTTGCCTGAGCCCAGCCCTGGGGATTTGTGGTAATTTCACCTCTCAGGCACAAACTGGGAGCAGGAAATTCACCACCCGCATATTCAGGCAGGAAGTTTCCATTATTCTGCTTGGCACTCAGTGACGACCTTCCTCAGAGTGTTTGTCCCAGCCCCTCTTGCTCAGACACTGAATTGTGCTTTGCAGCCTGTCCCTGGGGAGCTGCTTTTCAAAGCCTCAGCAGTCATGTGTACATCTGTATTTTTCCTCACCAAATACAGCATGACCCAGTACAAGTATGAAGTTTGCTTTGAACTTGAGAAGGTTTTTCAAGTCCTGCATATTTGTGGGAAGACTGGCATGCTTCCAGTTGTCAAAGCTTTCCAGGAATATGAGAGAGGCTTAAGACGCCCAGAAAAGCTCTAGTGGAGTCTCTGCCCTAGTCTGCAGGAGTAGAGAAAAAGGAAGACTGATTCATTTGAATTTCAGGTCTCTCTCTTCCACCATGTGTCCAGGCATTACTGCCGTCCTTGCCTCTCTCAATCTGAGTGTCTGGGGGAAAGAACAGAATCAACAGGCAAAACCAGAAAAAACTGGCTGCCATTGGGAAAATGGCAGTAGGCACCATGGCAAGATGCCCTGTTGGGGCAGCCCACGGGGACTGGTGAGTCCCACATATCAGGACCATGGGCCGTGTGATTGGCACAGGGCCCAAGTGGGGACCACGGCACTGATCCCACAGCAGGAATCCCCAGTATTAGGAGCAAAGGAAGTGACTGGACTGCACTGGCACCCTGTCCTAGGAGCTGACACAGGCAGCTGCTGGTGCAGCTCCTGCTGGAGCATGCAGTGAGATTGAGAGTCTCCCTCACTGACCCCACTCATTCCCATTGCCCATGTCCTGCATTCAAACCAAAACACAAGCAGAGGACTCTAGAGAGGGAGATACTTCTCTACCTGAAAGCCAGTAGGAAAATGGTGCTTTGCCTAGTCCAAAACTCTGAGTCATCCTTTCTGATTCCTCAGCCATTGTCACTTGAGTTGGAAAAAGCAATGCAGACTGCTTCCTCTTGCTATAAAAGCGGGGGAACTGTGGCATGGAACTGTAAGCTTAAGTGGAAACTGTGTAAATGGGACAGAGTGAAGAAGTTCTAATTATGATTTTCTAAAGAGGCCAAATAGAGAAGTGGTTGTCCTCCTACTTATAGTCTTCTCCCTGGGAGAGTAACAGTGGTCTTGGTTCAGCTGGAAAATTGTAGTGATTCTACATTAGCCTCAGAAAATCCATTTTACTCAATCATTTGTAGATAGATGGGTGAATAAATTTTCCAAGTCTTGGTAAAGTTGTCACAGAAACCTAGTTCTTGTTGTGTCCTTCACTTGCAAGCATGATGTGCCCCAGGAAGGTTCTCTGACTCCTTACCTCATCCCATCCCATGGCACGAGAACCAACTGGTACTTGTGTCATACCTAAAAGGAATTTGTCTAAACTGCTCTTAAAGACCCCAAAGGAGCCCTCTGTTCTAGGGCTTCAGTATCCTTAAAATTGTGGAATTTGTTCTCAGTCTCCCATGGGCTTCCAGGCTAAGCCTGTGGCCCCTTTCATGTCTACCATGGGCAGAGAGAACAGGTTATTTCTTTCTCTTTGCATCAGTCATTTGCAGACAAATCTGTCCAGAGGACAACAGGACTCTTGGGGAGATATTTTCCATGTCTCCAAATGTCCCAGTTTTTCTCTTGATTATGTATGACTGATTCATGCCTTTTCTTGGAAGTGGGATATTTGGGTCCAGACACAGCATTCTCCCACGTGTCTTCAAGCTTCTATGTACAGTGTTATATCTGCCTTTTCCAGTGAGTTTCATCTTCAGCCTGATCTTAGCATGCTGTAGCCTCCAAGATCCTTTTCTCCCAAAATGTTCCTTATTGCATTTCTATGGCAGATCATTCCTGCTTACGCACAGTATAAATTTGTATGTTCTTCTTCCTAAATTGTGTCTTATTTTTTCAGATACTCTCCCTGGATGTCCAGACCACTTGTATTTAACCCTGCCCTTGCATGACACTCCTGATTTTGTACCCAGGCTTGAGAGCCTACACTTGTTCTTCTGTACCCAGCTCTGCATATAGCACAGTAATCCAAATCAGTCGTGGGGTCTCACTGGAGGAAAATGTTCAGCTTGGTGTAAGCCCTTAGGAATCTCGTGCGGTTCAACAGGTCCAAGTGCAAGGTGCTGCACACAGGTCAGGGCAATTCCTGGTGTCAGTACAGGCTGGAGGTTGGAGGGATTGAGAGCAGCCCTGCTGAGAAGGACTTGGGCTGCTGCTGGATGTAAAGCTGGATATGAGCCAACAGCGTGTGCTCATAGCCCAGAAAGCCAATTGCATCCTGGGCTGCATAAAAGGAGATGTGACCAACAGGTTGAGGAAGGGAATTTTGCCCCTTTACTCTGCTCTGGTGAGACCCAGTCTGGAGTGCAGCATCCAGCTCTGGGGTCCTCAGCACAGGAAAGATACGGATTTCTTGAAGCAGGTCCAGAAGAGGACTAAAAAATATGGTCAGATGGATGGAGCAGCTCTCCAGTGAAGAAAGACTGAAAGAGTTGGAGTTGTTCAGACTGGAGAACAGAAGGCTCCTAGGAGACCTCATTGCACCCTTTCAATACTTAGAGGGGGTTTATAAGAAAAGTGAGGACAGGCATTTTAGTAGGGCCTATAGTGACACGACAAGGGGAACTGGTTTCAAACTAAAAGAAGGTCAATTCAGACTAGATTTACAAAATAATTTTTTACAGTGATGATGGTGAAACACTGGAACAGATTTCCCAAAGAGAGGGTGGATTCCCCATTCCTGGGAACTCTGAAGGTCAGACTGGGTGGGGCTTTGAGCAACCTGCTTTAATTAGATATCCCTGCTCATTGCAGGAGGGTTGGACTAGGTGGCCTTTAAAGGTCCCTTCCAACCTGAACCTCTATGATTCTGTTCTACAGTATCAGCTTGGTCTATATTTATTACTGGGACTGTGGGGATTTCTGTTAGCAGAGTGGTCAGGTTATTGGTTTATGTAGATTTACTTCAGTCCAATTTTTTGGGCCTTTTTTTGGTCTTTGTTTATGGTTGGTTTGTTTTGTTCTGGTTTGGTTTGAGTTGTTTTTTTTGTGGTGTTGGGCTTTTTGTTTGGTTTTCTGTTTGTGATATTTGGTTTGGGTTTTATTTTTTTTTGAGTGTTATTTTGTTTCACATACTGTCTGTGTACCTGCAGAACGTGGCTCCTCTGTGCAAATTCCAGATGTGTCTGGCATGGGACAAGTATTTAGCAAAGTCTTTTCTAGTGTGGGAGGTTGTGCACAGAAGGATGGGATTTGGCTTTTGTGTGAAATGACCGAACTCTTGGGCATGCCATGGAGCATGTGGGATAGTTCCCGGGCAGACTGGCATACCCAGAGCATGTTGTGACACAGATTCAAGAGAGAGAAGTGGAGGAAAAAGAGCAGTTGTTACCTCATTCAGCTTTTTTGTTTCCTTTACAAATTGCTTTAGGGAAGTGAAGTGCTGTTTGTTTGGTCATGCATTCTCTGGCAGAGATGCCAGATTACTGGGATGGGAAAAATATCTCCCTCAAAGCTGTGAAACCTTGGCATGGTTTTTCCCAGCCCAGGGCTGGAAGGTTTGCATCATGACACTGAAATTTTCCTTCTTCTCCTCCTTCAGAAAGACTTACAGCTCAGTGTTTCCCTTGCATCAGCATCTGGCAGCCTCCCTCTCTCTGCTTCTGCCCTCACTGGTGAAATGAAACTATGGCCCTGCTATTGCTGTCATGGAGCAATGTGTCCATTCTGCACCAGCCTGTCAAGAGACTCGGATCTGAAAACTTTGGCTGGGCTGCTCATTAGCTCAGCACTGTCAGTGTGTGCAGCGTGAGCCAAGTGAGGTATGTGAGAGGCATCTCCTGCCTTCCCTAGTGCTCCCCAGTGAGCAGAGCCTGGCTGTGGGGTGAGCCCCCAGCCCCTGCACTGCCCATCCCTGCCCTGGGCTGTCCCTGCTCCTCATAGCATTGCTCAAGGATGGCTGTGCTAATTGTGCTCTCACAGCCTTGCACATGGATGTTTTTTAAAGTTTCCCCCTCATGGCTTTCTTCACATTGCATCATCAAGTGCCAACTTTATTTCCTTGGTGCATTTGAAGAACAGTTGCCTTGTTATGGAGCTGGGGCTGTGTCATTGGAATCTCCAGTGCTGCCTTGCACAAATCCTTGCTCTTCATTACATGCGCTTTGCAGGAGGGGATTTCTCCCTCTGGCAGGGCAGCCAGCCCTGGCACACTGCAGTGAGCCTGCCAACACAGAGTGTGAAGGCACACAGGGGAGGCAGCCTGGACTGGTTGTGCTGTGTTTTGAGTACTCAGCTCTGTTAACTGTTTTTTGAAGTATTTAACCTTTCTATTCAACCTTATATAATGATGGGTCAAGCTGAGTGGGCTCAGAGGCCCATCCTGCCTTACAGACTGGGACTGCTGTGTATTCTGTTTCTTTTTTTTTCAGCAGTTTGTGAGGGATTTCTCATGTGTGAATCTGCTGATTTCTGAGTCTATCTAACCTTTTAGCTTCCCCTCATGGCAATGACTCCCACAAGTTATTTACATATTGAGTGGAAAAAACCCTAGAATTCCTTGTTTTCCATTTAAACCTGCCATCTGTCTATTTAATTAGATGCTCACCTGTCACTGAGCTCACTTTGTAAGAAGCATCAATCCCATCTCACCCTCCTGACACTTGTGGCTCTGAGGATGCACGTGGGGTCCTGCAGTGTAAGGTGCTCTTTGGTCTTCCTGGAGTGATGCAGCTCAGCGTGCTCCATTTTCCTCTGACCATCCTTGATCCCAGGACAGAGGGAGCGATCTGGTGGAGTAAAATCTTTGGAGAAATGAGTTACCAAAGCCCTGTGCCACTGGTCCCGTGGCGTAGTGGAGAGCACTCCGGTCTCCGACTCCCAAGGTCGCGAGTTCGAGTCTCAGTGGGGACCATCCCCTGGCAGTTCAAGGCCTCCCTGCCATCCAATCCCATCAGATCTTGGATGCTCAGCAGGGTCAACCCCAGTTAGTACCGGGTGCTGTAGACAGTCCTAAGGAGACTTCACTGTCACTGTCCCAGCTTGCTCGGCTGTGGCAAAATGAACCTTAGGACTTAAACAGTGGGGCCAGTTCTGCTCGCGCTGAGCCTCATCTAAAAAATCCACTGTGCTGGCTGGAAGGGCACACCCATGTGGGGAGAGCCCTGCCCAAATCTTTGTTCGCGAAGATTGGCTATTATTATTATGCCACTGGTGAGGATATCCCAGTGCATGGTGGTTTTTTGAGTTTGTAGCATTGCGCCACTCAGAAGAGCAAAAGGCGCCTCCCGCGCAGTTTGTGGTGAGCGAGCTGCATCGTAAATGCCTCCTGCAACAACAGCCCTGCTGTGCTGTGGCCCACGCACTCCCCAACATGCTCCAAGACGACCTCAGAATTGAGCAGGCGCATGTCAGGCGCCTGTCCCCCGTCCTACCTCTGTTCCCTGGGGATGGGATGCACGTGCCTGTGGCTGGTGCCTGAGACACTGTGACCAGCCCCTGCCTGCCTTGACTGCTGGGCCAGGACCCACAGCAGCTACAAGCTCTCCTGCTATAAGCTATTATGCCTTGGCTGTTTATGAGCTCACTGTGCTTCACCCCATGTCTCCAGGTCAAAAGTTCCCTTACAGGAGTTTCCTTCTCATGCTTACTTGGCAGATTGTTTCTGACTTCTGTCCAGAGGAAGGCGAGCAGGGTGGAAATACAATGAGGGAAGCAGGCTGGGGATCCCCATCATGCACTCAAGGCAGTCCCTTCTCCTTTCATGCTTGCCAAGAATCCAGAAAAGTGACGTCTGAGCACTGGCCTGGGGCTCAGCTAGTTCTGCCATCCTGCACTCTGCAGCCTCCACACCAAGCTAGGTTGCTGCCTAACATCTTCACACGTGTGCCTTTGTCTTCCCAGACCTGAGATTCTGTTACTGCTGTCTCCAGCAAGGTTTAGAAAAACATGAATCATCCTCAGACCAGGTAAGAACAAAAGAAAAAATTCATTCTTCCAACTTCTTCATGCATCATCACTGTGAAGCTCCCCAGATTTGAGCTTCCTTGCACAGACTTTTTGACATGGGAAATGTCCTAGGGAGGCCCCATAGCTTCTTTGAAAAACTTCCCTGCAAGTGTATTAATGTCTGTTTTAATAATTGACTAAAAATATGTAAAGATCAGAAAATAAAAACATCTGTTCTTCCTTGAAGACAAAAATGTTGGAATCTCAGTCATAACAGTATGAAATGTTTTGTTTTACTCATAAGTTCTTTATTTGTTTGGCTTTGAAAGAAACACTGTTATTGTTGAAATGAAGCCTTGTTTTGATGTGAAACATGGAAGCAATTCATCTTGAAAGGAATTAACAGAAAGTTACTGCCTGTGGGAATGTGTCTCCTCTCATGTGAATCCAAATTATGTTCATTTGACTCAGTTCAACCCCTCAACGGACTTTATTCAAATACTGAATTTCATTCAAATTCGTTCAGTAGGTTTAGCTGAAATTCAGGGATTTTCAACCAGATTAAGTATGTTTGCTGAGAGTAGGAACAGTCACCAACCTTTTCCTAAAATTTAACCTGTGAGTAGACCTTTCAAAGGCATGATGCCACTTTCTGTGCGCTCAAAACCCTGCTCAGAGACCAGCACACCAACCCTCCCCCTGCTCTTGGGATCATCTCCCTCTTGCAAAGTGCCAGCTCGTAATCCCCGTCACCTCCCCCATTGCTTCTCTTGACCTGTCACTGTAACCACCCTTATCATCCCACCTGAACTGCTCCTCAGCTCTGCAGCTCGGTGTGTCAGGACTCCAGCAGGGATTTAAACATTTGAATTACACATTGTTCAGATGTGCTGGGAGCTGCTGTGTCCATGGCCAGCTGAGGGCTGGCATTTTGGGGGTGTTACTATTGCCCAGTTTCAGTGCAGGTGTGCAAGCAGCAGAAACAGTTGTGTTCTGTAGTTCACCTTCAGGAAAGGCACGCTGTAATTTCCTTCAGGCTTTTCTTTGGTAGGTTTTAGCTTGCATAGCTTTTTGGTGGGAGAGAAAGGTATAGGTAATACATGTTGGGAGTGTCATGATCAGTCAAATTCTTAAGTTAATCACCTTTTTCCTCTGTGACATCAGTCACAACAGTGTGTGCTTGGCTTCAGCATGCCCCTACCATGATACAGGCATAAGCAAGTTTGCTGTCGTAGGGAGCTGGGAAAACAAGGCAATTCCTCAAGCACAGATCATGATGGAATTCAGCCAGTAGCTGAACTGCAGTTTACCTCGTGCATGGAGGGTTGAAAGTGAAAACTGACCCTTTCTGTTTACTTATCTGTCTTGTCTATTTACTATTAGAACAGAAATCTGATTGAGTTTCAGCCAGAAGAAAAACAAAGATTTCAGTTAGTTTTGTAGCCACAGTGAGATATTTTGCCCAGCCCAGAAACAGGTAATCCAGCTGGCATTACCAGTTGGCACCTGCTGCATCTGTTTAATTATCAGTATCATTCAGAAGCCTCTCCCTTTAGGGTTCACGGGTAAAAGAACTGAAAGTCTCTTTCCTGTTTCTCTTGGCAAAGCAAGATGTCATTTATGAGCTCACACAAGTGGGCAGGTTGCTGATAGGTCTTGTCTGGTCACCCAGTACCTGGCATGATGATCTCATGTGGCACAGTGCTCTTCTGAGGTGAGGGAAAGCAGAGGAGCAGGTGGTGAATGTGAAACAGAAAGGAGGCGTATTTTTATGTTTTCATGTGTTCTGACTTGAGAGTGTCCCAGGAAACTGGTGCAAGAAAGATCTTGTGATGACAGGGCAGTCTTGCAGGGCCGTGACATACCCTCTCCCTCCTGCTGTGATGCAATCCCTTAGGAGCTCCCACATCCACATAGTGCTTATTTTGTTTACAAAGATCCAGATATTTCCCCATACATATGAACTGCCACTCACCATGTGTTACACTACCTGCCAGCACATCAGGTGAAATCCAGACCTCATAAATGGAGGGATATCCCATGCATCTCTTTCCCCCAAGACCACCCAAGCTTATTGGGATATATTGTAGTTAGAAGCTGCTCTATTCAGCCTGAACCTCACTGGGCAGCTAATTTTCTCATCCTGACATGACTCGGTGTGCCTGTTCTCAGAAAATGCCTGTTTCTTCTCGTCCTGCTCATGTTCCGTTGTAATGTAGATACAGAAGGGAAGTCACCTAAACATTCATCCCCAGGGAAATTTGAAAAATCAGGCAAAGACTGAATTCTGTTAGTGACACTGCCTGCTTTTGCATGGTGATTTACTCTGATGTGGAAGAAAAGCAGCAGGCGTCGTTCAGCCTGAGATAACACTTGCATCCACAATGGGGCCTCTCTGACTGCTGCATGACAGCCAGCTGCAACCTTCCTGTTGAGCTTGTGTCACCATGCAAAGGTGATGGGATAGGGCGAGCAAACCAGAGAGATCCCAACTTCAGTTGAAAGGCTATGATGGGTAGGACATCCTTCATGAATTTTGCTTTAGGCCATTTTTTGATTAAGCACCAAAAGCAGATCCAGGAACAGAGACCAAAACTCCAATCCTAACCTCTCCTAACTTACATCTCTTATCTTGGGGTCACAAGGGCATACCAGGTAGGCTTCAGAAAGGCTTCAACATGGCTTTGTCAACAGTATGCTTTGGTCTGCTGCTTGGAGATGGCTGGCCTCCAAATTAGTAGGGCACGAACTCTGGTCCCTGATGATGTTGGCACAAAAAGGACAGACACCTTGAAGCCCTTGTGGCCAGTGGCAACCTTGGGGGCTCTGTGGGGCAAGGAAGACAAGCCTATGGCTTCCTTCTGGCCCTCTCCAGCCTCCTAGAGGACGAGATGTGGGAGCAAGGCAGCATGGATTGCCCTCTGCAGGGTTTCTTAGGGTTCTATCTCTCCACCACTTGCAGAGGGAGACCGAGGTTGCCCTGCTGGGGCCAGGGGCTTGGCATCTGGGGCAAGGGGTGCCCAAGGTAGGCACTGAGAAGAGCCTGGACTCCCTAGTCAAGCAGCTCTGTTGGGAGAGCCCAGGCTAGGCAGAACTCCAACACACTCTGCCACATTAGCAACATATGACTGATCCCTAAGCAAAGGCATATCCAATTCCGTATACACAGAAAGTCATTGAATTGTGTAGGAAGTCACTTTGTCAGGCAGAATCATACTTGGTGGGGACATCTGCGCTGTGACAAAGCTCAGTGAGAGGGGATGTTTGCAGCTGAGGCCATGTGAAACTGGCCAGGAGTGGACCTGGTACAGAGGGGACAAAAGCTGTCCCAAACAGGACAAGTGCCCCTTGGACCACTATGGCTGTCCCCCAACATGCTGTTCAGGAGCAGTGGTACTAATAAAGGCCTTTAAAGCTCTGCCTGCCTGCCTCAAGTACTCCTTTGCCATTCACAGATTGATCAGTGCTGGAGACCCAAGTCCAACCATGAGCAGAGACAAGTATGAAATGGTCACAGCTGCTGTCTGAGCTGTGTGCTTGATGAGGACCTGCCTTAATGCCAGTCCAAGGGTGACTTCTGCCCATTACCTTTTTGTGTTACCTCTTGCTGCATTCATCACTCAGCTGGCTGTGACCAGAGCAGCAGCAAGCAAAAGTCTCCTTTGTGTGAATGGCATCAGAGTGATTCCTTCAACCCCAGAGCATCTGGTCTGGTATTTCAAGCTGTGGAAAACCACTGCAGCAATTCAGGTCCATTTCAAACAGTACTGTGAGTCTGGGCCTCAGGTTGATTTTTCCACCATATTCCTGAATTTCCATGCCTTGTCATGTGCTGAAGTCTGTATTTCAGGAGCTGTGAGGAACGAGTGACATGCCAGGCATATCTATGCATGTGTTTGCAGGGTGTGCAAGCATTGTAGAACAGACTTAGAAATAGTTAAGCTGACGTGGACGACCCTAAGTACCGAAAGTGCTCAAATAATTGTGACACAATATTTGTAACCACAGTCTCCGCTTAATCTGTCTTAATTAGTTTTTGCAGTTTCCTGGGTTTGAAGAAAGTGCAAGTGTAAAAGTGTTGCAAGAACGATACTGAATGTACTTTCATTTGAAGTATTTTAGCATACTCATGCTGTTGATGGCCGTGGTCAGAAAGAGAAGGAGAAAAACAAAGTTTCAGACCTCAAGATCTGAGTCACTGTTCAACCTAAGACAGGGGGTGGGAAACAGGTCAAAGAAGAAAACCATGTTTCTCTCACATGCCTTTGGGGCTCCAGGGATCAGATAGTGCTGATCTCTTGATAGAGCTGGCATAGGCAAAGCCACTCTTTCAGATCTATTCTCCAGAATTATAAGAACGGAAAATATTTTCCTTGGAGTGGGATTATAGTGCAGCCTTAGGCCCAGGAAGAAGATACATAAGAAGTGAGACATCTGACAGGCATCCCTGCTGAATGAAGAACATTAATCAATGTTCTTATGGAGGCGAACCTCAACAGATTTTTATCTGAGCATCTTTCATTACCTTATTAAATTGACTTTTTTTTTTAGTCAATGTAATTCTTATTTGAAACTTTGGGATTTTACATTTTTGTATTACAGACACTGTATGATTTAGTACTTGGGGTGCTGATAAGTCAAGGTTCTGTCCTGGCCTGCATGTTCTTCCTGGTAGCCTTTCAGAGGTAATTACAGCGCTCACTGCTCTTATTGTGTATAGTCTGTGTACACGTGTGGCTTTCCTGTGTTCTGTCCCAGGGAGTTTGTGCCAGCCAGCAGCACACAGGCTGCTCTCAGCCAGAGGGGATTGCTCCCCTGTAGCTCAAGAGCTTCCACCCTGACACATGCGGAGGAACTACTTCTCTCTTCACAAAGCCACCTTCACAATCTACCTGTAAAACCTCTCAGACCTTTCCCTGCTGGGGGCCCTTTGCCTGTTCCTACAGGAGAGGTACCTCCTTTGAGCTATTTGTGAGTGGGTTTAGCCACAGACAGCTGTTCTGTCTTCTGTCACTGTACGTGTTCTTTTCCCACCTCTGCTCCTGACTGTGGCCACTGAGTTCTTTTGTGGTGATTTTCTCTCTCTGTGCTCTTTTGATCAGTTGTATTTCCAGTGTGAAGCATAGCAGGTGTTAATTATTCAGCACCAGTTTTTTCCAGTACGTTCAGGTTTTGGTTACTGATTCAGCCTCTTCTCTGGTCTGACACAGCTTTCTTTATGTAGTAGAGTTGCACTGACCTCAAATCTTGCAGTATTTATGGTGTGCTTCTTAAGACCAATGACTGATATTCATCTCAGACCACCCCCTTCTGCACAGTTCTTGCTGATGGCCTGAGCTCGTCTGGTCCAAACTGTGCATAGATACTTATGAAAGTCTGAAGGGTCAGTGGAAGGTTATCTCTCCCCATCTGTTTCTTTGCTGTTATTTTTACAAAGTCAGGCAAGAGGCAAAGGTGTATGTGACTGTACCCACACCAGCAAGGAAGAGTCCTGGCTGCTTTCTGAAACAGGGCAGGTGAGGTCTCTGGCTGTGTCTGTGACAGCATAGTCAGTGCAAACACCAGAATTTGGCACATGGGCCGTGGAGCACTGGTATGGGAAGGCAGCACCTGTCCTGTTTCTAGAAAGGACACTTGTAAAAAGAATCAAGCATGACACAAGGCATACCTGGGAGATGACTTGAGGTGTTGTAACCAACTGGGTGGGAGGCAGTGATGTTTTTCTCCTGCAGCCTGGAGCAAACCTTTACTTGTAAGGTATGGATACTGCTGGACACAATGTATGACCTGAGGCTTTTCAGAGCAGGTGAACAGCCACCAGAGTTAGTCCTTCACATAGTCAAGAGTGAAACATAAAGAATCATCCAATTGTTCAGGTTGGAGAAGACCTTTCAGACCACCGAGTCCACCTAGCACACATTGAAGAAGTTTCCCCATTGGATGTATGTATCCTGTTAACTTTCTGTGCTGGTGACAGTAAGCCAAATAAGCAGACACTGGCGGTAACAGAAACCTTAAATTAACAAAACAAGACAAAGGAAAGTGAGTCCTTTGAACTCCATGAGATAACACCAGTGATATCTTGTCTCAGGCATGTATTTGGTGGTGATGAAACTACAAGGCTGCTGTATACTTTATGAATCAGATCCTGTGCTGGGTTAATGTTTATCCTTGTAGTGCGTTCAGTACTATCTTTATAAATAAGTAAAACAGGTTTCTGGATTGCCTGTAAATACGTGTGAATTTTGCCCTAGAGCAAACAACAAAAACAATTATTAGGAAAGTACATCTGTGCCCATGTCAAGTTTTGTCTTGCCCCAAACCTTGTCCTAGCTGTTCTTTGAGCACTGACGGGCCATCCAAGCCCCTTGGCCAGAGGCCCAGCTTCCCACCCTGTGCCTTGGCGGGCCACCAAAGAATTACATGGGCTACCAACCCCTGCAAACTGCAGAGGCAGGAGAAAATGCAGGCCCAGGAATAGGATCGTGTTCGTGCTTGGGAGAAGCTGGGGCTCGTAATCCTCCTGGGACAACTTTGCCTCAGGAAGAGGTGAGCAATACTACAGAGCTGTCATGTTTAAAAGGGAGTGGTGCAAGGCTTTACGTAAAGAGGAGGAAGTGAGTTTGAGGAGGCAGTGGCTGTGTTTAGGTGTTTGCAGAGGTTTGGTTCACTGAGAGTGGGCTCACAGGAGAAACACTCCCTTGTTCCTGCATTCTGACTGTCCTACGTTGTGGTCCCAAAGTCCTAAGCCCAGTCAATGCATGGACCTGTTACCAGCATCACATCACTCCTGAGCTCTCCTTCCCTGTGCTTCCCTGGGCTCTGTGCCCAGTGTCCTTGCTCCCCTGGGACATGTCAGCCAGCCCCACTGATGCCTCTTGCCCTGGTCTGTGGACTTTCTAGTTCTTGGGTTCCTATGTCCCCATATGGGGTGACACCAGGGTATGTTTTGCCCTGGGAAATTGCCCTGGGAAACAGCAAATTGCCTCCCTGTTTGGCACTCCCATGGGGAGATACACCTTCAGCCTCAGCCCTGCTTGCCCAGGTTGCTAGCCCTTTACAGCCTTCTTCATCTACTTAGAGAACTGAGCAAATAAGTTCTCTGATCCTTCCTGCCCTCAGGGCATACAAGGCTGCAAACAATTATAAATCCTTCTGTAGCTCTCTTGCTACTGTCCCTTTCTGGCCTGGCGCCAGCTTCTGTTCTCCCAGTCCTTAGTGGCTGTTGCTCAGTTTGATTAATTTGATAGATTACAACATATAGGAAGCAGACATCCCTAGGGCCAAGTGTGGATTCCTTGGAAAATAATAACCAACTGTCAGCTCAGAGAATAGCTCTGGAGTTAGAGATATTCCTGAGAAAAGTCTAATAAGTCAAACCTTCCCAACTGCTTACTGCTAGAGACTGTTGGATTCTCTGTCATGTTTTCCCATTTTAATAGTTGAATAAGAATACTGAGTTCCTGTCTGTCTGCTGTCTGAGCTGGACAGCAGCAGAAATCAACTGCACTTTGCCAAGCACACTCCAGCTTTCTTTTTTCTCTCACTAGTGAAGCTGACAGGCAATAGCTGTGACTCACTCTGGCTGATGAAATATAAGTGGTGTCTAAAAACCACACTCATTATCCATTATTACTGATAACCATTTGTGGTAGAAATGAGATTACTTTTGCATGGACATGAATGGACTGTAAATGAAGTGTTTCCCATCATTTCCTGTGTAAAAGAAGCAGCCCCCATCCTCCTCTGTGCCACCTTCAGTAGTTTTTTAGCTGGACAGCAAGAGCCCTGATGGGAGGTCCTTCTCTAGGGGTGGTCATGACTCTTACATCAGATTTGTCACCCTGACAATTATTTTGTATGAGTGGGGAAGGTAGGAAAGAGGAGAGAAAAGGGAAAGAGTACATGGTGGCCACGTCTGTAGCCTATGCAGCACCATGTGTTAAAGAAAAGGCACAGCAGTGGGGGAGATTGCTTTAACGTCAGAGTCAGTAATCCCTGGCTGATGACTGTGTCCTGCCTCATGGAAAAAGCCCTGTGAAGGACAGACCACTAGGTCCAGTGACACAGAGCTCAGGAAGTGGAACGCATTATCCCTCTGGAGTTAGGGATTGTCTCCTGAAACTTAGTCCAGCCTTGCACTGCAACACCTCCAGCTTCGAGGGGTGATGGAAACTCAATGCACTGAGCTGGTTGAACAAAGCTGTGGGATGTGACTCTAGCACCACCTATGAACTCCTATAACGCCTTAACAACTCCAGTAACAAAAATTAATGTTCAAAGAGAATTTTAACCTTGTGGAGAAAGGGATCTCCAGATACAAACAGAAGCTGGTAGTATGGAAACTCTACTTGTCAGGAAAGTCAGTCCCTTATGTAATTAATCTCAGGAGTTGAATTGTTTCAACCTTTATTTCCAGACAGGTGCCTGTGTATGTATATACGTAGGTCAGTCTGGTTCAGCCTGGAAATGCAGTGGAATCAGTATGTGAAATGCCCCCTCATGCTTCAAACAAGAAGAAAGGGTGTAGCCTTCTGAGGAACAAATCCATTTGTGTTATCTAGACTAAATCTTTCTTGCTGTCCTGTGCGTCTCTGTCCATGCCACTGATACAGCCTGCCCTGTCTGTGTTAGCCCACGTTGGAAAGCGCCAGCCCTGGATACCCTTGGGGAGACTTGACATGAAAGCTGAAATGTATAAAAAGGGAAGTACGTGAAAATTTCACATAGTATTCATACCAGTGGAAACATCTGCTCAGCCACTGAATGTATAATTTACCAGTCTCCTCCACCTCCCTCATTCCCCAGCCTCCACCTCCAAGGGACGCTAAAAGCCCAAATGTTACCAAAAAAAAGTTTTATTATTTTTTAGGAAGGGAAACATATTCTCACTTTAGCTGAGAAATGTGACAATACCCAGCTTGGGGGCAGGATGCAGCTGTCTTTGGTCCTGGTGGTGCTGAATGTGGCCAGAGGTAAAAGCCCAAAATGTCCCTTAGAGTCAGGGAGGAACACACTGTGGGTGCAAATCAGACCACAGCTTCTCAGTCAAGAGGAGAAAAGCTGCTTCTCAGTACTACATGAATAACTGCTTCAGCCACAGAGGTTTCCCCTGGGTCTGTGGCCTGGCCCAGGTAGGGAAGTTCCTAGCGTAAAGCATATGGAAAAGCTCTCCAAGGCCTGAAAGACTTCCTTAGCTGCCTGCCTGTGGCACCTGAGCCTGCAGGAGTGCTCAGCCAGGAGCAGGTTGGTCCAGGTTGGTGCCTGGGTGCCTGCATAGCAGGAACATTCCAGGGCATTGGGAGCATCTGCCGAAAGGAGCTTAGTGCTGACATCCTGCTCTGAACCCTTCCCAGTGTTTCTAAGGAATCTGATGCCTATAAATTCCTATGTCTATCATATAAATAGATAAATACTTTTAACAAAAGCCTTTGGAGGGTAACTCCAGTGACATGCTTAAATGTTAATGGAGTTCATTGGGAGACATGTTGTCAACTTGCCCTTGAATCTGCCTCACTTCAACCAAAAATACAACAGTCACTGGCATGCTCAGATCATGTGCTGGCTGCAGCATGGGCAGGGGAGGACTTGTCCTCAGCAGCCCCAGGCTGTAATGAGAACAGGGATGTGCAGCCCAGGATCCCTGAGGGCAGTCTGGCTTCAGCAGGGGCCAGGCAGAGTGTGCAGAGGTGCATCGTGGAGGTCGTGTCTGTGAATCTCTGGTGCACACCTGTATGACAAGGTCTACTGCAAGGGTCACGAGAAACACCTGAGTCCTCCTCGAGGAAAGGATGCACAGACCTGAAGGTTTCACCTGGTCCCTTAGAGAGAACCCATCAAATCCAGTGTCTTCATGTTTTCCCAAATTTTGTCTGCCTGGATCATTTTTGGCTGAAACCAGTGTGTGTGCTTGAAGAATTTCCTCTGAGAGCTGGTATGAAGATGTAAATGTCCTACCAGATACTCCCTTGGCTGAGGCTTCAGTAGTCTGCAGATCGCTGGAACAGCTAGAGGGCCTCTGCTGTTTAAAGCTAGTCCCTTTAAACTCCCATAAAACTATGGGATTTGATCCCATAGTCACTGCAGGACCTGTACTTCTGCTGTCCAGTGCAGTCCTGTCAGCTCCTTTCAAAATACTACCTTCTTTCATGGCCTTTACCTGTCAGAGAGCATTTATCTGGATCACTGCAAAGGAAGTCCTTTGCTGCCTCATCCACATCTCCCATCTTGCCAGTCAAAGGGCTCTTGACCAGATCTTTCTTCTTCTGCTCCAAATGGCTTCAAGACATGTGAGGTATCTTCCTGACTTACTAGACTTTTATTCGAGCAAACATGCATCACATGTGTCCTATATACAAGTACTATCAAGTAAATAAAGAAACCCAGGGTTTCTCTGAATATGAGCTAAGCTTGTGCGACTTTCTTGGGCTTTAATTTCTGTTCTCCTCAAGAGATCTGCACATCCCTTTCCCCAGAGTTGGAAAGATTCATCCTAGGTAGCTAATCAGCTGCACAGAGCTCCAAAGACATGAACATGGCATGCACTATATAAAGCCCATTTGCACTGTGGCTTATCTGCACTCCAGCTGAGGCTTTCCACAGTCCCAAAGAGGAAGGCTAGAGCAGTCTGCCTGTACAAGTACAGCCGGTGAGAACACACATCCCACAGGCGAGTGGATTGGTAGGGAAGGCTGTACTTTACATGTTGGATTGCATACATCAGCTCCTACAGAGATCTTCAGAGGCTCTTAGTAACACCAGGCTGAGTGACAGACCCTGGATGGTGGCGTTGGAGTCGGTACACAGAGTGATGTTATCTTCACGAAACAAGAAGAGCACTGTGGTGAAATTTACTGTATTTACTGTTTTGTTACTGCCCTGGACAGTCTGTACCCAGAGGACACTGCTGTGCGATTTGGGCATCTTCTCCAGGGTCAGCTTCAAGTCCTCTTCCAGGTAGATAAAACTGTTCAAGGACACCAGGTAGAGGCCATCACAGGGGATCACAATGGAACCATTTCTGATCTGAATAGAGCCTACTTCAGCAGTAAGATTCATGGCTACTCCTTTGATGCTTTTACCTGGAATGGAAGAAAGCAAAGATGATCCCATGATGACAAATATCTTCTGGGAAATGGGTTGTTTTATACCAACTGACTGCAGGAAAGATGAAAAAAATTATAGGAAAGTAGAGAGTGAACTAGAGAATAGGGTAGACCAGGGCTGGGATATCTTCAACTCTAGACAGACATCATCTGCTGTGGAAATTTACAGGTTGTTCCTCTTGATTAAACTGTGCCTTTTGGACTACAGCTCCAGTTTATATGAATTATTCATCTGAATGTCTATTTATGCTGTCTTTACTTACTCTATGTCTTACTTAAAATACAGAAAATTATGGTAAGTAAAGCATATCTGTGATTTTAGGAAGCACAGGTTCCTAAAAAGAACAGGAAAATGAAGACAATAAATAGGATGAGGAAAAAGTGTTCAGAGCTGGAAGGAGGACAAAAAGTGCCCTCCATGGAGATGCTGATACCATAAACCCTCTTCTTGAGTCTTAGTTCTGGGCTTTTTAAGAAGAAAACAGGATAAAAGAGCAGCATAGAGACAGAAACAGAAGAATCTAATTAATACAGGAGAGGACAATCAGGAGAAATTAAACCGGAACTTAGCATGAAAGGTTTTCTCTGGGTATGAGAAGTAACAGTTCCCAGGGCTATGCTGGTCATGTTTCCTGGCTGTGCTTTCCAGTTTTCCGCACACCAGCTGAAACCCCTGGGACCAGGGGACCCAGAAGGTCTCCAAGAAGGCAGCACCAGCCCTTTGGGATGAGGCCAAATTTCTCAAGCTTTTACCTCTAAAGAGCATGAGTTTTTACTGTTAGACTCTATGTTGTTTCACACTGTTAGCAGGAGGTAAAACAGTCGATATTTTTAGTATGATTTAAAACTTTTAGTAATTGGTTTTATCATTGAGGTGTGTCATTGGACAGACATCCAACGCAGCCAGCACGCAGAGCAGCGCTGCTTCTGCTCTGGTGCGTAACACTCACTCGCTCTTCCCCAGGAAATCATTTACATCTTTCATACTTTAGGAAACCATTGACTTGTTTCAGAAATACCCCAAGAGTGTGCCATGTGTCCTCAGTAAATTCTCAAAAACTACTTTCTTGTTCATTCACAAAGTGAAAGCTTGTGTTAGGAGATAGGTAAAGGTTGCAGAAATCCACACAGATTTTCAGGGGTTTTGTTCCGTTCTGGGAAAAACCTTTTTTTTTTTTTTTGGCCCCTTGCAGCACTGGGGGGCACACTTGGCCCCTTTACTCCCTCCTCTGACAGCACTCCTGGCAGCGTCTTTCATCAGAAGAAATAGCCATCACTGTGCCACAAAGCACATAACAGCCTTTTAGGCATTTTAGGGACCACTGGATGCCACAGTGGTCCCTGGGGACTGTGGGACAGTGCACAGTAGAGTGGGGAGCCAGGAGCCATTCCTCTGTGCCAGGGGAATGTGGTGCAGTGGTGGCTGCTGCACTGGAGGAACCTGGGATCATCGAGGGGCCAGGGACCCTCCCAGGGTGCCCCTTGCTCCAACACCCACCCACCTGAGTACCGGATGTGGGTCCATGGCATTTCGTCCCTCTGAGGCTGGAAGAAAAAGAAGAGAAATCCTTGTTAAGGCACTTGGTGGACACCTCACTGCTGCCACTATCACCTTTGTTTCCCAGCCAGGACTGGTGCTGCACCTCCAAAAGCACAGCAGGCAGCCTCAGCTGGCACAGCTGCTGCTACCCAGTTATGCTCTGTCCTTGCTTTTATATCTTTATTATAAAATACAATTTTAGCATGGTTCCCAGCCAGTGAGACTTCCGTTGCAGTGCTGAGCCCTCCAGGCAGTGTTATTCCTGTTTAGAAAACCATGCTGGTGACTGTAATCAAGTCAAACCAAATGGTGAGGAAGGACCACGGGGTGCAGAGCCTCTTCTTCTTGAGCACCTCAAGTCTGACTCACAGCCAGGGGCACCTGGCAGGCATCATTTGCAGAGTGGAGACCCAGACCTGCTGTCTCACCTTCCTGCAGGGCACCAAGAGGTGAGTTTGGCTTTATGGCTCCTTGCACTTTGGATCAGGCTGTTACTGGATCTGTGTCTCTCAGAAGCTCTTAAGTGCATTAAGACGTGTTTCAAATTGATTGGAGCACCTCTCCTAAGAAGACAGACTGAGAGAGCTAGAGCTGTTCAGTTTGGAGAACAGAAAGCTCCAGGGAGACCTTAAAGCACCTTCCAGAACCCAAAGGAGCTATAAGAGAGCTGGAGAGGGACTTTTGGCAAGGGCTTGGAGAGACTGGATGGAGGTGAATGTCTTTAAACTAACAGATGGCAAGTGTGATAAGATATGAAGCAGAGATTCCTTACTGTGAGGGTGGTGAGACACTGGCACACATTGCACAGAAAAGCTGCGGCAGCCCCATCTCTGGAAGTGTTTAAGGCCAGGTTGGATGGGGCTTTGGCTTTGAGCAACTTGGTCTAGCAGAAGGTGTTCCTGCCCATGGCAGGAGGGGTGCAATGAGGTGATCTTCAAGATCCCTTCCAACCTAACCATTCTATGATTCTGTGATGTGTATTTTAAGAATGTCAGAATGCAAATACAGCAGTGCATATCTTACTCATCAGACATGCAAAACACCAAAGGTTGGTATTAGATTTTTAAATTGGAACGCTGCATCTCATACTTGTTTCTCATCATAACCACAGGAGACCCAAAACTGCAGTCTTTTCACAACCACAAGTGTTCAGCATTTTGCCTGATTAAAGAGTGAAAGATTAGGCTCACTGCTCCACCTCTTCACCTATGCCAAAGGCTTTCTCAGGGAGAAAGTGGGCTGGGGAGATATGGGTTGGGCTGACTTCCATGTATTTGGCCTCATGTGTTACACATGGGCAGCCCCTTCACTTTGAGCACAGGGAAAGTGTTGGAACAGAGCAGAGAACAGCCATGCAAGTCTGCAGGCTCAGCGCTGTGCCTGGGTAAAGGCAGGTGGCAGGGGAAGGCAGCTGGAGCTGGGCTGCCCTGTGTGATCTGTGCCGGAGGATGAGGGGGATGCTGGTGCTCGGAAAGGTCTGCTCTAGCACCCTCTAGTGCTGCCAGAGCTGATGCTTTGCGCTTGCCCCACCAGCAACGCTGGATACGACTGCCAAATACAAGCTTTTCTTGCGCAGTGACTCAGGTGGATCGATCTCCACTGGCATTAACGTTCCTGTCCATTGCTTGAGTCTTATGCTTACTCTTATTCTAGGCACCTGAGTGCACAAATGTTTCCCTCTTTGCTCAGGCAGCTGGGATTTTCTGGTAGTTTCCCAACAAGATGATAACAAAGGACACGTCGCTGATGATCTGAGGTCAAACAACATCCACCACAATCTGTGTGATCTGGCCACTGGTGGACAGGGTGTATTAGACATAGACAGGCTGGGTGACAAACCTGTAGCACTTAGATCATCCCCATTGTCACTAATGCAAGTTTTCTGTTTTACATATCTGCCGATTATTGCCCGATCTCAAAGCACTTTGCAATTATCTACGAGTAAATTGTGCTGAGGAGAGGTTGTGTCACTAATGCTGGAAGAACATATGCGAGCTAGTAACAAAGTTAGTCACCTCTCTTTCTCTGTTCTGCCTTCTTATGATATGCAGGAAGGGGTGCCAGAAGGGCTGGTGGCACAGAGCTGCCTCTTACTGACTGTTTCAGATTTCTTTGCATTGTTTATACACAGATTTTCAACTTTGTTCCTGCCTATTCTGGATCCCCAAACAGGAGACTTCCTCCTGGCTGGACACTATGTCCAGAGCCATGTGGCAGAAGTTTCAGGAATAGGTTTGTGTGGCACAAAGTGCAAACCTCAGGGGGTTGATTGAGGGGACTGCTGTGATCATGGACCCTACTCCCTGTGTCAAACACATGACAGGTGACTGTTCTCTAAGAAGTGGGCTGTGCCTTCTCCTCACCAGCAGATATTAGGATTATGGTTTTTACCTCACAGGCAAAAGGAGAGGTGTGGCAAGAGGAGGTAATTCCAGGAGAGATGGGAATTGGAGGTGAGTGAAAGCAGACTATCACTTCCCTTTTTTTAACTTGCTTATTGGAAATCTCAGCCAAGACTTGCTCTCCAAGTGGCATCATGGCAGAAATGAGATCACTGTCCCTTTTTGCTAAGCACAGTCTGGACTGCAGATGCTAACTTTCTTTAGCATGTGCCATGACATTATTTTTGCTGTGTTTTCACAGGGTTTTTCTTTCCAGGAACTGTGAGAGTGATGGAAAGGAATCAAATACGGTCTTTCTATGAAAAAACACAGCTGTTGCCTTGCCAATAAAGTTAGTGTAGCACCCTTCAGCCAAGGATATGGACAGTCACTCAGTCACTCCCATGGACCAACACTCTCAGTCTGCCACTCTCATGCTGCTGTGCCCCTACTTCCATGAACTTCATCTCCCTAAACTGGCCCAAGAGTCAGATTAGTACTGCTGCCTCTTCAGCACACATCTGTATGGCCAGTTCATGGTTATCCTACTGAGCCCTGTAATTGCACTGAGATGAAGTCCCCCCACATACAGCCCACGAGACTGCTTTGCACAGTGTGGTGCTCTCCAAACAAGACACCATGATTATCTGTTAAAATAATATAAACCAGTCCTAACCCCATAGTGAGCAAGTATTTAAAACTAAAGAACTGCTCTGGTGACTTCCAAGACCTGGACTGCTGCTTCTCAAACACCCTGATTAGTTTTTTTCTGTTGAGGAAGGGAAACTCAGGCATGTACTGTGTCAGCTGCTGCTCTCTTGGGTGTGTAAGGCTCATAGGCAGAAATGTCAGACCCTGCCATATTCCTCTGGAAGAGGAGAATTAGAGTTAATATTTTTACAGAAGAGACAGATACTGAGAGATGAGGCTTCACAGCCAAAGTGTGACCCAGGAGAGGTTTTGCACCTTGAGCACTGTGATAGCTTGCCCTTCTCTATCAGCTTACTCTCCCAAAAACTCTCTTCTCTCTCCCAGAGTACTGGAAGGAGAAGAAGACTGGCCTGAATAACAAATACTATCTTTCAGTGTTGCCAGGGTCATCATCCTACAGTTTAATAACCACTATGAGACTCAGGCCAGTGCACAAGGTTTTCATTAAACAGGAGAGGACCCGGAGCACAAGGCCATCCCTCTCTTGCGTGGTTACATGCCTTGCTTGCTTCTCTTTCAAGTCTAAGTGGGAGGAAAGAATGAACTCAGTAAAACGAAGAATAACAAGCTTTAAAGTGGTACACAGCTCCTGGAGAAGGTGTGGGAGGAGAAGTCGCTCGTGCACAAGAAGCGCTGAAATAGCCGTAAAAGGTTGTTGACAATCCACCAGCCTGCAAGCACATGAAAGAGGCAAGTGTGTCTGCTCCAATTTTTGCTAAAGTCCCATGAGTTTCAAGAATCTCTGTTATTAATAATGGTTGCAGTGGTGTTATGTGTACACAAAACTCTCTCTGGCCACATCAGTCTTTCTCACATACTCATGCACAGGCTGACATCTGCAGACACAGATGACTGCTCCTAATCCCGGGATATGGGCAGGCTGGGAGCACTAAAAGGTTTTACTTTGCTAGAGCTGTCACAAAGTAATTTGCTTTCTCATATGTCTGCCAGCACATATAATACATTTTAAAAGTTCAGACCATGTTTATGGACGTTCTGGGTTCTCATTCACTCCGGTGATCCTATTTAATTAAATGGAAATACACACAAGTCATTGCAAGTAGGGCAAGGAGTAAGACCTTTCTCCCCCAGGGTCCAGTATAAAAAGCATTCCTGGAATATCTATTCGCTGAACAACTTAGCCCCAAGCTCTGTGCTGGGCAATAATGGATGTTGTTTTGAGGACAAAAATGAAAAAAATGAAAAAGAGATTACTATCATAAGGAAAGAATTAGAAACTTGAAGTTTGAATAAGAAAAACCTAAAAGCTTTTTTTCTTTTCTTAAAAAAAAAATAAAGCCCATACAAAACTTTATAGGCCAAAGAGAATGGATTGAACATGAGCTCTTACCGTTGAGGGCTGCAGCAAATCTATACCAAGGTAAATCAGGCAGGCAAGCAGTAATATCCACTGAGCAACAGCGGACACGAGGTGCAGCGTGTTCCTAACCTGTCCTCTTTGCCAGCTCTTCCATTCATCCTCTGCACACTCCCTTTCACAATCCAGCTGCTCTTTATTTCTTGGCTTTACTTCTGGCTGTCCTTCCATCTCAGCCTCACTGCCAGAAACTGCTGGGGAAGGGGCCAGGAGCACAGCAGGAGCCCAGAAGGAGCAAGGGGTGGATGAGCTGTGTGCTCCTCTCCCAGGAGCAGAGGTGAAGTAAAGACAGTGCCTTGAAGAGGTTGCTTTATGCACTCGGAGAGGCAGGCGGGGGAACTTCTTTGTGACTAATCTGAATTTCCCCTTCCTTCCTCCTTCTTTTCTTTCTTTCTTTTCTTTTTTCTTTTTTGGTGTGTGTGTGTGTGTGTGTGTGTGTGTGTGTGTGTGTGTGAATGTGGGGGCTGATTTATTGCATTCCAGTTCAGTTTTGAGTAAGGGCCCTTGAAA
Source organism: Sakesphorus luctuosus (assembly GCA_013396695.1). Classification (NCBI taxonomy): domain Eukaryota; kingdom Metazoa; phylum Chordata; class Aves; order Passeriformes; family Thamnophilidae; genus Sakesphorus; species Sakesphorus luctuosus. Next base: position 66,789 of record VWZD01001522.1, on the reverse strand, counting down.
AGAGATATGTTAATATTTTCATAGCTTCAACTATGGATGTCTTGATATGTTGTCTTTCCAAAAATACTGAAATGTTGAGTGGACAGATCTTGTCTTCACTCAGTCTTCTGTCAGCAAAAGCTCTCACTTTTCTGTTCAGGGTTTTTACAGGGCTAGCTCCCCCCGCTTGTTACATCGTATAATGGTCCTGAAATCTCTTTTCTGTAAAGAAGTAATGAATGCGAAGGGACGTGGGACAGGTGGATAGCATAAGAAATTGGAGAAAAAATATGTACTTCCCTTTTCTCTTCATTTTTAGCTTCTGGTTTTAAAGTTATGGGGTGCTGCACAAAGCTTAGCAGGGAGAAAATAGAGAACTGCTCAGGGAACATCACTTTTTGCACACGCTGAAACCTGTAGTTCAGGGAATGGCATTGAGAGGGGTATTCCCAGGCCATCCACGCTTCCTTCCTGGAAGAGGATTGCCTGTCCCTTAGGACACCAGCACCTCCCCTTCACTTGGTCTCCTTGTGACATTTGCCTGTGACACACAGAGCTGCCAAATGTCAGTTGTCTGCAGCAGGGACCACCTCCTGTCCTTATTTTGGCTGACAGGCTTTGTGTCCTTTTTCAGGGCCAGTCCAGAACCACACTTTCCACTGCTCTTTTTGCCAGATTTTTTCTGCTGTAAATTACCATATCGTGACTGAGGTCAGGTGCTGCCTTCTCACAGTGAGGATTGAGCCCATTGGGAGTGTTATTGTCTGTCTACCTTCCAGGGATGAGTTGACAGAAAGTTTCCCTTCCCCAAAATATGCTCTTTCAACCTGTCACAAGGCACATGTCCTGACAAGTATGTAACCTGCATGCAAAGGAAGCAAGTGTAATGTGTTTTTATGTGTTTTTCCATCTAGGCAGGGATATTTCTTATGAACATAAACCAAATGAAGGGGGGAGTCCAGCAGCTGGGTAGGCAATGTGCCATGAAGACACCCCATGCTCACTATCTTTGCTCTTGAAAAATAACCTTGAGTTGCAGGTAGCTGGTGGGTTGAGTCAGGAATACAGTCTGGTGTTTATTTGGAGAGCACATCACAGCTCCTGGAAACTTAGTGAAGAAGGTTCAGCTTTCACATGTTCCACTGGCTTTTGAGTGCTTGGAAATTCTCATTTCCCTCTCACTAGTGGCCACTCACCCGGGTGTGCTGGAGCCCTGACTGTGCCCCAGCCCGACAGGAGGGCCTGGCAACAGCCCTGACCCCCCCTCCTTGACCAGAAATATGACTGCAGCCATGGCAAGAAGGGTTTGTGCTGCCTCAGAGCAGCTCCCTTGGATGCAGAGTGTGAGTTTGGAGGCAGGACTAGTGGTCACACAGCCACTCTGGGTTCAGCACCGGCCATGACAAAGCTCGGGCTTGGCCAAGCCCTGCAGAGGAGTGAAGTGATGCCTTGATGTGCTGCAAAGGCCTGCTGGGGCTTGGGGGATGTGGACAAGATCGTTTGCTCCCAGGGATCTGCAATGTCATGTCTAGGCCCCCAGAAAAACATTCACCCTACTTGCATTTCTGGTGTCCATCCATATGGGGCTTGGACAGCCCATGGAGACTCTGGAGATGAGGAAATCTCAAATGTGGCTTCAGAGCAGCTTACTGGTGGGGAGCAAATCCAGGTCTGGTCCTTCCCCCACAGGCGGACAGGGCTGCCTTGTACCTGCACTCCCACCTGCAGCACAAAACATCAACAAGTGTCTGCAGAGGCAGCTGCAGGTCTAGCAGAGCCTACCAATGAACTTGTCAGGGTTTCAGTAAGGAACCACAGAACCAGAGTGAGCAATCACCAGGCCATGGTTGCCTTCCTGAAAGGGCAGGCACTGCTCTGTGTCGCAGTAGGCACTGCTCTGTGTCGCAGCACCTCTACTGAGCACAGACAGCCTGGGCTCTTCTGCCCTGAGTGCTCCCAACCTGCTTCCTCCAGGAAAGGAAATTTGGGCTTACTGCTCACTGCTTAGTTTCTGCAAAAATGTCAGGATGCTGAGCTAAGCTGTCCCAGGCCCTTGTGTGCCCATAATTCTCACATTTTGTGTACATGCCTTTGAACCAGGTGCAGGCTCTTGCCCATTTCCATCTCCTCCCCGCTCCCCCCCGCCCAACTCTGGATTTTGTACTGGTTTTGTTTCTAAACCTCTGGGGAAAAAAAAAAAGAAAAAAAATAGTGGGTGAAGGTTGTGCTTATGTATTTCTGAAATTGCCTTGTCATTTCTGTACTCCCCCAGTGCAAGTGTCGCTCGCCCTGGGTTAGCAGCACTGGCAGCACAGAGGATCGAAAGCTGCATTTCAAGTAACATCCCTGGCATTGTATCTGAAACAGGGAAGAGGACAGCTCATTCAGGGGCATCACAAACACTCATGCACAGAATCTTCTGTGGTTTTAATTTCTTTCTGCTTGTCCTCCTGCCCAGTATATTGAAACCCAAGTGCAGGCCACTTGGTGGCTGTCAGAGCCCCTGCTCCCCTTCCGAGAGGAAACTTTTGGAATATTGACACCTCACAGACATACTGGGCACACCCAGCATTTTCCAGAATTTACCAAAATTATTTTGGTTCCTCTTTCACAGGGACCTTAAAGCTGGCATCTCTTGGGGTTTGCCTCAACCTTTTATAGTCACCACGTGATTCTAGTGAGCAAGCAGCCTAGGATGGCTTTGGGGCTCCATGAACCTGTTGGTGCTCTGGTTGTCTTGTTAGTTTTGTTAAAGAAATGCCTCTTGGTGGCACATGCAGCAATGTTATTCCAGCAAAAACTGAAGGAAACCAAAGTTAGTTGGTAGTATGACTTGCTGGTGGGCTTTGTTTTGGTTTGGTTTGTTTTGGCTAAATCCTGCAGTGTCGTGGTTGCACCAGGACTCAGCTGCAGCTCAGAGACCCAGCCTGCCAGTGCCCCAACCAGCAGGACAGGGCACAGAATATCCCCACCACAGATCCCAGCCCCTGGCCCATGGGGAGCATCCATGTGTGGGAGTCACAGGCAGGGACCTTTGCCCAAGGAGTGGCAGCCCTGGCTGGCACCCACCTTGATTTAGCTCTTATTTCTTGGGAAAGTGCTCTCACTCCCACAAAAGGAGAAATTAGGGAATTATACAGGACTGTTTAACTTCAATTCTCAGAAGAACAGTGGAAGAACCAATTAAACTGTTTATAAAAATCTAGAAGTAAAAAGGAAATAAGTAGCAACCAGTATGAGTTTCCAAGAACAAAACCTGAAGTTGTCTGTGGGGCAGGGAAACATCTTGGACAAAGGATCAGCTGTGGGTGTTCACTGCACCCTCAGCAATAGTTTTGACTCTCCTGAGAAAATAGCAAAGGAAGCAGCAAATGAAGTCTTTAAGAGGGAGAAAAGCAAAGCATTACAAAGGCAAGATTTTTTTGTGCCCCAGCTACTGCTCTTTAATATCTCTGCCCACTCTAACAAAAAAGTATTTTATAACTAAATCAGATTTATTTATGAAATTCAAGGAATTTTGCCTAAAAAGTTTGTGGATTCCTGCTCCAGTGTCTCTGAACGACATGAACTCTTTATCTCCCTTGATCACCAAAGTAAAAGACACCAAAGTCTTTCAGCATATCAAGAATCTGTTGATTCCTGAATGATTTTAGTTGCTCAGTTCACCCTAAAGTGGAAAAATATTATTTAGTCCATTGCTAAAATATCAGCATAGATGTGAATCTGAGCTGAAAGGTTATTCTCGGAGATGGCAGATGGGGAGGCCCTGTAAAATTTCAGGAACTGAACTTGATCCTTGTGGATCCCTTCCAGCTCAAATGATTCTATGACTGATTTCACTTTCATGTGGCTTTTTCTTTTTCCTTGCATATCACCACTGTTTTGCTGATGTTTGTGTCAAGGATTCCCACCAATAAAGGCATTGAGCCAATAAGGAGGGATATATATAAGTCAGGCTATTTTTGGCAGTATAAATGGAATGCTGAAAATGCTGTGAAATCACAAAGGAAAATATTGACATTTAGGCAGAGCCAGGATTTCCTGGAGAGATCCCAAAAGAGAAGCATCATCAGTGAGGTGAATCAGAGGGTGCCTAATCCAATAGTGCTGTGCTGGGAGTTTTCGGAGGAAGCTGCCTTAAGGAAGCAGGATGACAAGCAGTGGGTTGGCTCCCCAAAGCACAATTCCAGCAGCTGCTGGTGCCTCACTGCTCTGCGTAGAATTGTTTTTCCTGGTGGTCACAGTCCTTAGGCGAAGAAATTACTGTTTTCCAGGAGGACGCATTGCTGAGCACCAGCTACATTTGGGTACAACAAAGCCAGGCAGTATTAGGACCTGCCTCAATGACAGTGCTGGCAGCGTTTCTTGGAGCCAGGCTGGGTGGCATCTGTAAGTGGGAGCAGTGACTGGGGGAGAACCAAGTGCTTCAGCGTTGCGGTTTTCAGCACAGCCCCGAGGGGCAGCATTTCCTCAGCCACCGCATTTCACACGAGAGTTGTTAGGTTTCCAAAGGTCAGATGCTGTCCCTTTTTGGATGTTATGGGAGATTTTCCACTGCTTGTGGTGATCTTTTTACCTCAGCATTATCTCTGCTTCACTGTGGTCTGTACTATTCTGTTCCTCAGAGTGGACTTCCTTTACCAGGCTGACTGGGGAGGGGCTAAGCACTCCCTGTGGCACCTTTAAAAGGTTGAGGTGAGCTTAGCCACACACAGCTTCCTTTCTTTGTCAGAAATCCCACCATGGCACACCATCATACTGTAAGATACCACGAGAGAATATGAAGTATATTTTTTTATATTTTTCAGCTAAAGAGAATAAACAAGTTACGAAAAAGAAAAAATAATTCTACACCTGACATTGAGACATTCAGCTGGTTTAGCCAGCTCAATTCCTGTTCATTCCTAACATGTTAGAAACCCACGAGGGGGACACAAAGACCGTGATGCCCCAGATACTGCTCTACTCTGGGTTAAGGAAGTGGTTTCTCTTGCCTATCTGTCACTGTCATCATCGAATTGTCTGCTTCCCCTCATCATCCCTGTGGGAATTTTTTTGACCAGCAAAGAAGCTCCCAAAGTAATCCCTCCTGAAAATGGTTTTGTTGAAGCTCTTGATCCTTCCTGTGGGCTTCTAATCTGTTCACTTCCTTTAAACATGATGATAGAAATGGCAAGCAGGGTTTTGGGAAAGATTTGGAGGTGGAAGTACTACCTTTCATTAGCCTTATTAGCTCCCTTAAAGAGCTGAAGCATGAGCAGATGAGTGGTGGGCAAGCAGAGACTGCAGTAAGGAGAGAGGGAGTTAAGAGCTGGAGATTTCTCTGGGATGGAGACAGGCTGAAGCTTGTAACACCTCTGTCAGTAAGCCCTAGCCTCTATCTTGCTTCAACTTGTGCATTTTAATCCGTGGTAATGCCTTTGCATTTACTCCAAACTGTTGCATTACAGAGGTGGGAAAGGGTTAGACCATTCGTGACCCAGCCAAACAGAAAGACCCATGTGCAGTGCCATTTTCCACTTAAACCCCTTTATCCCTTTGCTAGTGTTTTATTGGGATGATACTTTAACATTCTTTCCTAGTCAGGATGCAAAACCACATTGACCAGCATGATGCTTCATAACCTCTCCCTTGTGAACATTATGAACTCTTTCCTTTTCATGTTTTCTGAATATTGTTCTCTTATTTCTAGCAGCTGCCAGGTTAAGCTTCTGGCTAAATTGTTTCCTTCACTGTTTCTTAAATAATTCTTAAAGAGCTCTTTAACTTTCCATTCACAGTCATTTAGTTATTGTTTTTTCCACCTGGTCAGTTCAGCTCATAATTTCCCCTAACTTGTATTAGCTCTTTTGAAATATCTAGCAGCTGTATTACTGTCTGGGGCTGTCCTCTCTTTGCTCATACTGACTGCAATCAGATCATGGTCACTACTCCTTAAGACCTGACTACTTAATCAGCAATAAAGTATTCACTGTAAAAAGCACCAAATATAGCACTTGCATCCAATGTAAATTTCCACATTAGGAAATATCCGTCTGAAACCATTTAAAACTGTCCTGACACTACCCCAGTCTCACACAAGTCTTGATAGAGATTTTCCTGGCAAAATCACCATTCCCTTCTCTGGATCCAGCAGGAGGAAAGTTGCTGGGAAACCTGCTCAGTTTTCTCTTTTTATTCCTTTTATTTGCAAAACACTGACTTATCTAAGTGCAGCTTGAATGAATGACTGAAAAGCTCCTATCACAACAGTGTTTCCATAGGCTTAAACTTTTGAGTAAGATGAGAAAAGGTCCAGGTCTCCAAAAATCAGGCAGTCCTTGACTACTTCTTCCAGGCTGCCCTTAGTAGATAGTCCTTGAGGCTCTGACTGCGCCGTCTTCAAGACATAAGCCCATAACACAGCAGGTACAGGAAATATTTCCCAGCTGCTAATTCTCCTACCACCATAAAACATGCAGCCAGGCCCCGTTAGCCCAGGGTTGTGCTGAGCAGGCAGGAGGCCACACGTTTGCAGGAGGAGCCTGTGGGTGCCTGGACGGGGCAGGGGCTCCACAAATGAGTCTGTCTGGTCACTCCACAGGACCTGCCCGGTGACTGTGAGGCGGCAGCAGCAAGAACCTCAGATGACTAACCCCAGCCAGAGGCTTTCTCTGTATTACACACAGCAGCACTCATGCTTCCCGGCGGGCTTTAAAGCGGGGGGTGACAGCACAAAGGCTGTGGTTGCCACCAGAGCCCCCAGAGGTGCCTGCCCATCCCACGCAGCCATCACACTGCCAGCCCCGAGGGACACAGGAAGAAGTTCAAGGGGTGCAGCAGAACAAAACCCAGGAAGGCTGAGCAGTCAGCCCTTCACCAGTGATGTTTGCAGCTGACCTGTGTTTGGTTTCTTCTCTACCTGCCACTTTCACTAGTCCTTAGGTGGAATATGAGCGCGGTCCTGTGGTGTAAAGGAGAGCACTCTGGACTCTGAATCCCAAGGACCTGAGTTTGAGTCTCAGAGGGGACCGTCCCCTGGCAGTTCAATGCCTCCCTGCCATCCCATCCCGGCAGATCTCGGATGCTCAGCAGGGTCAGCCCCGGTCAGTACCGGGTGCTGTGACAGTCCCGAGGACTTCACTGTCACTGTCCAAGCTCGCTCGGCTGTGGCAGATGGACCTCAGGACTTAAACAGTGGGGCCAGTTCTGTGCACGCTGAGCCTCACCTAAAAAATCCACTGTGCCGGCTGGAAGGGCACACCCACGTGGGGAGAGCCCTTCCCAAATCTTCATTCACGAAGTCTGGCCATACATATACAAGCGGAATATAAACAGCCCAGCCCAGTTTCTCCCATGGACACACGGGCATGGCTGGACTGCAGGGGCATGTTGGGGCTCCCTTGCCTGCAGCCAACACCCCCCATATGCTGGCCACCCTGGGGAAGCTTGGAAGGGGATACTTCTCTGCAGGCAAGGCAAGCAGGTATGGTTTCACACCAGTGTCCCACTGGCAGCCTGATGGAGATAATGCTGCTGCTGCTCTGACTCCCTGGTCCAGACAGCAGCAAAGCCCAATATGCATACACACAGAACATATATATGCACCCACAGTGTATATAACTTTTTTTCACACAGTCAGCCATGTAGATCATCAAAGGCAGAAAATGCAAAGTCCTCACACAAGCAGCACCAGTGACCTCAACCCTCTTCCCCTCTCTGGCTTATCACGATGAAAGCCTATAGCAAAACATATGAATTCCTTCACCTGCTGGTCTTAGACATACAGTCTCTCCAGTCTATTGTCCTGTCTCCTGAGCCTTTTATCCTAGTTACCAGCTGGCCTGGCTTACTGATTGCTAGCCAGTGTACACACCAACATACCCATGCACACCCCAGTCTCTCTGGCAGCTGCTATCCTGGCACACAGGCTGCTTTGCCACATGGTGTCCCTCCTGCCACTGGCACTCCGACTTCCATACATGCCCATGCACACCAAGCAGAGACTCTCACATAGGAAACATCTGAAGGGAGTTTAGAAAGCCGATGGGACATGCCACAGTGATCAGGCACAGGGCATGGTCAGACAGGCATCTGAGCAGTCCCTTTTGTCCCCTTTCCCCTCTGTTTTCGAAACCACCTTGATCAATCCCTTTCCCCTGTTTGCTTCTTTCCACACACATCCCACAGTAAGTCCTGTATACTCTCAGAAGGCTCTTCCCAGCATCCCATAATGAGCTCCATGTGCCTTTGGCTGATCACCCTCTTTGCTTGGCAAACAGGGAACGTTTCCCGATTCCTCAACACGGCAGATGCAGTAACCCAGGCAGTGTGTGACCACTCACACTCCCAGCAGTGTCCTCTCCCCCTCCATCCACTAGAGCTCATATGTTAAACAGATACTTGGAGCACTTGCTCTCTTTCGTTTTTCTTCACATAGGTACAGCCCTCTGGACAGAATCCCACACTGACACCAAATAGCTCCTAAATATTTTCACTACAAACAGCTCTTAAATATTTTCACTGCATGACTGCAAAAGCAGTAAGTTATAACTCAGGAATTTGACAACATCTCTATCTTGCTAAATTGTCTCTTCCTCATCTTGTGTTTGGGGATTCTTTCCTTCTTTAGTGTATACAGCTTCAAACTTAAAAAGACTAATTCTTTCAGTTGCATCTAGTTCAGATCTGAGCAAGATGGCTTATTCCTATAAGATGGCTTTTCCTTGCCAACATACTCCCTTCATGGCTGCGGATGGGAGAAAGAGACCCAGACTACCTTCGTTTTTACAGCATCTCTTCTTCCATGGTGTCTGACCTGTGCCAGGAGGGAGCTGCGGTGACCAGATCCACCAGCTCACGTGGAAACCTGTCAGCATCAGGGCATGGCTGCTGGGGTCACCAGTACCCCATCTGCGGCATCTCAACGGTAAAGTGAAGCCTCACTGTCCTGACTCTGCTTGGGGCAAACCTCTGAACAGAAGAAGCCCCCGCCCCGCTCCCTTTATAGCTAGAGAGGCCTCAGCTGGACCCAGGAATGCTTCCCTGGTGTATCAAGCTGAACCTGTGTCCAGCCTCATCAGCCCTTCCTTGCAGGTCTGGCTCCTCTTTCCTGAGCCTGAATTCAGCTCTCTGATGTGAGGAAGTTTTTTCTTTTTGATCACCTTCCCTGCAAAAAAAAGCTTTCATACAGGAAAAAAGACATTTGGCGAGGGGGGGGGAAGGTCTCAGGCTTTATGGTGCAATCCACCTTTAGTGCCAAGAATAACAAATTCTTATTTTTTCCCAGAAAAGGATTTCTGCACTGAGAAAGCCACAACCAGTGGCAGCAGCGTCTGCGTCCTGCTGTGCCAGGTTCAGCAGCCTCGGGAAGAGGTCAAACACGTGTCCTGCCCCCACAGGGTTCCCCAGGCCTGCCTGAGATGGATCCTATGGGATGACAATGATCAGATAAGACATAAAGCAATGACTCAACACATGATTATATTTTCTTTGAAAACAAGCAAGAAAAGTACTTGCAAGCAGCGAACACATATCTGAACCTGCTTAACATATCTGAACTGGGGATCAGCACCCAGAACCTGGCTCCCTTCCTCACTGTCCAACCTGTGTCTTCAGCTTGTGCCATCTCTCCCACACATCGGCTGGAAGAGAGCCACCACATCCTTCACTATGGCAAGAGGAAGATAAATCAGAAAAGCCAGCTTTTCCTTTTGGACTGCAGCATGGGGAACAGGGTGGCATGACATGGATGTAAGCAAGACCTAGTCCTTTCTATTGGCCCTGCCTCAAGGCACTCACCTCTTGCCCCTGCTCCCCCCACCTACATGGGGCAGGCAGTGACCCCCTGGAGAAGCCCCTCGTTCTCCCCAGGCAGCATCAGTGCCAACCACAGTGCAGGATGTCTCTCGCTCGCCAGGTCCCTGTGACTCAACTAGGTCAACTGAAGGCAGACAGCAAGCGAGCAGGGAGGCAGCCGTGGTGCAAACGGGGGTTTCTCTTCTCTTAATACCACAGGCTATTATCAGTCTGTGACATTTTCCAGTCCTGATTTGAAGATAGAATTGATGGGTAATCTGTCCACAGTTAGGTTCGGTCTTGCATACCCTTGGCTATGGGAGGTTTGGGTTAGACATTAGGAAGAAGTTCTTTAGAGAAAGAGTGATTGGGCATTGGAATGGGCTGCCCAAGGAGGTGGTGGAGTCACCATCCCTGGAGATATTTAATAAGAGACTGGATTTGGCATTTAGTGCCATGGTCTAGTAGACAAGGTGGTGTTAGGTCCAAGGTTGGACTTGATGATCTCAGAGGTCTTTTCCAACCTAGTTGATTCTGTGCTTGGCAGCTCCCATGGACACCAAAAGCTGTGTGAATCCTGATAGTAGCGAGTCCATCAGCTTAGTTGGGTAGGCTGGCACAAAGGGGAAAGTGGGCCACTGCCTCCAGGCTGGTGTCCCATCCTGCTTTAATGGTGGATTATGGCAGTACCTGTAAGAGACCTAGCTGTGAAGTACCATCAAATCTCAAACGGTTTGTGCTGTGCTTTGCCAAGTTTCATACCCACTTTCCAATCTTTCAGGCAAAGATTCTCCCAGTTATTTCTCCACTAATTTCTCCATGGTTTTGTTTATCCCGGCAGGCTAATTTTGCTAGTGGATAAATGGTATTCGTGGTTATGACTCATCTGTTGCTCACTCACCATCTAAAAAATCAGTGTAGATCTGGATAGAGAGGCTTGTTAATGCTCAAAAATAAAGCCCCTGTGACTTTAAATGGCACTCACATTTCTTTCAACATTAGCTCTGCCTGATGGCCCACCCTGACTCCTATGGTGACACTGGAATGAAAGGGGGGATTTTAAGGAACCACTATCCCCCTGGCAGTAGGACCATTGGAAGAGCTGCCTTTTGGTCTGCTTTGCTTTCTAGCATTTGCTTCATGTGAGTTTGTTGCTGTTTAACTGCAAAGAAGTTGCTTTTTTTTTCCACTGGAAAAACACTTCTGGTATTAGGTGGCCAAACAAACAAACGAAAAAAAATTCCCAGAGAAGTTCAGCTGATAATGCGGTGGAGTCATCTGCGTAGTGCTCGGAGTGATGCAGTCATGTATCTCCACCCTGCGATATCATCAATACTGCTATGACTTGGGCGGAATACGGGATGGAAAAACTGAAACCGCTCGAGTCAGCTGGAAATTTTTAGGGTGGAGTGTGTGTCTGCAGGCAGTGCCGCTGCTTCCCAGGAGCCCACCACGACAGGCAGCCCTAGCTGCACAAGGGTCCCTGCCCGAGAGCCACACTTACGTGCAAAAACTCCCCCAGCAGCCAGAAAGAGCCTATCCCCGACAGAGCGACCCTGAGATAAAGAAAGCAGAGGTGGAGGGGCTACTACTCCAACCTCTGAAATAGAGACAGCTGGTTTTCCTTCAGCCATGTGTCCTGCTGAAATAGAGGCCAGGCCTTTGTGGGGCTAACTGAGAGGCAGATGCAGGGCAGGAGCTTTGTCACTCTCTGGCTAACTCTGGTTGCAGGTAGCTAAACGCACAGAGCTCCACGTGTATGTATGGCCAGACTTCACAAACGAAGATTTGGGAAGGGCTCTCCCCACATGCGTGTGCCCTTCCAGCCGGCACAGTGGATTTTTTAGGTGAGGCTCAGCGTGCACAGAACTGGCCCCACTGTTTAAGTCCCAAGGTTCATCTGCCATGGCCGAGCGAGCTTGGACAGTGACAGTGAAGTCCTTGGGACTGTCACAGCACCCGGTACTGACCGGGGCTGACCCTGCTGAGCATCCGAGATGTGACGGGATGGGATGGCAGGGAGGCATTGAACTGCCAGGGGACGGTCCCCTCTGAGACTCGAACTCAGGTCCTTGGGATTCAGAGTCCAGAGTGCCCTCCTTTACACCATGGGACCGCCCTTAGAGATCCCCGTACTTTTGCACTGAAAGTATTGACCGAGGTGTAGGCAATAGAAGGAGCCTGGGAGCCCCTATGTCCGACATCCCAGTCCTGGGCCAGCATTGCTTCTCCAAGGCTGATAGAATTGGGATTGTTCAGCCCAGGAAAGAGAAGGTGTTGGGGTGACCTGATTGTGAACTGAAGGGAACTCACAAGAAAAATGGGGAGAGACTTTTTTTCAAGGGCATGTAGTGACAGGACAAGAGGGAATGGCTTCAAAAATAAAAGAAAGCAGGTTTATATTAGATATTAGGAAGAAATTCTTTACTGTGAGAGTGGTGAGGCCCTGCCCAGGTTGCCCACAGAAGCCGTGGATGCCCCGTCCCTGGAAGTGTTCAATGCCAGGTTGGATGGAGCTCTGAGTAACCTGGTCTAGTGGAAGGCATACCTGTCCGTGGCAGGAGGGTTGGAACTAGATGACCTTTAAGGTCCCTTCCAATCAAAGCCACTCTGTGATTCTAAGGCAGAAACCCCAGAGCTAGTGGGTGCCAGCTGGTCCCTATCATCTCAGCAGTGCCCCTCAAGCTGAGCAGGAGGGGTTGATGCTGGGCATTGTGGGTTGGTGATACTTCTCTACCTCACGAAGAGCCCTTTGTAGGCTTTTAATAACACAGTATGTATGTAGTCAAGTATGAGGTAAAAATGCATTACTTAGGGATGTGATTTTCACAAGGTCTAAGCAATCCAGTGCTGACATCCCCAAGACTTTTGTAAGTCTGCTGGACAAGTCTAAAGATGAAAAACCAAAGCCCCACCTGTCAGAGGCTGACAGACTTCTGGGGCAAAGGATTTCTTTGTTCTGGACACCAGGTCCTTGAGAGGAGCACTGTCTGCAGAGCAGGGGCACAACCTTGTCCCTGGAGTGCAATTCTCCATTCTGCCCTCTCTGCAGCGGCTGCTTGAGGTCAGCTTCAAAGCCTGACTAGAAATCCCAGCACTGCTCTGATGCTCCAGAAAGGAGCCAAAGAGCTGAGAGAGTCCCGTGTCTGTGTCCAGCTGGAGTTGAATTGGAGGATCAGAGAGACAAGAGTACCTCAGCTGCAGCTCCCTGGCACCACAGGCAGCTGGTGTGCCCCAAATCACAAATTGCTTGGGCAGGTCTTATTTTTGAGTTCTTGCCTCTGCAAGGAATACTAGTCCTTCTGTCTCTGTGCTGAGTTTTATGAGAGCTGATAACAAGCTGGTTTCCACAACAAGCAGTTTTGCCATGCTGACGGAGAAATTTCCCTGGAGAGATAACCCAGTGATGCCTCCAAAAGCAAAACAGAGACAGCTGTGGCAGAGGAACCACTTGGGTGAGCCTTGCGAGCTGCAGCCACTCCTTCTCACCACAAGCTGATAGTGTGGCACTGCCGGGCCTGCTCCTACCACTGCCTGTCCCCTCTCCTCCCCACCAGTCCAGATTTTTATGCTTCTCTTTGAGCTCTTTTCAAGCTGACACCTGAGTTCAAAGAGTCTCTTGGCAATGTGCGGTCTGTCAGATGATTTTAAGCAAACTTAATCCTTGCTAACTGCTGCAAAGCGTTGCCATCTTGCGAAACCTTGGCCCTGGGAGAGCTGGATGACTCCCTGGGCTGGCGGGCTGGCTGCGCCTTCCCCTGGCTTCAGATCAGCCCCAGCAAAAGTGTTCTCAGCTTAATTCGACATCTGGAGCCTGCCTTGTAAATGAGGTGTGATTTGCTCTGAGAAGCCATATGGGAGGAATGGAGACAATAAAGTTAGTAAATTGGATTTCAAACTACTGGAAAGCTAACGAATACATGAGCTACTATTCAGAAAGCCAGGTTACTTGCAGCAGATCTCTGCAGTAATTATTTAAGCCCCTAAATAAGCAGCATTTCACTGGTCTCTGGAGCTTACATATGCTATCAGTCAGCATCAGACCATGTGGCCAGTTGGTACTGATTGCAGGAGAAATAAATTTGCATTTCCCAGGTTTCCTGTGAGTTCCCGCAATAATAATTAGTTTGAGTTACTGGATGTGAAATTTGTCTGAGACAATGCCAAGTTAATGTGTTCATGTCTGGACTTTATGACCTTAAAGGTCTTTTCCAAGCTAAACTTAATGCCATGATCTAGTAATCAAAGTGGGGTTGGATCAAGGGTTGGAGTTGACAATCTCAGAGGTCTCTTCTAACCCAGCTGATTCTATGATTCTATGATTTTCAGCACTCAACTTGCCCAAGAAAAGATAAATTGCAGGAAATGAGCGCACAGAGAGGTGGCAGTGGGATGGCAACTGCTGTCCTGCACCTGTCAGGTGATGCCTACTGTGGACCATATTCATGCATGCAGGGCCCTCAGAGAAACTTTTAGCTGACCACAGTATCCCTTTTTCAGCCCCTTTTCCCCCAGTCATCCCCACTGTCACTTCCAGCTCTTGGCACACAGATGCAGTGAGGTCCTGGTGGGCTACACGTTACTTTGAGCTCCAGAGATGGGCAGGGAGAGTGGGTCGGGAGGAATTCTGCTATATTTTGCAGACATTTACATAGAGACTTCATCAGGCTTTGGAGCAGCATTTCTCACTGCATGTGATGTCCTAGGGACTGTCAGGGGGTGGCCTCGGCCGGGAGCTGCCATGATGGACCTCCTGAGCTCTGCAGTTCTGTGACTCACTGAGATGAGTCTGAACCCAAGTGCCCAGTGAGACTGCATTTAGTTCAGTTGGTTAAAACTTGATTGTAATAATGCCAAGGTCATGGGTTCAATCCCCTGTGTGGGCCATTGACTTAACAGTTGGACTCAATGATCCTTGTGGGTCCCTTCCAACTCAGAATAGCCTGTGAATCTGGATGGGTTTCATCCTGGGACATTGAGGAAACTGGTGGAAGAGCTTGCTAAGGTGCTGTCCATCATTTACCACCATTTATCATTTCATCATTTACCATCAGTCCTGACTAACTGGGAAGATCCCAGATGACTAGACGTTGACCAATGTGACAGCCATCCACAATGATGGCTGGAAGGAAGATTTGAGGCACTACAGGTCTGTCAGCCTGACCTCCATGCCTGGCAAGGTTATGGAACAGATTATCCCGAGTGTGATCACATGGAACATACAGGATGACCAAGGGATCAGACCCAGTCAGCACTGGTTTGGAAAAGGCTGGTTCTGCCTGACCAGCCTGATTTCATTTTATGACCTCATGACCAACCTAGTAGATAAAGGAAAGACTGTGGATGTGTCTACCTGGATTTCAGTGAAGCGTTTGACACCATCTCCCATGGCATATTCCTGGCAAAGCTGGCAGTTCATGGCTTGGACAGGTGCCCTCCTGTCTGGGTTAAGAACTGGCTGACTGGCTGGGCCCAGTGCACAGTGGTGAATGATACTGCATCCAGTTGGTGTACAGTCAGTATTGGTGTCTCCCAGAGAACAGTGTTGTTCAGCCTGGAGAAAAGGAAGCTCAAGGGTGACCTTATCACCCTCTAGAAGCACCTGAAAGGAGACTGTAGCCAGGTGGGAGTCGACTTCCACTCCCAGACTACTAGCAGCAGGACACGAAGACATAGTCTTCAGCTGAGCCAAGGGAGGTTTAGGTTGGACATTAGGAGGAAAGGATGATTAGATATTGGCATGGACTGCCCAGGGAGCTGGTGGAGTCACTGTTACCAGAGGTGTTTAAGGAAAGACTAGATGTGGCACTTAGTACCATGGTCTAGTCGACACGGTGGTGTTCAGTCATAGACTGACTCTCAGAGATCTTTTCCAACCTAAACAATACTGTGATTCTGTGAAAAACACTACAGCAGGAGGCACATAAAGATCAAGACCTCATTTAACCAGACATTGCTGAATCCTCCCTGTTATTCCATGGACACTGACTGGGCCCAGCCCAATTAGAGGAAAAGCGGCATCCTTGTGCCAAGTGAGACCTCCCAGACTCCTTCCCAGGTGAGCTCTTAGCTGGGGGCCAGTGGGTACTGGGACATGCCAAGGACACACTTCAGCCTTTGTGCTTGAAGAGCAATGGGTTTCTGCCTAGTGATCCCAGGAAGAAATTAGACTTTAGATGATGTTCTTTTAATCAAAAACTCACTTCTAAAATGAGCAGGAAACCACAGATTAGGGAGTGTAAAGATGTTGATAAACTGCCAAGGAATTTCCCTGACAGAGCAAGCTGTGGTGGCAGCCCCAGTCATTCTTGATTCCCTTATCCTCCAGCCTCAGCCTCCACCAGCCTCACGCAGCCACCATGGGTTAGCCAAGGTACCAGGGGATTTCCAAAAGACCTGTGCACAGACACATGGAGCCTGATGTAGCTGCACACCATAGGCTGGTCCCACGTGTGGTCCAGGGTACCACAGCCATTTGTTTGCACAGAGCTGGTGATGATCTCACTGTGCCCGCAGTGGAGAGGAGACCTTGGCCACAGGGGCTGTGAGGAGATGCAATGTGGCATCAGCATCCAAGAGACTTCTTCTTGGCAGTTACGCTTAGCCTGTGTAACCCAGTACTTCTCCATCTGTTCAGTGGTGCTGCTCCCTCCCTCTCTTCTCCCTTCGCAGACAGCTGTGGTGTGTGCCTGGCTCAGGCTCAGCTCGCTGCTGCCTCCCTGGCCTTGGCAATCTGGATTTAGCAGGGATGCCAAACGGGGTTGCTACCACTGCCCCTGGGTTTTTTTGAGCCAATGCAGCTGCAAGGCACTTCCCAGCTGCAACAACCCGTGGGACCGCTGCTGTGAGAAAGGACAGCTGCGACTCAGGGAACACACAACACACCTGCTCCAGAGAGAGAGCCTGAGCCCTGTCTCCCAACTGGGCAGCGCAACAAAAGGTGGCTTTAGGAACCCCCATCTGTGCCACAGGAGGGCAGCTACTGCCTCCCAGAGCCCCAGCTGCCTCTGAACCCTCTGAAAGGCATGGGCACTGCCCAGAGCCTATTCCTGTGGGGCTGACAGCAGGGGCACTTCTTCCTGCTTGCTCAGCCCCTGGGTTTCTCCAGACTTTAAACAAGGTGGGGCAGCCTGCTCCTGCCCCACTGTGGCAGGCAGCACCATTACCCTGCCAGGGGAGCAAATGTGCCTCAGGCATGACCAAGACATGCCTTAGACATGCCAAGACACGCCCCAGACATGCTCCAGACATGCCTCCATGCTCTGCTCTTTGAAAGAAATCCTTAGTGCTTCTCTACTTGCCCCAGTTTCAGTTTGAAAAGCAGCTCCAGCTCCTCACCTGTGACAGCAACAGGAAACACAGACCCATGGCCAGGGCATGCTCATGCCTCAGGATGCTGGGATCACAGCCATAGGACACATGGTGCCCTCACTGCCCAATCATGGGGTGAGCCTGACCCCACAGCACTGACATCTACTCAGCAGAGAGGTGAACACAAGACCAAGGACATGTTTCTGCAAGAACTGGAAATCTTGTTCTTATAAAAAGCTGTGATAGTCAAAGCCATCCAAGTCACTTTATCGCAGCCTCTGGCGAGGGACCATGTTGTCGCCTGTGGTTACCATTTTCAGAAAACATTTACCAATAAACCATCAAAACCCCGGAAAGTAGAAGCTGTGACTAATGGTCTTTGAGCTTACCCCAAGTTCAGTATCAGAACAAAAAACAATTACAGGAATAGGAATGAGAGCAGTGAGTGAGCCAAGCTACCCCTCCATCGCCTGGACAATCTAGTATTTGGGCAGTCAGGCCAGTGCTTCCATTTATCACATGTTCCCTTTTACTAGTGGCAAAAGCAAGAGCCAATGAAGTGCTCAGGGAAGCAGAAGTGTGTGTCCCTGCCGTGATGCCAGCAAAGGAGCCCATGGAAGCCATTGTCTGTCTGCTCCTCTCACAGTCTCCATCCATACCTCAGGACCATGCAGGACATGCTTCCACAATGCTGGCTCCATGCCTGACTGGACACCTCTGCCCCGATGGTGGGACAAAAGCCCTGGTGCAGACCATGAGTACCTCTGAGCTCAATGAAGCAGCTTCAGAAAGGGACCCATGGGCTTATCCCATAGCACAGGCAGACACACAGCTGTGGTTAAGCACCAGCTCTGAGGTATGGCTCATTTGCATCGTGTGCATTCCTCAGCTGCTTTGATGTCCCGAATGAGGTTCTGGTGCCTTGGGTGCCCAGAGTTCCCCTTTTCTGCAGGAGGACAGGTGTGCCCATCCTACTCTCTGGTGAACATGACCACAGGCCTCCAGGCAGCCTGGTTGGCTGCAACATCACCCCTGCTCCCTCCTTGTCCTCATTGTGGCCAGCTGAGCCAGCAGGAGAGTGGCAGCTGGGGGATGTGGATCCACTTGTCCATCATAGCTTTCCCAGAAGCCAGTGAGGGCTTGGGTGGTGACCAAGTGTTAAGACAGTACCTGACCCTCTTTACTCACTGGGGAGGCTGCTCCTTCCTCAGTTTATGCCTTTATATCATTTCTCCAAGATGGGGCATGTCCCTGTGTGCTGCATGGTCAGAGCCACTCCTCAGCAGCCCCTGAGCCATCACAGGTGATAAGCCTGCACAAGGATCCTTTGGGAGCTCACCTGGCATGATGGCAAGGTGGGCTTGGGCTACTCAGACCTGGCATCACACAGGACAAAGAAGCAGCCACTGGCCGACGGGCTCCTTGGGTGACCACAGCACAGGAGGGCAAGGCAGACAGAAAGAGAGTGATGCCGGCAATGCTGGTACCTCTCTGGGGTGAGAGAGATAGAGCTGATCTCAATGGGCCCTAAACAGCCCCCAGCCTGGGAGTTTTCCCTTGGGGTCACTGTAGATGTCATTAGGTGCAAGTCAGATCCACCACCAGCCTGGTGGTGTTGTCCTGAATGCAGGCTTGTTGCCCAGTGCACTGTGCCAATTCCCCCACTGAGGTGAGATATTTCTATTTTTCCTTCTAGTTTCTTTAAAGTAGGGAGCTGGGTGGTAACCCACAAAAGGCTTGGTTCCCCAATCATCAGAACTTCACACTATTTATGCATTTTAACAAGCAAAGGCAACACATTCATTGGTTACAGATTACTTAGCTTCTTTATTAATTAGTACTTAAACCCCAGCAAATTTGCTGGTTGTATCTTTCACTTCTCAGGCTCATTTGTCCACATGCACAGTTCTTCCCTCCATTTGAGTCTGGGGTCTGTTTTGAATAGATGGTCATGGGTTAGTGATAGCGATCTTCTACTGCTAGGATTACCTTTCCCCCAGTTACTGCTTAGTCCTGCTGGCTTCACGACTGGTGGCTGTTGTCCAGACAGCCCATTCATCTTGGAATTGTCTTCCCTCTTCCTTAAAACAAAAGATCAGCCAAGCCTACAGGGTTTACAATGCAATTGCTTAATCATGGCTGTGTATCTATAGCTACTGGTTAACAACTGAAAAAGAAATAGCAAAATCTGGTTTGTATCTTGCAGGACTTAGTATCTCAAAGTGTGATCTCCAGACGGCTGTGGCTGCTCTGTATTAGCCATGCTTTTCAGCCTTTGTGTACTTTATTTTTTGGCTGTGAATGCACAACTTTAGCCTTAATGGGCCCAGCAGTTCCTTGATCTTGATTTTGAGGAGGCCAGTTTAGATGGATCCAGGACATGGACTTGTTATCTACAATGCCAAAGCTGCACGCCAAGTAATTGGGAGATGGAAATAGGAGACTGGGATGAGTCGTAACACCCACCATGCAGGAGGGAAGAGCCAGGCTGAGCAACAGCCTGTGAAGCACAGTGCCTTCAGAGTGGCACCTCCCAGCATGAGCACAGTGGACATTTGTCACTGACAACTGTCAACCAGCAATGCCTGGGCTGTGCTCGGGTGGTTTTGCCATGTGTCTGTGTGTGCTACCAGGTCTTTGTCTTTGCCTCTTTTGGTTTTTTCCACCCGTGGGTGTCCTGAAGACTCAAATAACGCAAATCAGCCCCGTCACTGTACGAACCAGGCAAGGGGAGCTGGAGCCTATAAAACCATGAGGTCAGAGGGTGCAGCTGCCTCACCAGGCACTCACACATCCCTCTGGCAGAGACTGTGCCTGCTGCATGAGGCTGGATGGAGAGGTCTCATCTGAGAGAATACCCTAAATCGTGCCCTGTAGGGTGTGTTTTGTTGGGAAGCTCTAGGAAGAGGCAGGAGAGCTCTTCTGTTGGGGTGTGTGGGAGTGAAGTCTTGTCAGTAGTGATGGGCTTCCCAGCCATTCCCACACCCTTTGCAGAGGGCAGGAGTCACAGTGCCAGGAAACCATAGGAGCTGCTGCACAACTACACATTGATGCCTGCACCCAGCTGGCAGAGCAGATGCTGCTCTCAATGTTGCCTGGAGTTTGAAGACCAGGTTCTACCATTCCTTCCTGTCTACTTCCCAGACTGGCTTTTTCAACATTTCTAATTAAAAAAAAAAAAAGAAGAGGGAAGGAACATTGCCATTTTTCTGCTCTACCCCTTTATGTCCCAGATCTTGAGCTCTCCACATTTTTCCCCTGGGAACAAGGATGCTGAAGAGTACAGCGTGGCACCAGCTGTTTTGGAAACAGGATGCCTGTGCTCGGTTACGGCACAAACTCAGTGTTACTGCGTCAGCCCCGCCGGCTTTTGCAGCCAGCAGGAGTGAAACTGCGAGAGCTGAAGTGGTGGGATAAGGCAGCCAGTGTGAGCACAGGGGCGCGGGGACACTCAGCAGCACTCCCTGTGTGAAAGAAACCATGCCTTGGCAAGATAAATGAGAGGAAGGAGAGGGAAGCACAGGCTGCTCCACACATGGTTTTGCACCCCAGCCATGCTGGCGAGGGCCGGCAGCCAGAGGCAGTGGTGTGGCACATGGCACCAGCAGGAGCACAGTTCTGGGCAGCCTGACCACACTGGGATGTGCTGCACGTGGCCCTGCTGCCTGAGGGGCAAGGACACACTGTTTGACTCTCTGCTAACATGATTTATGACTTGCTGCATCAGTGAGTACAAGCTGGTTTCAGACCCCTTTTTTCAGCACCATCAATATCAAGAATTTTCTAAACTGCAGCTGCTGCCCCTCCAGGCTGGCTCCCAGCAGGGACACAAAGGCAAGCTTTGCTCTGCATCCCTAACTCAGGGACAGAGACACTCCTTGCATCCCTCCTCTCCTGACAGATATCCCAGCAGAAGAGGGGCCACCACACACTGTGGCATCTACTGCCTAGGATGGAGGTCCAATCCAGCTCTAATTCATCCCCTGCTCACAGGCTGCAGGGAAAGCCAGGGGAGTCCAATTGAGACATTTTGCAGAGCAGGAGGAATTCATAAAGATGACTCTCCAATAGGTGAGATAGGAGAAAATCTGCTAATGATCCTACAGCACTGACCCTCTGGTGTGAGACAACAGCCATCTGTAGAACTGCAGGCACTCCCAGGGCACAGGAGCCAAGCCATGCCCTTGCTCCCCCCTTTCCTGTCTGTAAGGAACACAGAGAGTGCATAAGAATTACTTTTAAAGTAATTTACTTTAAAGTAATTTACTTTAAAAGTGCTACTTTTTAAAGAAGCCATTTATTATGGACTTATTAAAATTTGAGAGTTAAAAAACAGATTTGACAACTTTGAATAGACTTCTGGTGAATATTTTGGAGAGGTTGGAGGCAAAGGCAAAAAAAAGCAGGCTGAGCTGTCTTGTGCTTTCTTTATGGTGGCAAAATGGCGTTTTAGGAAGAAATTACAGTTTCAAGCAGAAAAAAAAGTATGGAATATTTATGTTGCTCTAGGGAAAACCAGAGTAGCTGCTTCCAGCAGCATTACATTAACCAACATCTGAAAAAGGCTACACTGCACAGACATGCACCTTCTGCTGGCTCTGCCAAACACAATTGGAGCATCTGTCCGCGAGATATAAATAGAAGTGTCTGGAAGGCTGTTCTCCACAGCCTTCACTGCTGCAGTCCAGCCCTCACTGAAACAGAAAGAGTAAAAAGGAGGCTTTTCTGTAATTACTTCTGGCAGGATAACAACTTTGGGGAGTGACAGGGAAGACTGCTCAGATAGAGCCGAATCACCTCCTGGGATGTGAGGGCTGACCAGCTGTGCATGGGTTAAGGAAGGAGAAGGGGAAAGGGCCTTTGCCCACATGTATCTGCCAGGACTGGGGCAGGAGCACTGCTGACACATTCTGAAACATGGCCTAAAAACCTTCAAAGAATTCAAAGAGGTTACTGGCTGCTCCATGGAAAGGCCAGCAGCCATTCCTGTGCGATGAAAGCTGCTGCTCGTCCTTATTGCAGTGGAGTTTCAGGAGTGGCTGTCATTGCACAGAAGCAGATATCTGATGGTGGGAGCTTTTTATTAACAACGGCACAACCAAACCCACAGACTGGTTTGAGAAATTCAAATGGAAACAATACTTATTAATGATAACCAGCCCACTCCTGGAGAGGCAGCCCTAAGCTGATGCCTGCCATCTCTCTGAGGGAGCTCTCTTCAGAGATGGTTCCTCCACAGCTTACTCAGGCACCAGATCCAGATGAAGAACAGCAAGTTGCTATGTGCCCTCCCAGCCAAGCATCCAGCCCTGCTCCAGGGCACAGCTCCCAGCAGCTGCCCCAGAGGGTGAGGGTAAGGGCTATATAATGGGAATGGTTTCCTAAGCACAGCTGAACTGACAAAGGGACACACACACTCACTGCCCTGGCAGTTTTGAGCTCTCTTCCACACACTGTACCTCCCTGTAGGGAGGTCAAGGCTCCAGGAGCAGCTTGCACTGCAGTAAATTTTATCCTCACTTCAGTGGCACTCAGGCAGAACAAGAGCCTAAGTCCAGGCCTCCAATACTCCACACAAGCATCCTCAGACTGAAGGCAGTCTGCAGTAACAAAACCCCCATTGGCCAGATGTTATCTGGAAACACAAACTGATTTCCTGGCAAGCAGTGAATCAAAAATGCTACATGAAAATTCACTTGGATACTTTTCTAAGTGAAAAACTATTTTTACACAAGTTTTCTATCCAGTTATAACTCTACATTGTTTCCGCTTTCTTTAATCAAGAAAAAAAACTAATCATCTAATCTGGGCCTAAGAACACAATCAAACTCACAGCTGAGGCAGGTTACAGCCACAGCTCAGTGGTGGCCAGGAGCCTGCGCTTGATCCAGAAGAAACGTGTGCCACATTCCTATCATTGCTACACAACCCCACTGGAGCCACACGTGTGGGGATGCCCAGGACACTTGACAGGACCCCACAGAAGATGCAAAGCCCTATATGCAGCTGAGGTGCCCTGATCTCAGTATGAACAAAGGCCTCCGGACACCTGAGGCAGGGAGATACTTGCAGCAGTTGAGTGGGGTTCTCCAGGTCCCAGACTTAACCCGTTACCTAGAGGGGTGTGTTCTCCCTGCTGTCCCCAACTACGTGGTCCCCAGGGAACCCACAAGGACCACATAGAGACCACAGGAGAAAGACAAGAGAGAGAGTTTATTGCTCCAAGGTCAGGGTTTATACGGACCTTGGAGGGATCCAAAATCTACCAAAGGTAAGAAGAGGGAGCTTGGCTCTGTGCCAGTAGGAATAAAGGGTTTACAACCAATAGAAAGGGGCAGATAACATCCAATCAGAACACTTTTCGTAACTTCCTTCCAGACCCCCAGATACATTCCTCAGGGGTGAGTAACAGTTCTCTCAAGGCATTTTGGGAAGCAGAAGCAGTGACTTTGCAAAAAAGACAATAGAAACAATTTTGTACATTTAAACAACATTTAAAACCTCAGTTGTGAAGGCATAAGAGGTAGCTTCCTCATTTTCTTCACAAGTCCACTTCTGACAGTACTTTTTCCATTCCAGATATTTTAAGTCAATTCCTACAGATACTAGTGCTTGGGACTTTGTTAACTCACTGCTGTGCAAATGAGCCCACAATGGTTCCTTCAGCCCTCTCCTTTTTGATGATATCAGACTGCAGCAATAGGATACCAGGAGCACAAAGTCTCCTTTCTCAGTATTGTTTTCACTTAGCTGCTGTGTTTCCACTACCCCACTTTCTGGGGCTTGAGCACTCAGGACCAAGGACACATATGCAGTGCATGTGGTTTCTTCTTAAATGCAGGCTGTCTTATCTCCCCATTTTCCTCTCTTAGCCAAAAGTTTCCCAGAGGTCAAGCAGGAGGAAGTTAGTACAAACTCACTAGATTAAGTTTTACTGTATCAGACTGGAATCTGCATGGTTTAGACACCATTGGCACAGTTTCTGGCCCTCAGAGGAGCCACTCGTGGCATCAAATCAAATTCCAGCTTTTTGCTAAGAAGGAAGAACTGAGCCGAGAACCAAAGAAGTCCACCTCAGCTGCAGAAGAAAGAAGGGGAAGGCTGGGAGGGGATATTTAACCATAGCAAGTGCCAAACTTCAGGTTTCCACTGTAAAGCACCAATGAGAAACATCCTTCCTGGTCACCAGACTTGGGAACAAGAGTTTGGCTATTTGGGGATGTTGAGGAGGGCTACATTCACATCCTTAGGATCCTGTTTGGCACACAGCTGGAACTGCTTAGTCTGGCTTAAGACAGGGCTGGCAGCTGGAACTGTGTAAAAAGGATTTTCTTTTTGCCTCCTACACTCCCAGGGATGCAGATCACCTGGATCACATCTGAGATCAGATGGCCACCTTCACCCAAACTCACAACATGAAGCAAGCCCAGTGAAGCTCTCAAGCACTTTTCTCCCCTCTTCATGAGGTGGCTAGTGGTTTTTCACTGCAAATCTAGAACTGGAAGCAGAAGCAATAAAAGTTCCCAAGTGGCAACTTTCAGTACATTGCATAGTTCCTTCTGGGTTCAGAGCATAAGATATAAATCTCACTGTTGTGGACGTGGCAGATGGTGTCCCATTCCTTCCCTTCTGTCTTTCCATTCTCTGGGATGTATATAACAAATTCAAGGCCTGCAGCAAGAGGCAGAGGTCAGTTGAAAAAGCCTCCAGTGGTGAAGACCACTAAAAGCACAACAGTTTGCCCAAGGTAACTCAGAAAGTTTTCCAGCTAATATCTGTCATGAAGAGTTTAGGTCAAGCTCAGCTTACCACAGACCCATCAGTTCTTGGTGGATCTTGGGACAGAAGACAGACCCTTCCAAACTAATTTCCATGCTATTTTGAAGTTCAGCAATGTTAATCATGTTAGAGGGCTGACTAGTGCAGTGATGACAGACATATGTCACAGCCTAACAGTGATATGCATCAGTACCACCACCCTGCTCTCAGGGCAGGTCTCCAAGAGCAGTGGCCAGTGATTCAGATCCAGCTGGCTGCTGGTTACTAGTGGCACTCATTACTGGGACCAACACTTAGGAGTCACTACTGGGGCTTCTGATGCTTTAATACCTTTGATAATGACCTGGATGGTAGGATGGAGCTTACAGAGCAAGCCTGCAGGTGACACCAAATTGGGAGGAGTGGTTCATACACTGAAGGGCAGAGCTGCTCTTCAGTGGGACCCAGGCAGGTTGGAGAAACAAGCTGAGGGGAACCTCAGGAAGTTTAGTGGCAAATGCACAGTCCCACCCCTGGGATGGAGTGACTCTCCAGCAACCAAACAGGCTGGAGACAACAGGCAAGAAAGCAGATTTTCAGGAAAGGAGGCATCACCGTGGTGGACAAACAAGCTGGGAGGCAGCAGTGCACATGTGTAGCAAAAGTCAGTTGCTGGCAGCGCTGGGAGTGCAGCCAGCAGGGCTGGGCAGGGATTAGGCACCTCTGCTGAGCACTCATGAGGTCTCCTGGAGAGCTGGGCCTAGTGTGGGTTCCCCAGCACAAGGACAGCAACACTTCGCAGTTCAGTGCAGGCTGTAAAGATGGTTTGGGCTGGAGCACAGAACATGCAAGGAGAAACTGAGAGCACCAGGTTTATTCAGGCTGGAGAGATGCTAATGAGAGATATTACTGTTATCTGCCACTTTCTGATGGGGAGACATAGAGACACACAGGAAAAGCTGAAAGGAAACAGGTACAACACAAGAAATTTTGATGAGATGCAAGGAAAACATTCACTGTCAGCATGGTCACACACTGGCCGCAAATAAACAGTCTGCTGTAACTTTGAACTTGACCCTTCTTTCAGCAGGGGGTGGACAAAACAGCAGCCTCCAGACATCCCTTCCAGCTCCATGAGCCGAGAAGCCTGTGAAGCACCACTTCCCACGAGAACTCTCACACTTGGTGGGAAAGTGCTTCGAGAACTTGTGCCTTTCAGTTTTTTATCTGTGAAATGGAGCTGACATGATTTCCTTAGTCAACCCTTTGTTGTCTAGCAGGTGTACGGAGCAACCCACTTTTTCAGTGTGGAATAGATGACTTGGCTCTTCACAACACATAAACCAGCACATGCAAACAGCAGAGAGGCAGTTCTTGTGCCATTCTTAGCATTTTGTTTCAGAACTCGCCTGTGATGCTGTCGGAGGCTGTGTGCTTTCTTCAGATCTGAAATCCTCAGAGCTGCCCCAAAGTTTCTAGCAAACAAACTTAATGCTTTCATTTTACACCAGAAGCATAACAATTATCTGGGAAATCTCCCTCCCACACCCCACAGTCTGTATTTTGGGTGGCTTGATGATCTCACCCCATAGAGTTACTGTTTTTAAAAGCAATGTTGAACTTGTCATGTGAAAGACACTGGGGTTAACTTTTAAGCCAGGGCTCACTATGAACAGCTATGTGTGCTTAAATACAGAAAAACAAAGCAATTGAAAGAGGACAAAAAGAAATCTTCCATCTTCTCTCTCCCATTCCTCTCTTAACCACATGCTGCCAGACCTTAAGAGACATGACCTACAAGTACAACTGCTCTCATCCTGCCAGGCCCTGCTGCAGTTGTCTGCTGTTGTCTTTCCCAGCTTCTTCATAATCCTAAAATGAGTCTTCTCATGAAGATAGCCACCACTATCTGCCCAGACAGTGCCTCTTGCTATGCCTGACTCCACAGCATATCTCACAAGGGGTTGCAGGAAAGCCAGGAATACAGGGACAGCTGCATGCCCCTTGTTGCAATGCTGGCCCCACATGAATACTCACAGAGGTCAAGAAAGGAAGTTATAAAAACAATAACTTGGAAGAAACATCAGGGACTCCCACCATCTTCAGTCCTGGGGGTGCAGGAGAGAAGGAAACTGCACAAGAAATACGAAGCTCACCTTATTAAATACATTCCAAACAGAGGAAAACCAGAATGGAGGGAAACCATGAGCTTCTCCTTTCATATTCCCCCACTGGAAGCTGTTTCAATTCCACTATCTGGAGGCACAGTAAGTCATACTTCAGCAGGTACCCTCATATGTGAGGTTAAAAACAGGTCATATAGTAATTAAGACATTTTAATTCTGTTATAATAAGAATTCTGTTATAATAAGCCTGTTCCACAGCTGACTCAGGAAGAGCAGAGCACCTGAAACCCAGCAGGTGGAATTTCTTCTTTCCTACACAGTGTAAGGCTGCATAATTTTATGATGAAATAATACAAGGCTACATATTTTTACAAAGAAGTAATATGAGAGATTTGTTCACACTGCAAACCCAAGGAGTCTCCAACACAAAGACAGTGAATTGGTGTTATGTATTTGGAAGTTGCTGTCCCACCTCGAGGATAGTTAAGCTGCCTGCTGGGATAGCTCCATCATTACCTGTACTGACAGGCACAGAAGGTGCCTCTCGTCACAGGTCCAACAACTCATAGAACATCTGGTCACTACTGTGTGACAGGGGTGAGGCGTGGACTAGGCTAGTAGGAAAACTACTCACAAACCTGATTTTACTGTGTTTTGCCAACTGGTGAGATTCCTATGACAGTCCAGAAGACAGGTTAGAAAGGACCTTTCCCATTTTGCCTTGTTTTCTCATTTCCTATAGAAGTTCCCCTGGTAGAAGAGGAACAATGTCAGCTTACAGAGCTGCTCATCTTCACAAGAGCCCACGCTGTTACAACTTAAATGATAAGGATCCCACCAGGTGCAACAGAAGCTGGACAAGGCCCCTGGAGTGTGAGCTTAGGAGGGAAACTACCTGAGGGGAGGGCAAGGAGACAAATTCCCCATGCTCACAAAACAAAACAAATGCACGCTTTATTTAAAATATTTTTTTTCACTCACCATTTTTCCTAAGAACAGTCTTTGCAAACAAATGTCTCACTTTTTTTTTCCCAGTTCAGTGGGATTGCTGGAAGTACTCCATGGCACATGACTCTGACGAAGCAGAGAAAGTGTCCCACAACTCAGTCATATTTCCATAGGAAGTGCTGACTCATAACTTAACGTCATCCTTGAAATGTGGACCCAGGTTTGCAAGAAGCATTTGGATGACAAGTCCCAGAACAGGGCTGCAGCCACCTAAGGGCTGACACAGCTGCCCAGCTCTAGCAGAGCAGAAGGCCCTCCTTTGCTGCCAGGCGCTGCCGATGGATCTTATCCTGCTGTAGCTCCTCATGGTTTGGATGCCAGAGTTTCATGACAATTCTCTCAATGTTTAGAGCGTAGACAGTGTGTGCGGGAATAACTTCTTTGTGCACCTGGAAATACATGTTGGAAAACAAATTTCATGCTTTCATACACATTTTCCTGTATTGCCCAGGGAATAACCTCCCTCCACCACAGGATGCTCTGAGCACCAGCCCTGCAGTGTGGGAGTGCAGGCTGTGTCACACAGAGAGCTGCTCCCTGCCAGCACCACCACTTGTTACACCACTTTGGAAGGGAACAGCATGCTAAGGAAATCATCGTTTTGATTTTGGGATGACAATCAGCAATTTGTCATCAAATTAGTCACCAAACCCATAGAAACAACAGTTCTATCTGACTAATACAAGATTAGACAAAACTTGGTAACAGCTCTGTGATATGTCTGCACAGCTGTGAGACAAAATCCCGAGGCCTGTTCACAACAGCAGAGATCACCGAGGAGGAATTTCTCACAGCAAATTTTAGGCATCCAAACTTTCAAAGGGTTCATTCAGGGAATTTTTCTCACCCTACCAAAACAAAGGTTTGGGGAGTTAAAGTGCGGGGTCAGAGAACAAAGGAGTGGTTGATGGCTCTAGATTCCAACTGAATGGTGGGGCAGAGATGAGAAAACAGACTCAATCCACCCGAGAGGGGGAGTGGTTTTTCCTATGTGCTGGTTTCACTTCATTTTGGGCAGCTGCTGGGAGAGAGCCACTGTTTTGCTAAGCTGCTGAGAGCTCCTTCTGGCTCAGCTCTTCACCTTCCCCCAACCCTGCACCTCCATCTCTGGGCACCCTGAGCTTCAGAGGGAGAGAGAGGAGAGAGAAGAGGATCACAGCTGCTTCGGGACACACTGCAGACCTTTTTCCTGGGGACTGACTTGACTGCAAGGAGATTTCTGGGAATTACCAGAACTCCAACTCCCAGCATTTCCTTCTTTTGAACAAAGGATAAGGAGAGGGAGGGAGGGAGGGAGGGAGGGAGGGAGAGTCTGCTCTTCCCCCACGGGAAGGGCTCCATCCTGCACCATGTGTGTCCTACTCCCCCTCTTATCTCTGCCTCGTTGGGAAAAGACTGAGAATTCACCTCGCAGCCAGCCAAGGTGTGACACTGACACTGTCCATGAATATAACTGCATCAGGAGGAACCTACAGTTTTTAGGGGTTGTTTTTTTTTGGTGCTGGGGGAGTAGTTTGCTCTGGTCTGTTTATAGTTATATCTCTATATATAGTAGTTAAGAACAGTTATCCTTATATACATTTTCTAATCAAAAGTTTAAGGGGTGAAAGGGTTATTGAGGAGGAATCCTCTCCTCTGGTTTTAGTAAACATTTTGGTTTTCCCTCAAACTAAGACACAAAGCAATCTGAATGTCCCCAGAGCTGTCAGAGTGGGAGGGAACCACAGGCATAAATCTCCACTGAAGATTCACTCAGCCTACCTTAGATACCTCCCTGTGTTTAGGGTGATCATAGCTAACCCACTGCAGGAGCCTGTGTGCCAAGACCAAATATTCCTCTAAGTAACCAGGTAGAACACAAGGAGTAAAAAGGGACATGCCAGAAGTTATTTTGCTGCAGCACTGGCAAAATCTGTCAAGCTCAGTTAAAATATAATCACTGCAGTCTTGCTGCAGAGGAAGAGTTCACCCTTCTTGCATAGCTGTGACACAAGGATTTGCTCATCAGCTCTCTGACCAAGGGGAGCAGAACAGGCATTAAACCATGAGCTGACTACGTTACTCATCATCAAACAGCAGGAACAAATCAAAGTCAAAGAGCCATAAATCTGAGAGGGAGAGAAGGAAAGTGACTATAGGAGGAGAAATCAACGCCCCCTTCATGCACATAAACCACAACTAAGGCTGGCAGCCATACTCAGGACTGCATTGCCTGTGGCACGAAGGCCGAACATGAGCAGCTCACCTGCAAGGCCTCGAAAAGGTCATACATGTTGACTGGCGGGAGGGACGCGGGCAGGGTGTCCCCGGAGCAGGCCAGGAGCAGCGCCGCCTGCTGCTCGGCATCGTCGGGAGGCGGCTGCGGGGCCAGGCTCTGACCCGCCGAGGGCGTCCCGCTGGCTGGAGGGCTGGGGGCAGAGCAGGCAGCAAAACATTCCAGTCACCAAAACAGCACCAGTCTTGGGAGTTGCACAGCAGGGGCCTGGCCCCAGGGCTTACTTTTCTGTATCAGCTGACTTAAACCACACATACATAGAGTTCTTTCTGCTCTAATAAAAATTTCTTTGAAATTCCAGTTTAATAGAAACAGTGCAGACTGATCCTCCACACGCCTCAACCCTGCTTAACTGACCTCAATAGTGCAACTTTTGTTATTTACAGCCAATAGTTTTTACCCAGCATAAAAATTACGGCATACACAAGATTAAATTGAAACACTGGCCGTTAGGCAGCTGTTTATAGTGCTGTAGTCAAACCTTAAAACACCCACGACCTCCTGTCAACTGCTAGAAGCTGCCACAGACAAACACAACTGCTTTCTCATACATACATGCTGTCAGATCCACAGCACAGGCAGTCTGACCTTGAGACTCTAAGCACAATGACCCTGCAGCTCTGCTAACTGGAAAGTTGTGACAAGGAACCATAAATACATTTGGATGCAGGAATGACAGGATGGCAGTGTCCTGCAGGTTCTCACTGACATTTTCATCCTATGGCACAACAGCTGTGCCCCCACAAAGGAAGAGCTCTTCTGCCCAGGGGCAGTTTCCCTGAGAGCAGCAGAATTCCTGTGTTACTGAAGTTTCCAAAAACCAATAATAAATGAACTGATAGACAAGTACAGGTAACCAAGAGAGACTTAACAGTGTCCTAAAGTCCCTCCCTGTTTAGCTGTACAGTCCTCCATGCCAATACCTTCCTACTGTGTGAAAGCTAAACAGCCACTAACACATCCTACTAAGTAAAAGGAGAAACTGAACCACAGAGTAACTTCAGGACTGGTAAAATCCATTTAAATTAGCTCCTTACCACTCAATCAAATTGTTATAAGCAACAACACTGTTCTTCAGATAGGGTTGAGGGTTGACATTGCTTCCAAAGGCATACTTGAAATGGCCATCCCTCAGACGATAGGCTTTCCGCCTGGATATCACAGATGTCAGAATGTCCTTAAGATGGTTCTACAACAAAGAACAACCTTATTACATGTGCTGATTTATTCACTCATAGCTAGAAGTGCCTCACCAACTGGCAGAAGCAGTGCTGCTATGACCGCAAGGACCTGAAGATGGAAGGAAACCGATACCTGGACACGTTATGGTATGTTTGTGGGAGTACTGCAAACATCAGCCTGTGAACTGTACTTTAATACATGATGTGCTGCTTCAAATGTCAAAGGGGTTTCTTAAATGCTAGTAAATTCCCACCCTCTGATCCCTTTGATAAAAGGTTAAGATTTCAAAACTGACACTAGATGTTACACTTGGACTGAAATACAGGCCCTGAAACAATGGTGAAAAGCCACTTACTCAACTTATTCAGTTGGCTGAAAAGTGCTGGAGAAGCAACCATCTGATAAAACAAGCAGACAACTTCTTAACTTGGCCTCACTCCTAGAGGGGGAATTTGGGTTGGCCTCCACACCCCATATGCAGAAAACAATCTGCACATCAATGCTTCAAGTAGTGGCTGTGTCATTCCTGGGATATGTCAAGTGATGCACCACTGATGGCCAAGACCAGCAGGCACTTCACCTGCAGGTATCACTCGATCCTGTTGCTTCATGTCCAGGCCAGACACTTGTGCTTGCAATGGATTACTTTTTATAGAACTGTTCAAACTGGCATTCCCATCCTGTGCCTGCTTTTAGGTGACAGAAACAGCATTTTCCAAAACAGCGACTTAAGCATGCCTGGAGTTCTTCATGTGCAAGTACTTCAAAATTAACACTTGCAGGCAGAAGTACAAGACTTCTAGGACATCACGAATCTGGAAGCCTTTTGATGCTCTGAGGCAAACAGGCACTCAGAGAACAATCAGAGAAGCAGGTTTTCTCCCCACATTGAGGGACAACCCCCCAAACTGCACACAAAGCCTTTTGCTGCTGGTGTCATGAGACCACCACTGCTGCCCTGCCCAGCCCAGCCTCACCTCCACAGCATAAACAACGGCAGTCACTGCCTCCTCCGTGACATTGTCCAGCCCATGCTCATATGCAGTTACGATCATCCTTCCTTCCAACTGCCCACGTGTCGGAAGCATCATGGTGTGAGAGCACAGCTTCAAATCATCATCCTCCTGAGGATCCTTTGCCACAAACTGCTGGGCTCCCGACAGCGGATTCTGGGGCTGGAACCGGTGCTGTCATGAACACAACATTAAAGCATAAGATCATATTCATTCAGACCCTTTGGCTCATCAAGGGGATATCCTTTCTCCAGTCAGAAAGCATACACCTATAAAAATGTACTGTAGAGTGATACTGCTCTTCAGAATACTCTTCTAACACCCAGTGTTTTGTGACTGAAGAAGTTTCTAAGTCAGTGTTGGTGTCCTTTCATTAAACAGCCCATGAACTTGTCCAGCAACACCCCAAACCACCTAAGCTTCAGGTATCTACAACATAATGCAGCAAGAAATTCCAGTGTAAAAATAAGACATTAAGAGTCACGTACTCTGGTCTGCTCTGCACCTTCCACCTGCTAGAATGATTTGACTCTCCTGTAAGTCCCAAATGTGATCATACACTGTCCTTTTAAACTCCTTTCATGCTATCCAGGCCAGTGACTGGACTGTGACATCTCTCAGACACCTCCTTCCATGCTGAAGAGTTTTCATCTGTTTAGTCATTTCTTGTACAAAAGATCCAGTTTCCATAAAGATTAAAAACCATGATCCTAAATTTGTGTGATTGATTCTTACATCCTCTAAAGCTTAAAGCTTAGCCCAATTACAGTTCTGAATTTCACTGTCTAGTTTCCCTGTGCGATTTCACTACTCCAAGCAGAGCTGTGTAACTGAACAGCCACTGATTCTGAGATAGATTATGACTATTTTTCAGAACTGACTGTTATTTAGTAAAAAAGCCCACCACAGAAAAGGAATTCATACCAGAAGGTGGCAACCCCCATTTCCCAGGCCATAGGTATTCCAGCACAAATCCCTTACTTCACTGTGTCTCAAGCTCTGAGTCCCTGTAGTGGCTCCTTGGTACGTAGATAAAGGGGGGAACAAAGCAGATGGGAATAACTGATCCTTGAGCCCAGATATGTGCTTGGCCCAGCCCTAACCCAAAAGGGAACAAGGCTTTCCACGTACTCCCACAACTCCTGTCCCTCTCCAAGCCACAAAT
The DNA here is from genome assembly GCA_013396695.1 of Sakesphorus luctuosus. NCBI lineage: Eukaryota > Metazoa > Chordata > Aves > Passeriformes > Thamnophilidae > Sakesphorus > Sakesphorus luctuosus. The sequence goes on along the minus strand of VWZD01001522.1, from coordinate 33,195 downwards.
TCAGCAGCTCTGCAATGGAGATTGCTGCATAGCTCTTATGGGGCTCCAGGATAAACACAGACTTTAAATATAAACAATGAATATACAGCAAAATGGATCTCTCACATCTTAGTTTCAGGGGAGAAAGGGGGGCTGCTTTAGTCAAAGGACAGTGTGGCATTTAACTCAGAGTGAAAAACCAATCCACCCACTACTGATGTGAAAGCAGGTTTCCCTCCCCATAATTCTGAAGACTTATGCTTTCATTACAGGAAAGCCACATGCTTGGAAAAAGAGACCTTCAAATTTAAGCAGTTCTCAAGAGGAATGTGGTTTGGGAGAGCAGAAGCCAACTGGAATGAACCTGTGGTCATTCATAACTGTTATTCTGACTAGTAAGGGAAAGATTAGGAAACACCATGACACTTCTAAGTTCACACTACTTAGGAATTCCACTAGTAAAAGACAAACCTGTTCATCGTAACATAAACTTCATACGGTACTTACTGCCAAGCATTCCTGAACATGTGTATAAACACACACTAGAAATCAGATGTATCATAGGGGTATTGAGTAAATAAATTCTAGGACTTCCACTACATCACAACTTGCTTCTCAAACTGTCATTTACTTGCTCCTGAAAAGTTACAGTGAAGTTTCAAGACAGAAAGGTAACACAGCCTACCATCAGAAGTCAGGTCACAGCTGTGAGCACTGCAAAGTATTTCCACAGTTTCTAAACACATTGAGCCTTCAGCTGGACTTACATAGCTCTGGAACGCTAGTCTGAAGCGCACCCACACAGTGCCTAATTATAGTCCCTAGAACGGCAGTATCCACTTGGCTAACCAAGCTCACCTCTCTCAGCATAGGAACAGGAGGTTTCACATACCCACATTTCTCCCCTATTTCCAGTCCCTTCTTTCTTTGCAATGCCATTGTCACACATCCAACTTCAATCCAGCTGAATAAACTATCAAGAAAAACTTGGAGGTTGGGGTCTTTTTGGTTTGGTTAAGCTTTCTGCTTGCCAGAGAACTGAACCAGATTAGTATGCTCAGTTACCTGATAAATCTGGCTCAGTGAGAGACAGACACTCTTCCTTTCAACACACTGCTCACTCCATCTGAACCACTTTATCAAAACCTGTGTGTTGAAGGCAGTGCCCCATCCCAAACCTGTCACACCAGGCCCCCTCCTCACTGGTCTGGCAGCACATGAACTGCAGAACAGATGTGTGACAGTACTGGATAAACGTACAGGGCCTTCACTGCACACTGAACTGGATCTTGCATGTTTCTGAGCCTCTTTTTCTACCATGAAACAACTTGACCTTCTACAAACATTTCACCCAACAAACATCTTACTTCTACCATTTCAGATTGCAGAGTTAATCACAGAATTCTGCCTGACTGAATAAATAGGAAACCCCTGGTTTTAAGAATTCAGCAGATGTGTAAAGAGAACCACAGGCACTTACATCAAATTTTTGGCGAACTGAAGAAATCTTTTTCTTTCCTTTGGGTTTTCCAGGCTTAGTTGCAGAGCCACCTGGCCACGGTAGAGATCCAGCACCTTCTACAAATCAAAAAGAAATAAACCCACTCGACTCTGAGATTAGCTCAGTTGGTTAAAACTTGATTGTAATAATGCCAAGGTCATGGGTTCAATCCCTTATGTGGGCCATTGACTGAAGAGTTGGACTTGATGATCCTTGTGGGTCCCTTCCAACTCAGAATAGTCTGTGATTCTGATTTAGAGCCAGGATGAAACTGTACACACAGGAAAACCCTTAACATTTGGGCCCTAGCTAAGCCTCAAACCAAAATCAACAGCCACAGTCCAGAGGAAGGTCTTCTGGAAGGGAAAACACTTTCGGCAGCTCTTTTTGTTTTCAGCCCCCTGCTAGCTCTGACTCACTCACAACCCGTAACTTCAGTAGAAATACTGTCCATACACCACACAAAACCCATGTCAGAAGGGGAGAGATAAGCACAGCGTCCAAAGGAAAGCCAAAATTAAGGAATAAGCCATTTGTTCCATCAGGGAGATAATAAAGAGCTTGCCAGGAGGTAGGTTCATGTCAGATGCTAACCATCTGGATTGAGCTGTCCAGCTCCCCAGTTCTCCATCTGCTTCAGCAAGCTTTCTCATGGCCCCTTATTAAACACCACAGCTGATTGTTGTTACACTGAGGGGAAGAACTGCACGGGCCAGTGAACCCAGGAGCAAGATGACATCAGTGAGACCAGTGAGCTTATGACTGAACAAAACTGGCAAAGAACTGAACAAGAGATTACTGTTTAGTACAATAAATAAAATACAATTGGTCACATCACCTTAAAGGAACTGCTCAAAAGTCCACTGTATGCTGTCTGACAGCTCCACCTACAGTACACCAAACCACATCCTGACAATCAAACCGCTCTTGGAAAGGACAGCCTAGCAAATTTCCTGCTGACTGCATCTGGGATCAATTCGTTCCTTCAGCAATGCTGGGGCTTAAGACAGCGCTGCACTGGATGTGTGTGCACTTGCTGACAGTGAACAAGTGCAACTCAAGAGACTGGACGGCCCTCTTGTGGCTACAGAGGAAGTGTCTGCTCTGTCTCCAGTATCCTCCTCCCTTGGTTCTGCACCTCAAGCAAGCACCCTTTCCCTCTGAAGCAGAGCATGCCCTGTGCTGAGTCCAGGTAGCCTGGACAACTCTGCTCTTCAGTGCTTCAGTTACCTTCAAAGCAGAGGCTGGAGCTCTGCTGCCAGGTGGTGCTGACAGTTCTGGTTCTCTCCTGCTACCACAGGCTGCCATGGCTCACACCAACCTGAGTGATTACCCCCAAATCTCCCAAGTATGTTTAATTTGCTGTAATCAGGAATTAACTGTGTTTAATTTGGTGCAATCAGGAATTCATAAACACAGCCATACTATAGCCTTGTTTATAGGGAATGAGGCTGGCTGGAAATCCGTGGCTATGGGGAGCTTCCCACGTCCATGACTGGAGCATGAGCACAGTGCCCTCTACCATGAAAAAGAAGATTTCTAACACATGACTTTAAGGAACTGGCTAAACTAGAGGATTCAGGTGAGGTTTTTGAATGGTCAACTGCTAAAAAGGGATTAGAAACAACCTACACACACAGAGATGGCACATTCTCCCTATATATAAAGAAGTTTACCAAGAAGTTTAGCTATATCCTATTAGAGAGGTGAAATCCAATAGCCTACAAACAACTTGTTGTCAAAATCTGCTGGTTAAGTATAAGAAATTAAGAGATAATAAATAAAACCTTTCCAAAAATCATAAAGATGGTGTCACTACTCATCACTACATCACAGATGAGGCCCTAATGAGGGGACAAATGCAACCCCATGGACAATCAGCTCAAGGATCACACTAGCCTGTCATCAATATCTCAGGCCTTAAATCTTACAATTTATCAAAATAATGCTATTTCTCTCAGAAGATGTTTTGCTCTTTACAAATGAGTCCTTTCTTTCTCCTCTTCTCCTCCATAGCAGCTCAGACCCCTTCTAGCCACGAAGGATTAGGTGCTTTAAGGACAGACACAGAAATTACCTTTCCCATTCCAGACCTTTCAATAAAAGCACACCTGTAGCTTACAATGTCACCCCACCCCAGATCCTTCCTCCTTGTCAGAAATCTCACACAGCTCCTTCATAGCATCACTTGTAACAGTATCCTCTGTGTGACCAGAGAAAGCACAAGGGATGGTGACTGAAAGAGCAAACACCCTTTTATCTGTCAATGCATTGCACGTTAATAGGTTACAGCCACGTCTGAACTCCTAACATACCTTTCAAAAAAAATAATACAATAGCTTTTAAACTAAATGGCAAGTAAATTTTAGGCTTTGGCAGTAGATCTGAAAGATGCAACTTAATTGAAACTCAACCTTCATATTCAACAAGAACTTAGCCAGGCTAAGCTTAGAACAATGAGAAGGTGAGATACAATCTCCTATTTCCCACTATAATGAGGCCAGAGCAGAATTTTTTTGGCTTCTTTTCCAGGTTTTCATATTACCAAGCCTGACTTGCACTAGATGAAGAAAGCAAAATTTCCCTGCAGCATTCTAAGAAAACCAGCACTTGCCTTCCTGGCCACAAATGACAGGCTGGGTTGGCTCAGGCATGAAACTTCAGAGATGTCAGCAGCTTTTATTTAACCTCCTTAGCAAAGGAATCAGACCTTGGCAAGCCACAGCAATGGCTGCTGCTCTTGCCTTCAAAGATCAGCAGCAGATAAGAAGGTGTTTGTAAGAGCTGCCTTGTCTGCACAGCACCACCATGATGGCAACAGTGTGTCAGGTTCTCCCGATGTGCTGCACCAGCATGAGAAAAGGACAAAGATACAGAGAAAAGTCACTACAAAGAAAAGCAGCCAGGCCCAGGAAACATCCATTTTCCACCCTTGTTCGTTTGATCTTCAGTTGTGGTGGTAGGGTTGGTTAGTTTGTTTTAATCTTGCAGGGACAAAGGTTTGGTAGGCTATTCCACGGATATTTGGTCAGATATTCTGCTGACCCTTCTCTGCCAACAACTCACACTTCCATTTTCTTCCTTTGCCTTCCTTCTGAGCTCTCTGGACAGAGGTAGAAACACAAGGAACCCGATTGCATCTCACAACTGGAAGCCCTTAAAGCAAAGCCTGTGGGCAAACCTGATATAATAAAATGGTCTCGTTATTCCAGCAGGAGTTCAAATTCACTGAACCATCTTTTAGTTGGCTCCTGATTAGTAGTCCTTAAGTCCTTACATCAGTAACTCAAGCACTTGCAATTGTCTCAGTTTTATTGTTAACATTTAGCTAAGAAAGGAAGTCACAGTTCAAGCAGAGTACACATTAACTCAAGAAACCTTGCTAACCTGAGTGCTTGCAACTGTCCAACAAACAAGATAAGCTTAGCGAGCAAGTCTATGCAATGTCAAGAAAGGATTTAAATTGGAATTCCTCTTGGTGGAATTTCTGGGGAAGAAAAGTGCCAGTGTGCTGATTCAGGCTGGGATAAAAATCTTTTCCACAGTAGCTTGTATGGGGCTGTGTTTTGGATTTGTGCTGAGAACAGTGTTGATAACACAGGGATGTTTTTGTTACTGCTGTGCAGGACTTGCCCAGAGCCAAGGCCTTTTGTGCCACTCACACCACCCCAGCAGCGAGGGGGCTGGGGGTGCACAAAAAGCTAGGAGGGGACACAGCCAGGAGATACTCCACTCCATATTGCATCATGCTCAGCATATAAAGCTTGGGGAAGTGGAAGGAAGGATGGACATGTTCACTGTGATGGCTTTGTCTTCCCAAGTCCCCGTTAGGTGTGACGGAGCCCTCCTCTCTGGGAGATGGCTGAACACTTGCCTGCCCATGGAAAATGCTGAATAAATTTTGCTTGGCTGGCACGTGCAGCTTTTGTTTTACTTATTACACTCTCTTCATCTCAACTCACAAGTTCTCAGCTTTACCCTTCCAATTTTCTCCCCTATCCCACTAGTGAGAGTGAGTGGCTCTGTGAGGCTGAGTTGCCAGCTGAGGTTATACCATGACACCCAGACATAAAAGTTCAGAAAAGCACTTCAGAAAATATTGGTAAGAGAAGAATGCCAAACCCAAAAAATCTCAAAAAATCTTATAATGGGGAGTGTGCCACCCCACCCAGGCTGGCATAGCCAACTAAAATCACCATTAAGGCACTCTAGTATTTTGAATAGCACTTTTCTGGGAAATTCTTCTCTTCAGGCACTTTCACAGCTTCCCACTTATGTTACAGTTTGGTGCCACTCCAGTATTTATGGTTGTCTTCATAAACGTGGCTGCCAGAGGGAACATCACTCATTTTTCAAAAGGGCAGAGGAGTCAGATTTAGGATTGCTCAGGATCCTGCTGTGCCCTCACTGGGAACTCATCACAAATTCAAGCAATTGGTCATCCTTCACTTCAGAATAGATAATGCGCTTCCTCTCCACCATTAAACCCTAAACATCTCATGCCACACAGGCTGTGGAACTAGGATTTGAAGTTTGCACGACCACCAGCCAAAGGAGATGAGAGGGGAAAATGCAAAGCACTCTCAAAAAGGGTCACATTCACCAAGGGCTCCCCTAAATCCCAAGTGGATCCACTAGAACCAGAAGGCAGCAAAATTGGCATCATTATTCCTTTTTGCTTGCATTATTACCACCCCCTTAAAAATATCTTCCCGAAGGTTTTGTATTCTAAATGCCACAATATCAAGTACACTTTTAACACTGACCACACAATTATTTTTCTAATGCAAAATGTCTTTGTAAGGATGGTTCTTTCCCCTCATCTCTCTCACATGAAGGTGGAAAGTACGTGCATCAGCAACCCTTGTGATGGCGCATCAAGCACTTCTTTAAAGCTACTTGTTTCCATGAATCATGAAGTAAACACCTTGCACCCGAAAGACAGTGGTGGAGACAAAAACCTGTTAGCTTTCCATTCTCATATGGACAAATAAAAGAGAAGAAAAGACAAACAAACCACAGCACAAAAATAGCAGGTGTCAGACTGGCATCTAGAGGAAGAAAAAGAAATCTAGATATTAATACCACTTGTACTGCATTTTCCTGGGCTTTCATGTACAATCCACTACAACCCACACAGGCAAGGAAAGTTTGCCTGTTATCAGATCTACCAGTCAGTGGCCCAGAAAGAGGTATATCAGTACAGATTAGGTCCCAAATATTTGGGAGACTACACTGATCTGAGGAGAGCAAAACAAAGGTTCTAGAAGGGACAAGCAGTATGTACTGTTTGCTTCAGAGCACTGAACTGTGTCTTTAAAACATACACAAACTATTAAACTGACTTATTTCAAGCCAGCATATGCCCTCTGTGGACACAGAGGCAGCAAAGCCTGCCTGATAGCCCTGGAAGTGACCAGCCCTCAGGAAGGATCCTGGCCAGCTGGGACACTTCTACATGCTGTCCCCAGCCTGCTGAACCACTAGAGAGAGGGTTCTTCAAGGGCTTGTGAAGAGAGAAGGCTATAGTGGGACAAGAGGAAAAGACCTCACAAGGACTTGAAATTAAAAAAGCTCTAGCAGGAAATAATGAGCATATGGAAGGCACCTGTAGAGCAGCACCCTGCTTTGTGCTGGCCCTCCTCCTTTTAACACATTCCTGAACAGCCTTGAAAAAGAAGACACCTGGGAGGCTTTAGTGACAAATGCTGACCAAAGAGCTGCAGAAGAGCTGCCATGACTGACTGGATAAAGAGACAAATGACTTTCAATATAGTTAAGCACAGAGTGTGCACGCAGGAATCAACAATTCCAACCTCAGGGCCCTAACTCGACCACTTCCACTCAGAAACAAGACCTCTGAGCTATGATCTCTATCCCAACACTCACAGCAGCTCTGCACTGACATCAGAGAACACAGGCACTCTCTCCCTCCTCCTCCTCATTTAGACTCAGCTACTTCAATCATTGTCCTTGTGCTTAAGGAAGGAGCAGCAAGATTTAGACATATGCCTCATGATTTACATGAGTGCAGACCCCTAAAGCGAACAACTTTGGGACTGACAAAGCATTCACAAAGTTCAATCCAGAACAAAGCAAGTGTGAGGTGAGGGAGATCAGTACTTAATTAGCAGAGCTGGTATAGTTAAGGACCAGCTGTGGATATCCATAATTTTTTCAGTTTTTCTTTCCTATAGCTATGAAAAGTAGCAACAGGTAGTCTCTCTTCTCAAAAAACTCAGATCTCAGGCCATGAGAGCTGTAACAATTTTCACTCCAGTTACTACACAGCAGCACCATATCTTGAATTGCAGCTCAATTGCCCTTGCCATCACATCTCTGGGTTGAGAGTTCTTTTGAAGACCAAACAAAACGTGCCTTGCAGCCCCGAAGACAGCCATCCTACATGCTCACAAAGTTAAAAAGTTATTCTGGATGCTCACAAAGTTAAAAAGTTATTCTGGATGCTCACAAAGTTAAAAAGTTAACTATCTGCAGAAGGTTGGGTTAATTTGCCACAGCCCAGTCAAGGCTCACTGTAAGCATTTTTCTATCAGATAAGTACTGGGAATCAAGATCAGTCATGAATATCCAACTCTCCAAAATTATATCCCCAGCAACAAGAACAAAGTTCAGAGGAGAGAGAAAGCAGTAAGCAAAGCAGATCAAAGAGAATGCTACATCTCCCTTTACCCTTCAGTTCACAGCAGACAGCCAATCCAGAAATCAAACCAGCTTATCTCAGGCAGCAATCCAGCGTCAGCTCTAACCAAGCACACACAGCTTAGTCATAAAAGCACCTCTGCTGAAATCAGCTGGATCACTACTTTGCTACTCTTTTGCCTGTGTGGCAAAAAGCCCACGAACAGTAAGGCTCAGAAAATCGAGGTGCTCTGTACAATCCCCCCAAACACACACAGGGCACAGCGTTTCCATGAGTATTTAATGAGGCTTTTCGAGACTCACCTGGTGCAGAAACCAGGATCTGGCATCGGGTAAGAATAGCCAGGAGGAAATCGTTGTGGGAGTGTACTGTGTGGAAAGAGACAGCCCATTAGCAGCATATCAGTGCCCAGAGGCTCCCCTTCAAAGCCAGCCAAAAGTAGCTCCCTAAGCTTTCCCATAGTTGTGTTCTCCCCACGTGCTACAAAAGCACAACTTTCAATTTCAGTTATTTTGAGAGTTTTCTTCTGCTGGATGCAGAATCTGCTACTAGGACACCAAATAAAATGATACTGCCCAGAGCATGGCAACTTCTCAGTGTTCCACACACACAAACCCAGCACTACAAGCACACTGAGTGAAACATCTGGTGTACTCAGCCAGTCAGAGGAGGAGCAGCTGTCCCTCCTGCAATGCAGACACCTGGCTTTTGGTTTTGCTAGAAAATTCACTGGTAAGAACCAGCCCCAGGAAGCTGAAGTCAAGTCAAATAGGTTCTAGATAAAAGGCAACTTCCTTGCAGAGGGTTACTGGAATGTGGAATAATTCTGCACTAGAAAAACCAAAGACAAACTTAAACTTCATAGACAGGATCAGAGGCTACAGGATCCTCTTTGGAGCCTGAGCATCCCAAACTCTGTACCCTCCCCTGCAGGGATCACGACTGTGGAAGCCAGGAGACCCAACAATGACTCCACCAACATGTGCAGACCTGCACAGAGGCAAAGATGAAGGAATCTCATCCTTCAGCACTCTCACCTGCCACTCCTAAAGGGCAGGGAGGACCTGCCTGGTGCAAACTCACCCAGGTAGATTCAGGGTTCCATCTCACACTTCAGCCACACCACCAGTTCAGACCCAACCAATGGGAAAGTATAGAAAGGGCTGGGACTCCACAGTGACATTAAAAAGTGGCTTTTTAGCTGCTGGAACAGCATATTTTACCTTTTTACCACATTTACACATGGCCAAATTTCCTGTCAGTGCTGAGGCCACACACAGGCCAGGGTACCTCCAGTTTTTAACTCCATTGCTATCGGAGCCCTGGGCATTCCTATTCCCCTCCCAGCACTTTCCCCGTTCGGGAAGCACCGCGGCACAGGGAGGAGCTCCCCAGGCCTGGGGGGGCAGGGAAACAAACACGAGGCGCTTCTCACCGTTATCCTGCGTGAGGAGCCTGCGCGCTTCCAGGTCAAACTCCTCCTTGCTGATCTTCTGCTTGAACCAGAGCTTCAGGTTGGCCCAGTACCTTGGGAAGAGCAGGGAATCACAGAATGCATTAGGCTGGAAAAGATCACCGAGTTCAGCCTAGGAGCGAACAACCGCTACACTAACNGCACGGCCGCATCCGCTTCCACGACTTCCTGGGAGACTCGTGAGCGCCGGGGATGCGGCGGGGCCGGGGCCGGCGGGGTGGGAGCTTTGGGCAGGGTGAATTCCGTGTGCCCGTGCCCAGCGTGGGGCGGCACAGTTCCGCGGGCTTGTTCCAAAAACGTGGGGGGTTCTGTCGCGGATCCGCGGCCCCCGGGCAGCCCGGCGGGGCTGGGCATGGTGGGTTTCCCGGCGGGGCGCGGGCGGACAGAGCCCTGTGCCCGTCGGCCCCGTCCCCTCCGGGGGATGCGCGGGCACACGGCGAGCCCGGCCCCGGGGGAGAGGGCAGAGCTGCTCTGAAAACGGCAGGGCAGAGCCAGGCTTGGCAGAGCAGCGCTGGGCGCAGGCCAGCCCCAGGATCAGCTCGGGTGTCACGTACATCCCAGAACTGCGGTGCAGAGGTGGCAAAGGGCTCTGGTACATCCCAGAACTGTGGTACAGAGGTGGCAAAGGGCTCTGGTACATCCCAGAACTGTGGTANCTTGCTGATCTTCTGCTTGAACCAGAGCTTCAGGTTGGCCCAGTACCTTGGGAAGAGCAGGGAATCACAGAATGCATTAGGCTGGAAAAGACCACCGAGTTCAGCCTAGGAGCGAACAACCGCTACACTAACCAGAGCACGGCACTGAGTGCCACGTCCAGTGTTTCCTTAAACACCTCCAGGGGAAAGCACAGACACAGAACAGCGCCGTTCCCGCGCCCACCAGCGCTGAGGTTCCGCACAGCGAAGGCCGGGAGGGACTGGGCGGGCCGCGCACAGGCCCGACACAGCCTGGCGGGACAGCCTCGCCACCGGACACCCCGGCCGAGCCATCTCCCCGCAGGCCCCCGCAACCCCGAGCTCCCCGAAGGGGACTCACTGTTTCACGTTCTCGCCCAGCGCCTCGCTGAGGCTCTTCTTGGCCGCCTCCAGCTCGCTCACGTAGGTCGCCATCGCCGCCGGCCCCCGCTGCGCGTCACGTGGACCTGGTCACGTGGGGGGGGGGCGGGCTGTGGCCGCGCGCACGCGCAGAGGCGGCGGCGGCATCGGGAGCGCGCGGAGCGGGGTCGGGATCAGGATCCGCAGCCATGCCGGGGCTGCTGCTGGGAGACGAGGCGCCCAACTTCGAGGCGGACACCAC